>CM046810.1:16110153-16205283 GCA_025617405.1 Perca schrenkii | reverse complement strand
ACGCTTTTGGAGCGAGACGCTGAGCTCAGCCACGCGCCGTCTGTCTCGTCCGTGCGTGCACTCGAACAGCCTTCTTTGGATGAACAAACACTGGGGGGTTTTGACTCGTACGTCTGTCCTGGTGAGAGGAAAGACTTTTCAACAAATCCGAAAATGTCTTGAAACTATAAGAACATGAATAAATAACCAAATAACAATTTGTATTGTTTTTTTTTTTACTTTTGGGGAAGCAAAAATCAGAACTTTTAAGACGTTTTCTACACCACAAAGATCTGTACATTGCCCCCCCCCCCCCCTGCACTGTTGTAGGACTGAGCAATGAATCCTGAATCCTGATTTTGATGCATAACAATCCCCAAAACTTCCTGAGAAAAACTATTATTTTTGCACGTTATATTTACTGTCATTTTGTCTTGTCCTGCTATTTAAAAAATGTAATATCCCATCCATCCATCCATCTTCGTCCGCTTATCCGGTGTCGGGTCGCGGGGGGAGCAGCTCCAGCAGGGGGCCCCAAACTTCCCTTTCCCGAGCAACATTAACCAGCTCTGACTGGGGGATCCCGAGGCGTTCCCAGGCCAGGTTGGAGATATAATCCCTCCACCTAGTCCTGGGTCTTCCCCGAGGCCTCCGCCCAGCTGGACGTGCCTGGAACACCTCCCTAGGGAGGCACCCCTAATTCCACTAATGAACCCTGACAAAGCACACCTGTGAAGGTAAAACCATTTCAGGTGACTACCTCATGAAGCTCATTGAGAGAACACCAAGGGTTTGCAGAGTTATCAAAAAAAGCAAAGGGTGGCTACTTTGAAGAATCTAAAATATAAGACATGTTTTCAGTTATTTCACACTTTTTTGTTAAGTACATAATTCCATATGTGTTCATTCATAGTTTTGATGCCTTCAGTGAGAATCTACGATGCAAACAGTCATGAAAATAAAGGAAACGCATTGAATGAGAAGTTGTGTCCAAACTTTTGGCCTGTACTGTACTTTACACATCAAGATTTCTGCACACAAAACAAATGGAGTTTATCAAATTTGATGTTTGATTCTAAAGTAAACTAGCCGACAATATAACGGCCTACAAGTCCAGCTGAGATGATGAGACCATTAAACACACAACTGGTTGGATCATTTACACTTTCTACAATGGGAGGAGAGCTCTCCATTTTCCTGATGATAGGCTACTTACAGACTTTTACTGAAGTAACATTTTCAATGCAGGACTTTTACTTGTAACGGAGTCCTTTGACAGTATGGTATTAGTACCTTTACTGAAGTAAAGGCTCTAATACGCTGACTGTAAGGTAGGGTTTTACATGAAGTCGAGGAAGTCAGTTATTTACACCCTTCTTTTTTTCCTCCCGTGTTTTCCTTCCAGGGTGCTGTACATCGGCCTGGCCTGCAACACAGCTCGCTACCTGTACATCTCCTACCTGAAGAACGCCTGGACCGTCCTGCCCATGGAGGTCCTCCAAGGTAACGTTTCTGTTTGCCCTGCGTGTGGGAGCTAGGACCCTGCGGTCGGGACAGGAAGCAGCTGTGTTTGTCTAACAGGACGCTTATCAAACGGCCGTTTCCCTCCCGACAGTTCAGCCTTTCGTTTTATTATTATCAACAGTCATTAACGGTAATACCAGGGTTTCTCCCAGCCCCCCAGCTCACATGAAAAACACCATCTGACGCCTGAACAGTGGTGCAAGGTAACTACCGTATTTCCTCAAATAAAAACCGGGAGTCAATTATAAGCCGGGCCTCTGATAGTGGCCGGGGGCGTGGTCAACACGGACAAATAAAGGCCGGCCTCAAATTAAGGCCGGGGAAAAAATAGTGTGGAAAATCTCCTAAATGCTTTACATATAATATTAAGTCAAAATAAATTTCAAGTTCATTGTACATTTCTACCAATTTAATTTAACAGATTCAACAAGATATTCATGCTTTTTTCCGCACTTTGTTTTTCTGGATTATTGTCCTATGCGGCTGTATGTGTAACTCAGCCAGGTGTAGTGTGCAGTAACCTACAGGTGCCAGTAGGTGGCAGTAGCTACATTGGATGTAACACGGGGCTCATTTAGTGCTAGCAGAGAAAGACGGACTCTGGTGCTAGTGACGGACTTTTCAACAACAAAACGAAAAAAAGTTTTAAAGTATGCGGAGGAAAACTCGAGTGAAAAAAGCTGCGGGGACGTTTTGACATTGAGCCCAGGAGAATCAGATACTGGAAGAAACAGAAGGATGAGCCGACAAGATTATCCGACAAGAGCAGAGCACGGCTAGCTAGCTGGAGGTGGGAGGAAACACGTTAGCCTGGAGCTAGAAACAAAGCTACCGGTAGCTAGCTACCGTCTGTAACGTTACTCAGATACTGGTGTCACTACTGTATGCTCTTATTGTAATCTACCAGTAATACTGTAGTACCTATATTTGAAATAAATACCCGGTACATTTACAGGGTTTCAAACTGACACAATCGTGGAGTTTGATTAATTCTGACCCAAATTGCTTTGTCGCCCTTCTGGCTGTTGATGTATATGGTGATATTTTTTGCAAATGTGAACGCTATGGTTTTTCATTTAAAACAGTTTATTTAAAATAATTATACTTATCAAACAGATGGAATTAGAAATAAAGTCCTGCCTCTAATAAAAGCCTGCTTCAAATACAAGCCTGGTCCCTTCTGCAGTTCAGGTAAATAAAGGCCCCGGCTTTTATTTGAGGAAATACGGTAAGTACATTTACTCCAGTATTGTACTTACGTCCAAATGTTGAGGCACTTGTACTTTACTTGAGTCTTTTTTTCTTTTCATGCCACTTTCTACTTCTACTCCGCTACATTTCAGAGAGAAATATTGGACTTTTTACTCCACTACATTCATCTGTTACAGCTTTAGTTACTAGTTACTTTACACATTAAGGGCCCTATCTTGCACTCAGCGCAATTGCCTTTGTACACCGACCCATGTATCATTCCTATTTTGCACCCGACGAACAGCGGACTTTTCCCTCCACAGACGCACGTCGGTAAATTAGCGCTCCTGGGGCGGTTCAGTGAAAAGAGGAGGCGTGTTCAGGCGCAAACGGTCCCTGGTGCTACTTTGCAGTTTCAGAAAACAATTCCGCCACTGACCAGGAAAAACCTGGTCTAAAGTCAGTGGCGCTAGTCTAAAGTCAGTGGCGTGTTATTCAGAGGCTATTTTAGGAGCGCATGCTTGGCCATAATGTAGCATGTGCACAATGCGCGTACACTTTGCTTCTTATATTTTAGATTCTTCAAAGCAGCCACCCTTTGCTTTTTTTATTAATATGGGAAAAAATCCACTAATTAACCCTGACAAAGCACACCTGTGAAGGTAAAACCATTTCAGGTGACTACCTCATGAAGCTCATTGAGAGAACACCAAGGGTTTGCAGCGTTATCAAAAAAAGCAAAGGGTGGCTACTTTGAAGAATCTAAAATATAAGACATGTTTTCAGTTATTTCACACTTTTTTGTTAAGTACATAATTCCATATGTGTTCATTCATAGTTTTGATGCCTTCAGTGAGAACCTACAATGTAAATAGTCATGAAAATAAAGAAACACATTGAATGATGTGTGTCCAAACTTTTGGCCTATACTGTACATAATTAAAAGGAAAAATATTACTGAAAATGTGCTTCAGGTGGTGGATAGGTCAGGAAGCACTTTACAGTACATTCCTCAAAAAGTTGCAGCATTCTTTGTGGCTTGTTGTGTTTTACACATTTACATGAATCATCAATGTGTTGATGACATAAATGAGGAAATATTAGAGGACTTAAGGAGACGTGATGTTGAACTACGACGGGATTGGACACTCCGGCAGAATCTGGTCCAGGAGTGGTAATGCACGATGCGCTCCTGTTGGGCCAGGTGGACGGAGATGGAGTGGGGGGAGGAGGAAGGGGCACAACAGGAGCAGGTGGTGCGTTTGGAGGCCCACGCTCCATGGCTGCAGAAATCCTCTCCATATTGTGGAAATGCGCCCGACAGGCCGCAGCAACATTGCCACCTGGCCAAGACAGCTCCCGCTGGCGTGCGCCAGGCAAATCCGCCGTCATAATAGCAATTCGCCATGGAACAAGCAAGCCTGCTCTTAAAGGGAATGTGAGATGACGCTCTGATTGGTTTATTGCACGTTACGCCCAAACCACACCTAGCTACTTCAGACCAACCCATTTTAGATTTGCGTCGGGCACAAGACTCATTTATCTCGCCAATATAATAGCAACAGCACCCGAGATCCGCCCACAAAGATACTTGCATTTCACGTATGATACTTGCGTTTCAGATAATTAAAACAGGGACCTAAGACTTCTGCACACAAAACACATGTAGTTGGGCGCCTGGTTGGCTCACTGAGTAGAGCGGCAGCCCACATATAGAGGTTTACTCCTCGACTCCGACCTGCAGCCCTTTGCTGCATGTCATTCCCCCCTCTCTCTCCCCTTTCAAGTCTAAGCTGTCCTATACAAATAAAGGCCTAAATAGCCCCAAAAAAAAAACAGTAGTTTATCAAATCTGATGTTTTAAACACACAACTGTTTGGATCCTTTACACTGTCTACAATGGGAGGAGAGTTCTTTACTTTTAATACTTTAACTACATTCTCCTGATGACAGACTTACAGTTACGTCTTCAATGCAGGACTTTTACTTGTAACAGAGTATTTTTAAGGTGTGTTATTAGTACTTTAACTTAAGTAAAGGATTCTGAATACTTCTTCCAGCACTGCGTCTGAAGAACGCGTTAAGCAACTCACACAGCTCGTTGAGACAGTTAGGGTACTTTAAAACACTAAACTATACTATACCCTATAACGCACAATTTGCATGAAAACATGCACTGCCTTTCATCGCTGAGTCAAATCTGAACACACAGACTCAAACTCCTAGTAGTAGAGATAATTATCTCCAATATCCAGCGGGAATAACGCAAAACCTGCTGGAGAATCGTCACACAACGGCAGCATTTTACTTCCTGTTTACTTCCCCCAAGGCATTTTGGGAACTGTAGTACGCCAACCTTTTAACGGGAACCTTCCTATGAAGTTGCAGCATCTTTATTCAAAATTACAGGAAACTATTGGACCTCTAAAACTGATTTTTATTATTTATTGCATAAATTGCAAAGAAAAGCTCCCACACACTGTCTAACTTACAAAAATTATAAAGTTTTAATAATAGGCAATGTTTTGGTACTAGACCATCTTCAGGCAAAGGCTGTTACATCCTGACAAGCTAAATCTTTTGTAGGAGTGGACTGTTTGTTATGCACCAATCAACAACTTCCACATAAAATCAGGCATAAATGCTTAAAATTCATTCACATATCGATTACTTTAGATAGAGCTTAAACTTCAATACAACCCCTCTATCGTAACCATATATATATATATATATATATATATATATATATATATATATATATATTATTTATATTGCATTCACACATTTTTTCTGTTGTTTACAGTAAATAAATAAATAATAAACAAATACCAATCTTAAAATCAAGTTCATAAAGTCACTTTATTTGCATTCATTTGATTCCTAATCAAGATACACTGGTAAGAATTGCTTTCCATTGTTAATATGTACTTAAAAACAGTAATGCAAAATAATAGAATTGTTATCATGTGATAAAACATGCGATTAATCGTGATTAACTACAGAAGAATTCTCAATATTATTGATATCGGTTAACGCAATAACTAATTTAAACGCACAATACGAGTGGAGAAATCAAGCTAAAGTAAGATAGTTGGTAAACTAATAGTTAAGAGATCCGCGGGGACCAACTACTGTTGAGAGTCCGGGTGGTTTGTTTGAGAAGTCCACCCTGAGAAAACACTGACGCCTCGCAGAATAAACAAGTGAAAACTAGTTCCATACGTTTGCCACTTTTATAAGTTCACTACCTGTTTTGACTCTCAGCAAGTAAGACAATTTGAAAAAGTACATTGAACATTTTCCAACATTCATTCAGAGCTGAACAGAAAACATCAGGAAGAGAGAGATTACATTTTAACTGTTGTTGACCTCGAGCACGTAACGCGTGATAAGCTCACGACCGAAGGTGTGGTGACTTCAGACAGGAAGATAAACAAAATAGAAGTGCAGTTTTTTTTATTATTTATTTCCTGGAGGGAGATGTGTCCCCACAACAAAGCAGCCCGAGCCCGGAAAGGGATTATTGTTAATTAAATTTTGCACGGTAAATCAATCACACAAACCGACAAATAATGCATTTTGTAAGCAAGATATCCGTGTTAATATTTGTGAATTAAATAGTGACTAATGCCTACTGTACGCTAGCAGACTTTGAACAGACTTTGAAAAGACTAAAGTCTGACACCATCTAACATCTAGAGACTATCATCTGACATCTAAGGTTAAAGACTGTCATAATATGTAAAGACTGGGGAGCCTGCAGGGTCACACATTGTAAGACTACAAACCAAGCTAGCTAGCTGCCGCTAGCGTTAGCTGGTGACTTTAAGGTCTTTAAGTCTGCAGATGTTCTGTTCTGCCGTACATGCAGATTAATGTCTCCAGTACCCGGAGGTCCGCTACATTAAAATCAATGCGACACACCTTGCAAAAAGCGCTCAGGTTGTCGATATGACTCGGTAAGATGCATGTCAATTCTTGTGCCCAACACTGTTGCAATTTACAGCTATATTTCGATTTCTTTGCGGGAACACCGCCTTCACCTGCCATTTTTATCGGCTTGTTTTCGGGTCTGAACTTTCCGCAGAGATAAACTGCGCAGACTGGGTTATAGGTTGCCAGGTTGAGGGTTATAGGTTGCCAGGTTGAGGTGACAAATGGGTTGAAAATTGTACATGGTGTGTGGACTGTGTGGATAGGATGAGTTTCATACAAGATCTGGCAACTGGTCAAAATTAGACCAACATATTGGTTCGATTATTTATAAAGGAGTTTGGGCCATGCAAATAACGGGAGTTTCCCGGGAGAAATAACAAACCGGAGGGGTCCGGGAGATAGGGCTTAAAAAACCGGGAGAAACCCCGGGAAAAAACGGGAGTGTTGGCAGGTATGGTCTCTAGCCGTTTGCTGCTTCCTGTTTGGTGCTGGAGGGAACGCACCCATTAGTTGTTGACAATGTAAACGTGATTTAACTCCACTGCAATAAAGACATCAAATAATTACAGTCAAACAGTAGCAAAATAATGAAATTAAAACTGATATTTCTGTCTTTTAACCACTTGCAATTACATATTATGTTGATTTACTGAAATAAACCCAATTAGCAATCTTGAATTGCCGCCATGGTGGAAATGTAGAGATACTTTAATGACACTAATTATTCATAAATATCGTTTCTAACGGAGTTATTGTAATACAGGTATTTTTCGCTTGAGTTACTTATTTTGCTGAGTGACGTTGAGTTGCTGCAACGATCCAAATAGAGACATACACAGTGGTGTAGTCTACGTGATAAGCAGGTATACACCGTATACCCATTAAGAAAGCTCCAGAATTTCCCTATACCCACTTAAAAATGTGCAATGATAACGGAAAAAAAATAATTTTGTGACAGAACTTTCACTGCATTTGTTTTGGCCGATACGGGTCGAGCAATGTGACGGCAAACTGAACAAACAACTGTTGCGGTATGCCCACTACAATAAACTAGACTACACCACTGCACATGCAGTATGTAATTGTGTTGAGTTACTGTAATAACGTGATGAAGTAGTGCCTTCAATGCAATTCTTTAAAATCTGTGGGGTCTAAAAGCCACAGAACAATCCTTGTTTGAAAACCGCAGAAAAGTTGATGGAATTAAGTAAAGAAGATATCTGCTATAAAGGAGATTTCAACAAAGCTGTGCCGAGGCCCTGTTAATAAAGCTACCACTGTTGAATCCTATTTCATTTTTGCGGCATGTTGTGATCACAGTTGCAGTAACCCTGAGAAATAAAGTGTGATTTTTACCACCGAAACCTGTGCCAACAACGCTCAAAGACAAGTGTGGAAACTCAGACTCTAAGCTGTTCCCTCAGAGACGTGACATCTCACTCGAAACAAAGTGAGATACACATATACAGATGAAGAGAAATATGATGTATAATAATTATTGCAGTTGGTGTGATGAACAGTGGCAATTATAGTGACAATAAAATTAATGCAACTATGATGTCACAGGCCAATATACCTGCATTTTCCATTTGAGTAGTTCCAGATGTCATTCGCTCTCTTTCCAGCTGTGACCCTTGTCTGTCCGTTTGTGTCCTCCAGGTGTGACCCACGCCTCAGTTTGGGCAGCCTGTATCTCCTATCTGAGCGCCGCGGTCCCACCGGCCCTGAGGACATCGGCCCAGGGCATCCTGCAGGGCCTCCACCTCGGCCTGGGCCGCGGCTGCGGAGCCATGGTGGGGGGAGTGTTTGTCAACTACTTTGGTACGAATACACGATATAGGTGGACTTTTTTTATCCATTCATTTATTTTTATTTTATTCATCTCCAAACCATCAACAGCATCTTGTGACAACTAAACTAAACAAACAAACAAAACACAAACGCAGACAAATTTATCAGAATGTTGCAAAGAACAAGAAAGGATAAGTTGGAGAAGGAGCAACCAAAAAGATAATATGAAATTTAAGGTCATGCAACAACTTGGGCAACATACAACAATACACTTACATTGACATTCATTTACTATGTTTAAGTCTCTCTAAAACTCCAAAAAAAAGCAGCAAAAAAAAAGGGTGGGCGGGTTGGCTCACTGGGTAGAGCAGGCGCACATATACTGAGAGGTTTATGCCTCGACACAGAGGTCCAGGGTTCGAATCCGACCTGTGACTATTTCCTGCAGAGAATGTGAGTATTTCACACCCCCCTTACATTTCTCCTCCCGTTTGCTTTGCAGGTGCGGCAGAGACGTTCCGAGGAATCGGCATGGCCTCCCTCGTCATCCTCCTAATTTTCTCCTTCATCCAGTGTCTGACTGGAGAGACCGAGGAGAAAGGTGAGAACGACTTTTAGAGGAAGGAAGGCACAGATCTTCTTCAGTTTCAGTGCAGGACTGCAGCTCGACTAAAGTCCACCTCCTCCAGCTCACTCCCCTAATCTTTCCATTCACCTTCCATTCCGAACTTAGCCTTTTTTTTTCTCTTCCATTTCTATTTCTTTTTCCTTTTTGTGCAGATTACAGAATCTGCATTGTAATGATTCGGCGTTCAGTATGCTCTCACCATCATTACTTAATCACAATAGTTTTACCTTCCTCTGTTATTCATTTTGGCACATGTAGATTATGTTTGAGCTCGTCTGCCAATGTTGTTTTTGTTGCTTCTGCTGCAGTCGGTAGTGATTTTCTGTTTACTGTACGAAAAGGGGTTAAATTTGACCCCTTTTCAAATATAAAAATATGGGTTTCTTGCAACCAAATTGCCCCAAAATAACGTGGATGCATGCATGTACGTTGTATATAACCCATACAACTAACATTGAATTCTGCGTGTTTTATTCAATGTAATGTTTTTGAAAAAGAAAAAAAGTCAACGACTTTCTCCAGACTAACCTATTTTTTTTTTCAGCATCAAAATAATTTGTACATAGTAATCAATCCATCATAAAAACATGTGCAAGGAAGACAAGAAACCCCCAAAGAAAGTGTCTCCCTTTTGATTACAGTTTAATATGAAACAACAAAGTAAAGGACAGAAGAACAATCAAATAACAGAACAAAATATACACACCAACACATGTATTTGTAGGAAATTAGGTATAATGTAATTTAAATTAGGTTTATTGACCATGAATTTAAAAACAAAAGTGCTGAGAGAAAAAAAAAAGTTTTTAAAAAGCATCAAAAAAAGTTCATTTTGAATTTTGAGTTCATGGTCAACAGGAAGACAACATGAGGGTTCATTTTATAAGGCCGCTTTCTGTCTTTCGTTTTCTCTCAGAGGACAGAATGCTGGCCGAGAACATCCCGGTTCCCTCCAGCCCCGTTCCTATCGCTACTATCGACCTGGTGCAGAGCCAGACCGTCCCCGGGAGCCCCACCTCGGTGCGCCTGGCCGCCCCACTGCCCGTCATGAAGACCAAACACCAGGAGGAGCAGGAGGACGTGAGCAGACCCGCCTGGGTGCTCTCGGGCGCCCCCTGGGTCACCATCGCCTTCGCCATCGTCCAGATCAAAGAGATGATGAACATGGTGAAGAGCCGCGCGCCACCCACAGAGAGTCAGCCCCTGCAGGTGAACAAAATCCCAATTTATAACCTGTTCAGTACACTAATCCAGACTGTCAAAGTACCAGACAGACAGAGAAACTCAGTGTATAGACAGACAGACATACAGAGAAACTTAGTGTACAGAAAGACAGATTGACAGACAGAGAAACCCAGTGTATAGACAGACAGAGAAACTCAGTGTATAGACAGACAGACAGAAAAACTCAGTGTATAGACTGACTGACAGACAGACAGTCAAACTCAGTGTATAGACAGACAGACAGAATAATAAAAACAAGTTTAGCACAAACAAAAAATATATATGGCTGAAATTAGAATTGGTATTAAATAAATACAAAGATCTTTAAAAAAAGTTTTTGTTTTTAAAAGATACACAGAGATAGATAGATAGATAGATAGGTAGGTCATCTTTAATGTCTGTGTTGAAACATGTTTCTTTAACCTTCACTAACCTGAACTTTCTGACACTTCCTCCTCTAACCGGCTGCCCACACACACACACACACACACACACACATACATTCTGAAGAAAGGTGAGACATTTTTGTGTGCAAAGGTCGGTGGAAAACTACTCTGTGCGTGTGTGTGTCTGAGCGGGGGGGCGTCCAGGGTTTCTTTTGTGTTTTTTGTGTGTGTGTGTTTTGACGCATGTGGTGATTACAGTGACTCATCTATACCTGTGAGGTATGTGGGCGTGTACATGCATGCATACGTGTTTGCGAACCTCCCCCTCCCCCCCCAGAGTCTGTCTCGGCGCTTTGTGTGAGTTGCATGCGAGCCGTAATCACTACCTCTGTGATGTGTGTCTCTCCCCCCCGACTCCACCCCCATGTTGGAGGTCCTCAGCTCCTGAGTGCTTAGTGCTGCAGATGTAGACAGTAAGGGAAGTTTGGCTGTTTTTTGTTTTAAATCCCAGTCATAGCAAGAGTTTGTCTAATTGTAGCACGAGATAACCTAACCAGTAGACGCTAACATGTGTAGCATTAACATCACTGCATTAATGTTGCGTTTAATAGCAAGTTGTTTCAGCTAGCTCTTTCATAGTTTGTGGATAACTAGTTAAATAAAACAACAGCTACAAATAAAGATGATCCTCCACCCTGCTGCTGCTGCTGCCTGTCAAGCGCCATCACTGTTTGTTTCCCCCTGTTGCCAGGTACCTAATGAGCAGGCGTCGGCCGAGTACAAGGCAGTGGCGACGTCACACAGAAACCCGGGTGATGACGGCACGGAAGCGCCCACGCAAACAAACGCCGCCCGTCCAGCACCCACAGACTCTAACGAGGACAAAGACCAAACGCGCCCGTCCTCAGACGGTGGGGAAGACAACCCGGCCTTCCTAGCTGAAAACACCCACTGAATGTTCAGTCCCGAGCGGTTTTACCTTTTCACACGCTGCTTTTCGCTCATGTCACTGTACGTCCTTAAAAATGAGTCAGTATCTTGACAAAACACTGTATTTATATACATGTATTGTACAAATGGCTTTGAAAAGTTGGAAATACTGCAACTCAGACATGACTTTGTTGTTAATAGATTTTTTTTTTTTTTTTGCAAAGGGGAGTTTGGGTTGAATGTTTGGATGAATGTTGGAGGTGCGCTATGTGGCTTTTTTTCCCCCCCCTTCAGAGATGGTTGAATCTAACGCACCTCGCGGCGCTGTGCACTATTTATTTTCTGCCCTCTACCGGTGGAGTGTTATTTATTAACTTAATCTACTTAAAAAAAGAAAAGAAAAACAAAGTGATGAAATTTGACAATGTGGTTGTTTAATTCAGCATTTTTGATTCCGCAAGAACACAAACAGCTCTTAAAGGAAGTGTCAACTTTATGCCGACACAAAACGTAACACATTAAAATGCATTTTTAACGGGGTCCTAATTGCATATTGTTTACACCATCACTTTGCACACAAATTAATTCACAATAAAAGTGCTGGTTTTTACATACCCCATAATTTTCCACTCTATCATCCCGACACACAAATGAGTTGACAGGGATTAATATTTGAATGAACAGAGACCAAAATGTAACTTTACTGGCAGGAATATAGTATAGTAGAACATAGTTTGGCCGGTGTGATCATGAAACAGGTATTAAATCATCTCTGAGCTGTTAAAAAGTCTTAAAACCTCTAGCTCGTTAAATCCTTCCCAAAGCCTGCTCTGATATCCTCTAAATTAATTTAATTCTTGAGCTTCTTTTGCCCGACTTGCATCATTTCCCTGCAAGCTCTGCAGCAAACCGTCTGTGGCCTTAGGATTTGGGAACCAATGTAATAATTTAATTTAAAAAAAGAACAGTAGTTGCAAAATCTTGAATTAATCAATGTTGAATTTGTTTCCAAACGCAGGCTCAGATGACAGGGGGAAAAAAAAGAAGGGAAAAACAAGTTGACCTTTTTGTTTCACATTTTGGTCACTTCTTTCAAAAACCCTAACCCACTATTGTACTCCGTACGGGGACGGACTGTTGGTTGAGATGTATTTGTATAATTCACGGGAGGAGCAGTGCCTCTTTTAAACCCACCGTAAGCCTCTTAAATCGTCATTACTGTTCTAACTTCGTACCGTGAGAAGTCTAGCGAGGATCCCTCTGCCGTGCTCCACTCCTACAGAAAGAGCTGTCGTACTCAGGGTCTTTCTCAAGCCCGCTTCCAATAATTTTGTATAGAAGCTGCCAATAGCCGATTAGCTATATTTACCGTCTTTGTTTCCCATTTTCATGCCAAACAATTCCCAGTATTCTGTGTTCTTCTTCCTGTTGTCTTCCCGGAGGAAGATGAAGATTTTTTTTTCTTCTGTAACTTGAGTGATTACAGTATCAATGTATCTCAATGTTATTGGTATGAAAAAAAAATATTAAATGTTAATCTCACAACTAAGGCTCCCGATTGGGTTTTTAATGACTGTGTGCGTGTTTGTTGTAATAGCCTTGTAAGGACCAGTTTGAGACTTTTAGCCCTTTAATGACTTCTCATCTTCCCATCATCTATATAAACTTATATCAGCATTGACAATCTAACATATAACTAGAAAATGCATTTCCTGCAGAAAGTGCGTGTGAATGCCGAGAAGCTGAAGCTGCACTGCAAAGGCGTGAGAAGTTGAAGTAGTGAGTCATCGTCTATATAAACTTATGTAAGTATTGACAATCTAATGTAGAATAATATAAAAGTCACGGGGGGACATTTGTCCGCCGAACAAGAACTAATCATTGTGAAAATGAATGAACGGAGGGCAGTATGCTGCACAATGAGTACGTTTAAGTGCAATTTACTGACCATACTTTTTACTTAACTTCCACTTTGAATGAAATATGTTTAAACTATTGTTTTGATTCTTTGGTCGAAGGCAGTAGCATTCTAATTTACAGAGTCTCAAGTTCCTGAATGCTTCTTCCGCAACTGTCAACAATGAATTGTATTTTAAAAAGCTTGTTGTATTATCTTAACCCTGTCGTTGTCTTCCATGTGACCATGCAACGTTTTGTTTTTCTGGGTCAAAATTTTAAATTTAAACCTCCAGACATTTTTGTCACTTTTTTCGTTGTTGTTTTGACCATGTTTTTGAACCTTTTTCCGAAGTTCGTTGTCACTTTTTCCAATGTCTTCGTCGAGTTTTTGTTGGGTTTTTTTCCCCTACATTTCTGTCACTTTTTTCAGTGTTCTTTAATTCAATTTCTTTTCTTCAAATGCTAAAAAATAAACAGAAAATTCAATGAAAATAGTGAACTGATCAGTTATTTCACTTGTGAAAAGCGTTGTATCGAACCATCCACCCTATTTATTTATTTTTTTGACAATTTGGCTGAAGGAAAGCCTAATTTCTGCTATAGAAACATTTTGAAAATGGGTAAAACTTGACCCCGAGGACAACAGGAGGGCTTAAATGGAAGATGCAGATTTGGAAACTAACATCTACAGCTGTCAGATTGTAGAATTAAAAAGCATAAAGTGCCACTGAAGGCTCAGTCTGAGAACAACATTGTAAGATATGGATTGTAATATTCAGACATCTTGAAATGGAGTAGAAATAGAATGAAGTAGCATACAATGGCAAATTCACTTGAAATTTGTACTTGTACTTGCAGTAAAGTAACGGTACAAGTTTTAAAACACAGCAGTGTTTGGATGGTGCTGGGCGCTTTTCGGGGGCAGTTTGTGAAATCGGCCACTTGATGGCAGTAGCGTTTCTAAATTCACCGAGTTCTTAGATGGACTGGCTCTATATTCACGAGTGTGTGGAGGGTTATTGAGGTCGTGGTGTGCCTGCTGCTGATGGGTGTGTGTGGGAGGACAGTAATAGGCTTCCTCAAAAACTAGACTGTGCCGTTGTAAAATGAAATCATCAACGTCTTGGCACTCTCAGCCCTGTCTGATATCCGTGGAGAAATTTCACCAGCCCCTCTGCCTCTGCTGCTGCTGCTGCTGCTGTTGTTGTTGTTGTTGTTTTGGCTTTGCTTAACAATGATCAGTATAATAGTGTTGTTTGATTTGAGGGCGTCGTGGCCGCGAGCTGCTACGTACACGTTTGAAATTGAAATGACGTGAGGGTCGAGACGAGACGGACTTTTTTTGATTCTCTGCCTCGTTGACCTACAGATGTTACTGGAACCAATAGTTTTGTTATTGGTTTCAGTCAAGGGCGTAGCAGACGCGGGGGTTCGTGGCGGGGACCCCCCTCCCACCCTCCCCGCACTTTCCATGTCTGTGCCCTCCGTCCTACCCTGGCTGTAGATAGGTGAGCCAATGCATTTTTTGTCTCAGTGTAAGTAATTAGGTTGTTTTTGTTTTTTTCACTTTTACTCACAACATGCTAACCGGCAACATAGGATTCCATTCACTACACTAAGCTAACTAGCGTCGGCGCTGCCGGTGTTGCACCGGACTAAAACAATGCATGCACAAAAAATGCGTTGGCCCACCTATCTACAGCCAGGGGAGACCGTGATAAGCCCTGTTTCAACAAACGGTGGCGTATCCCTTTAAGATCAGTGTATATGATTGAGTAGTGGCATTAGAATGTAACAGAGGCCACCATTACGACACATACACACACACACACACACACACACACACACACACACACACATATATATATATATTCACAGCCCCTTCTCCCACAATGATGTTTTGCATATTGGTGACCTTAGTACCACATACTTGGTTCATTGGTTCATTGGCTCCGATTCCGTGTGGCCAGTAAAATGTTAGCAGGTCTCCCATTGGGCGAGATGCAGCAGTACAGCAGTATGGCACTGTATATGGAAATGTCAATCTTTCCATCAATCCATAAATGAAATATAGGCTACTTCGAAACCGCGATTTGAAACGAAAAATGGGAGAGGATCTTTTCAACACGCTTGTGGGCACTTTGTCTGATGATTACTTGGCTGATTGTAGACACATCATTATTTCCCTATTGGACAGTCTGTTTCTGATCTTATCAGTTGGAAATAATGTCAAAAAATACCTTGTATTTTTTTCTTTTGTCTATAGACAGAATCAACAGTTTATCGGGCTTGAAAGTGTAAACTAAAAGTAAAAATAGGATATTAGGGTCATTTTTTCGCCGTCTCAGCTTCTTAGCATCCTGTTTTTTTTTTCTTTCATTCTTGCGGTTTCACTTCCTTTGACCCGAAACTCCAAAACTAATGTGTGTTGTATTTATCCAGAACCTCCACGTACACGTGGGCGTTCAAAGGATCCAAATCTGAAGCTAATGTTTCGATAAATAGTGTGATCGCAATATAGTATCCCTTTTTTTTTTTTTACTTCATCTAATTGCCATCGATAATAAAAAACCATGACTATTATTCCAATTAGTTGCTCTCAGCCAACTGCTGCCCAGATACAACCTGCAGCTATTTTTAGCTCGTTTCTTCTTGCTGTGCCGCGATAAAGCGGCGAGCCAGACGCCCCCGAGGAGGCGACTTGGATCAAGGTGATGATGCCTGTTTCCTGGACTCTCTGGAGACATCAGGGACACTTTAAAACAACCGCAGATGAGGAAGAATGCCTTTATTTATTAAGGGGAAATTCACAATTTTCACTCTGTTAGTACAGTTGCACACACATTGAACACAGGCCTGAATTACAAACAAACTCAGGACCTTTGCATGCTAAACACACTAATGGAGAGATCTCAGAGTGAGCTGTTGGGGGTTCGGTGCCTTGCTCAAGAGCACCTTGGCAGTGCCCAAGAGGTGAACTGGCACCTCTCCAGCTACCAGTCCACATGCTGTACGTCGGTCTGTACGGGGACTTGAACCAGCGACCCTCCGGTTCCTAACCCAACTCCTTACAGTACTATCTCCCATCCAGGAGTGCTGTGTGGACTAGACCAAGGTCTCACATTGCCAGACCTTCCTCCACAGCGCTGCGGAGGAAGGTCTGGCAATGTGAGACCTTGGTTGTTGGTGCCGACATAGACATACTGTATTCAACATTATTATGAAATAAACAAACAATAAATACAGAAACAAATGTGTACATATAAGTAACATTTTCAATGCAGGATTTTTACTTGTAACAGAGTTGTTGTTTTTTTATACTGTGGTGTTAGTACTTTTACTTAGGTAAAGGATCTGAATACTTCTTCCACCGCTGCCCTGAAACTACACACAGTACCTGTAGTACGCTACAGATATTTTGCTACCTGCACACTGGTCACTTCATATTTAATATTATACACGTTTTATTTTGTTATATATACTTTTATTATCTTATTCTTCACTATATACTGTACATGTACATTCTTTTTCATCCCTCTAAGTATATTTTTGTCAGTAGTTGTTCTGGCGTTTTTATCTTATTTATTATTTCAAGTATATTTCTTATTTTTTCTGTATGTGTGTGAGGGAGTATGTGTGTATATCCAAGTAACTTGCTGCTTGTAATTTCCCAATTTGGGATTAATAAAGCCTGTCTATCTATCTATCTATCTATCTATCTATCTATCTATCTATCTATCTATCTATCTATCTATCTATCTATCTATCTATCTATCTATCTATCTATCTATCTATCTATCTATCTATCCATTGACTGAAAAGTTGTTAATTATAGTGCTTAAACCTTTAATAAATAACAGCAAACATGCTGAGCTGAAGCCCCAGGTCATGTTTTTTGGGCCTTTCTGTGTTTATGAGGAAATGAAACTAGCTGCTTCAGTGTTTACTTGATGAACCCGCCGCTGCTGAGAAAAAAAAACCCAAACAGAAACCTTGGTTAGACCTTATGGCAGCGCTGCGTTCAGGACCACCTGAGTCAAGTCTGAGTCAGACTAAAGACCACAGCGAGTCATGTTATTGGCAGGATGCTAACATGGCTGCATGCCTCTTACTCTCTTTTTGGATTGAGAAATTTGTGCCTTTTTTTATGATTAACCATTTTTATTTTTCAAACAGCATACAAAGGCCAGAACACTAGGCCTATAACAATTAGCACATAATTATCATTCTTTTTATTTTTACGTAATCAGGGTTTCTTAGCTAAGGTCTTGAGGTGTGATGACTCGTAATTGTTGATTTATATTTATGTTATCACTGGTCGCGGAAGTCTCTATCCACAAACAGTCCACAAGAATAGCATGCTCAGGCTTGCTAACAGCATATCTTCTTCTGAAAGTTGTATCGTATTGATGGGAGATTTGCCCCCAAAACCCTAACATTGTTTGCGGTTCGGTTTCACAGTAACGTTAGCAGTATCTGTGTGCAGAGCAGGCTGAGCGCTGCAGTGTGAGGCGGCGGCAGCTGCAGCAGACTAAGATATATACAAGAGCAGACAGCTGTCATGGTGGTTCTGGCATCACCCCACTGGCTGTGTTCAAACAGCCTCGCCTCTGTTTACACAGCAAAGTCAGGGCGCTGCAATGCTACCTGTCCACATACAGCACAGGACTGTTTTACTGGGCATTGACCTTGTTTGACCTACTTATTTCGGACATCTTCAACAGGTGTCCCAGGACCCATAGGGGGGTCCTCAGAATTGAGGGTGCAGGGGAGGGAATATACATTAATATGAATGCAAAATTTTAATAGCAAAGACAAATTGGCCTATTTGTGGAAAAAAAAAAAGAGTACATGTTCAAGATAAGCTTCCTATAGGTAACTATGGTAACCATACAGTTAAGCTTAAGGAGTCCCTTGTGCCTTCCAGATGTATGTTTAACATTAAAACACGATGCATGAAAAATATCCATTTCTTTTCATCCATTATACCCAGTTTAATATGCAACTCAGTTGTATACAATAGATGCGGTAGGGGGTCCCTACTCGGTCTCTCTTTCAGTTTAGGGGTCCCTAATCAACTGATGTTTAATTCAATGCAGGGAGGGGTTGAGGCGACGGCTCTGCATTCAAGCAGTTCATCATATCCACGGCCACAGCTGGACCCAGTGGAGGGGAAGTGTTTGGATCCACTGCATGTCAGAGGCTGTTGTTCAGGTAATCAAATCATTGAACTGACCTCTTCAGATAGTTTTTCCTTTCTCTGTTTTTCCTTCTCCGTATACCTTGGAAGTAGGTGAAGTTGTGTCTGCACATGGCCTTTACTTGGGGTGTTTAATCTAGTTTTATAACGATACAATATTATGTTGATTCTTTGGACAACAGTACGATATTTTCCACAATGCAAATTCTGTTCAACTTAATTCAGGGGCCTGCAATTGATATGAAACCATGAAACGATATCATATGCCCTTTTAACACAAAATCAGTTCCATTTACATCAACTCACAAAAATATATTGTATCTTTGATCATTTAATCAGCATATCAATCCAGATAAATGTATTGTTACACCCCTAACTTTTACCACTTAGTTTTTATCCCCAGTAATTAGGAAACCATTAACAGCCTACCATGTGGGGACAGTTTTATTCAGTGTCAGTCAAAATATTGTAAGGACTACAATTGTTTTGCTCTTGTGTTTAAATGTAGTTTAAGACTAGTGCAAAATATAACAATGGATGTTTATTCCGTCCTCTAATAACCAAACACAGCTAAGAATCTTCTCCTCACCAGGAAACAACTCCCACAAGAGCTTTTAAATGTCACAAATTACCTTTATTTAACAGTAAATCCTTAATCCTGGGGTTCCTCAGGGAACCGTCCCGGGTCCCCCCTTGGTTTTAATCTGAAAAAAACCCATAAAGGTTTCCTTCAGGGTCTTTTACATTCCACAGTGTGCAGGCATGGTAATGTATTTTTAAAACATCTTAAGCGCATTACAAGCGTGTTACACACCATTCTGTTTGTATAATCACATTTGGAAACAACATGCATCATTATCAAGGGAGGAAATTAACATTTTCATCTACCGGTCACAATGGTTGGTGCTTTCCAAATTTTTGCCAGAGCTTTACACCGTCTCACCAGCCAAATATGATTTTGTTAAAAGCAAAGAAAGAGTGTCAGCGGGTTGGTAGATTACCAGCGTTTAGCTGCAGGCTGGTGGTGTTTTTCTGCGATTAGTGTAGCTGCTTTTTATTTTATATATCGATCCATCAACTGATCAGGAAAAGATGAGAGGGACAGAAAAACAGAATCCTTTTCACAACATTAAGAATGTATTCATTTTTCAGCGCAGTGCTTGGATCATTTACACCCTCACAATGCAGATTGGAGAGCACAGGCAGTGTGCTTATAATGGACTTGCATTATTAACCATTAAAAATCAATGAGAGGCTGCGAGCAGTAGTGTAGGTCCATGATGTGGTTAATGATGGATTATGATGGTAATTACCTTGAGATGAGAAAGCCGTGGATGCAGCACTACAGAGTGAAGTGTCACTAACCGGACTAATTACGGAAAAAAATCCAACAAGGGGACGGTCTGCATCTGTGAAAAAGTAGGATTGTATATTTTATCTATGACTGCTGATATATTGCATATACATATTAGGTACATTATATTGATGTCTTTTGTGTTCCACGAACCGCATTGTAAAGCCTTTTATTCTGTTATCAATGAAACACTTAAACTTCTGGTTTATTTCAACTTGCATCCTATGTTAGTAGCTTTGGCTATCTTGATTATATCATGACTTGTGTTTCTGGTCCATTTTGACTTCTATCTAGTGATTCAAGTGGTGTCATGTATACAATGTCATCATAACTGATAGAAATGATGGCCTAAAACAGACCTAAGAAAAAATGGTTCCCGATCCTGATCCCTCAGCGTTTTTTTTAGGCCTCCCAGCTGATTTTGTCTGAGAAGACTTTTCTGTGTTTTGTGGGAAAACTCATTCCTTTTGTAGGAGCTGGTTTCATGGAGGAGCCTTACAGAACTCTTTGTCATCTCACAGCCGCTCTAAAAACGTGCACAGATAGTTTTAGATGCTTCTTTTACTTTTTTTTTGTAAGTCAGGAGTGTCAAATTCAACTTCTCTGAGGGCCACATTGGAAAAAGAGAATTGCATCAAGGGCCAGACGTGTAGTTTATTGACATGCTAAAAAGTCAGATGTACCAAGAATGTCGGGAAAAGTGACGAAAACGTTGAGAAAAGCACCAGAAACCAGCACCAAAAAACATTTAATTAACTGATCATGTGTTTTTAATGTAAAATCTTCATTTGATAAGTAAAAATTGATCGAAATCGTCCCTCGCCTTCCGATCTTTGTGTGTCGCCGTCCTCAAAATCCCTTCGCTTCGAGAAACATCAACAAACTTTGAGCCAGCGAGCTACACGCTGAAAATGTCACATTTTGAAGAAAATGTAGATAGTGCAACAAGGCAGGCCAGCTTGTTTCTTTAAGGGAATGATTGTAAAGATTTACAAAGAATATGTTTAGGGCGTTTCCTCTCTAACTGGGACGTTTTGGGACCGATTGGTGGGATTGCTGTGGACGAAGTACACACAGAGATACACTGGTAAGAGCCAACGAGGTTTAACCATGTATCGGCTAATTTAAATAGCTCACGTTACTGTATTGTGTCAACAGTTAACTTCATTTAATATTGTATGTGGTGTTTTCTTTTGCGGGGTGCAAATGTCTCACCAAAACAAGTAGATTTAAGGTATTATTATTATGTAGAAGTACTCTTATAGAAGTTGTATTATTAATATAAAAATGAGCAGTGTCTAAAGCTATCTGGCAGAGAGGCAGTCGTGCTGTAGCTGCTGTAATGTTGAGTATTTTTAAGTTGTAGTAGTAGTACTAGTGGTGTGGTACAAGAGTTAATGTTGCAGTGACTCTGAGCACTTTTTGTCTGCTGCTGCTGGTCGAGTGGGACAACAGGGAGACTTTTTGTCCTGGCTGGGATCAATCGCTCCATAGATGACGCCCACCCAGCCAGGCCTCTCTGTGGGCGGCCGGTAGCCCAGCAGGCCGGCCCGGTCCGGCCCCGCCTGGGCCCTCCTCCGGCCCCCGCATCCTGCAGGGGCCAACACAACAGGAGAGCTGCACTTTACATCTGAAAGCTTTCAGCTGACACTCCAGTGAACTTTAAAGTCACTGAGCTTTCATAGGGTGATCTACTTCCTGCTGAAGGAGGGATCACGCAAAACCAGAGACGGTTTAGTACCGAGAAGCCCCAACTCCCCATACAGTTTCCTGTATCTGTGTCACGTAGGCTCCGCCACGCCTCTTCAGGAGACTAGCAGCAGGTCCTGAGTGTATTGATTATAATGGGACAAGTGAACATGAACACAGATTATGAGCGATTATTTCGCCCCATAGTCACCTAAGTAAACATTGGACAAGCCACATATCTCCAGAACATTCTCACACTGAAATAGCAATTTTCAGACGGACACATCAGGAGGTCTTAGTTTGAGACCTGTTTCTGTCTCAGGAACAAACTCTCGCGAGATATGGCACAACAGATAAGCTAACGTTCGTGAACGCCCTAACAAAACTAATCTCCGTGATGCTCAATGTCTTTTAGCTGTGTAAATATCTAATGTTAGCAAAATAAAATATTAATTAATTATACAAATTTAACTGTTCATCCATCCACACAATGTTCACTACACTTTAAAACGAGGCCACGCCCCTTTTAGGAGAGAGCTTGAAATGCGCTAGATTTAGTATAGGGAATCTTTGGCACAACCAATGGGATGTCAGTGAGAGAAAGAAAGGCAATTTGATTGGACCTGAAGCCTCAATTTCTCAAATTAAAATTACAGGCCTTTAATACAAAGTGAACAACATTGTTTTGCGTTTTATGTTGATCAGACGCCACAAGCGCGTTTTTATTGCCATAGCGTCAACCGTTTTGGTGGGAAATCGGTACGCTGAACAGCCAACTCCGTCCGGCTGAACAGGTTGTAGCTGCTGTTGTAGCGGGCCAATCACACGTCGGATTAAGTCGAAGAACGCTTGCATTGATAAACTGCACAAAAAAAACATGCAAGTCATTTTGTTCTAGCTCTGGGTACAAAAAGGATAAAAAAGCAAGGTATCTTTTGACTGGAAAAATTTGAATACTACTCAGTACTGGGTTAGTTACTGAGTACGGATACTCAGTCCTGCTGACGGATGAAGTCGCAGTGGATCTTTTCCAGACCTTAACCAAGTAGTCTTTGTGCCGGACCTTAAACATAGAGACGGCAGATCAGAAAATGGTGGTACGAATCCTGACAGTGGTACCAGATTTAAATATTCTTCTTGGACTTGTTCTTAAATAGGGTTGGGTATCGTTTGGATTTTTACGATTCCGATGCCGAACCGGTACTTTTAAAACGATTCCGATTCCTAAACAGATTCTTGAAAAACTGAAAAATGCCATCAAAGAAAGGCTCTTCCATAGAGTTTTTTTAAAAATAGAAAATTATTTAAATTTAACAATATATTAACGTTTTAAAGTACTTAAATATATAATAAGTAAACCTAAGCTGTGAAATACAGCTATACTTTTGACTGCTTTGCTTTAGACTAGCAAAGCAAGTGTAATATGTTTACTAGCGATTACGTGCAGTGATGGTTAATATGCTTTTACGTCCGTTTTTGGTGAGCCCAGATGGAAAATGTGGCAAAAGTAGCCTACATTTAGCTAGCTAACGGTAGACTACAGAGAAAGGGTGAAATATTTACGTCCGTTTTGGAGCGACAGAGGGAAAATATTTCAATCGACACATTAAGTGGAACAGAAATGAGGAACCGAAATTTGCGTTCTAATCCGGTCCGATTCCTACCGGTTGCATCTGGTGGGGACCAAAACGGAGGGCGATTGTGGCCAAAAAAACAAACAAACCGATTACACAGATTGAAAAATGCCAAAACAGCTAAAATGTTTGCAGTAATCTGATTTGTACAAAGACAGAAGAACAGCTGTGTAATCATCAAACCCGTGTACATATAAGTGTATGTTTTTGATGTTGCAGTGCAGACATTTAGCTGAGGCTTTCATGCAGAGCGGGCCTCAGTTCTGTTAGAGTTTAAAGAGCCAGGGCCAGGTTAGCTACATGTATTAAAATATTGAGTACTTGATGCTTCTAAAAAAGTGAAATAAATAAATCAAAGCCAATCAGTTGTCACGTTTCCAGTCAGCTTTTGTGCCGCTCTACTGTATGCAGGCAGTAACCTCCACGGATGCTATCTGATATTTAATTAAAGGCTAGTAAATCTTTATTCCCTCCGCGTGTTTCGGCCCTGTTGTCTCTGCACTCCGTCTCATCGGTGTGCATATGAGTTGTCAGCCTGTCTCTGCATTAATGTCGCCAAGACAAATTCCCAGTGCATTCATCGTACCCTGCGATTTAAAGCGACGCCGGTTGTGATGTGCTGCAGGGACGTGGGCAGGGCGATGTGGGTACTTGTGCGTGAGGAGCAGAAGTTGCAGAGGTTTTTTTTGTTTTTTTCTTCTTCTTCTAATTGAGTCAGGGACTTATGCTGGCAAAGGTAGGCGTGTGAGTGTGTGGGGGGGGGGTGAAGGAGACTAATCCCAAGCTGCTGTTGTTTTTTTCCGTGCCTGCTGGCTCTAGATCAAAAACTTAACGGCAATAATCATGCAAAAATGTGTGGCTTCACTTCAAAGCCTGCCTCAACTTTGCTCACACCCATGTAGCTCACATTGTTTCATCATTTCTACCACTTTTTCTTCACTTCTCCTTCCTCTCATGCAAGGGTTCCCCCCCGACCCCCCCACCACCACCTCTTTAGTGTTCATCTTTAGTCACATCTTTGCACATTTATGCCGGGGAGTTTTGAAGGCGATCTGATCGTCACTCGTGACCTTTCTGCGCTAATTAATACACTTTAAACGCAGATTAATCACACCTTCAGATAAGCTCAAAGTCAAGGCGTATTGTTTTTTTTGTCACGCACCACATCCAAGGCCCGGCCGGTTTCCCTCTGACTGCAGTGTGTGGTCGTGGCGGAGGGAGCGTCTGCCTCCGCCTGAGATAGCAGACATGTCAGACGTCAGCAGCACTCTCAGGGCGAGGAGGCCGTGGGCGGCGAGGGGTCGCTGAGGCCCCGTACGTGGCCCAAAGCCGGCAAATCCCCTCCACGGTCAGCCCACGGCCTGTCAGCAGGGAGCCACAGGGCTTCCCACTGAAGCCCTGAAAGGTGCAGCGCGCAGCATTGTAAGACCAGTTTAAAAAGCACTCCACCACATTAATGACGCCTGGCACATTTGTTTTCTGAAACCCACTACTTTCAGTGCACAGCAAACGATGCACATTTGAACTCAAAGTGACTTTTAAGCTAATTTGTAGGGGGGAGAGGGGGGACCTTGAATGAATGCAAATCATTTATAGTTAAAGGGTAACTGCCGTTTTTGGTTCAACCTGGATTCTATTTTCCTATGTTTTTGTGTCTAAGTGACTGATGGGAACAACAATCTATGACATCGGTCCAGTATTAAGTGAGATCGCTGCAGTCGGTGAAACAAGCTACCATGTAAGGCCCCTTTCACACTGGCTGCTGGCATGAGCGTGTCAGCTGCGTGGCATGTCCGTTTTTTATTTCGGCTCCCATGGTAACAGGCTAGAGCTTGCACACTGTCTGCGTGACACGCACGTTTCAGGCGCAAGCCCGAACCAACGCCTATTGGGGACAAGCGCTGCTCTTTCACTTCCCCCACCCAGATTTTTATCCTGTCGGTCTGGGGACCGGCGACCTCCCGGTCCCAAGCTCACTTCTTTAACCTTGAATACATTTAATAAATGACATTTTTATGTTTCAAAGTCTCTAGGTTTTGATATAAATGCAGATATAAATAATAATAATAATTTAAAAAAAAAAATTAAAAAAAATAATTATCAATTTTCAAATATTGCACCTGTCAATACAGAACGGAATATTGTGTAGCCTGTTTTGCCGCCAATACAAAATTGCTTTTCGTTAAGCCACCAAACTCCATGTAAATAATCAGTCGGCTACTTTTAGCATCGTAAAACACACTTCATTCAAAGTCGACAGAAACAAAATAAAACTATGAAGAGCCGTTTTGGGTCGTCTTATCCATTTTTCCAACCATCACCACTCTGGTTTTGGTTGAAATAAACACATAGTTTACAGATTTCCGTGTAAAAATATATTGGCTCTATATCTACATAACTTTCTTGTGTCCGTGTTTCTTCACCGAGGTGATTTTTTTTTTTTTTTCTTTTCGACTTTTGGTTGCAGAGTCGCTGAGTGTGAAGGCAGCGGATTTCCACGCTGGCACATTTGCAGGCAGCAGGGCTCCTATAGCTGTTTCTGCAGCAAAGTTTTCACACACACACAAACACACTGCAGGAACACTGCAGTCTCTATCTGTATGTCACATAACCTCCGCCTACGCTCACTACACCCACACACATCCTTGCCCAAAACGCCCACGCGAGTGTAATCTGTGTGCAAAGACACACACACACACTCACACACACACACATCGCCCCTATACACACTAACCACCCACGCAGGCACACACGTGTTCAGTCAGACATAAGCCGCTCATACCATCCCACACTTTCTCAACAGACACAAAGTAAGACTCTGCTAACCAGGGAGCCTGTGCAAACACACCGGCTTTTATTCACACACGCACGCACACACACAAATTCTTACTCAATACACACAAGCCGTGGCCTCTTACGGCATCGTAAACTCCAACAAAAAAAACTGCTTCAACTACTTTTTAATCAGATATTTTGATTTCACAACATTATTATTTTATTTTTTTCTTCGTTCTTCCTCACATCCACCGCCTGTCTAAAATGTGTCTGCCACAACCACAACACCGGGGCGGAGACGACAAAACACTTCACATTTTTATATCGCTCCTTCGTTTTGGGCATCCCAGTCATCCTGTAACCCATATTCCCTCCAAATGAAAAGGGACACTCCATGACAAGCACTACCACCGCCTGGAGACTGAATCATGCCGCTCTGTTGTTCCTCCTCCCTCTCTCTCTCTCTCTCTCTCTCTCTCTCTCTCTCTCTCTTTTTCTTCTCCCCATCCAAAAGAGAAACTTGGATGAAAAGAGCTGCTTTTTTAGAAAACGCAAAGTGTTGAGGATGTGGGTTGGTGGGAAGGAGAGGGGAGGGGAGGGAGGAGACGGAGGGGAGGGAGGGAGGGAGGGAGGGAGAAGGGGAGCAGAGCAGCGTGGGTGCTCTGACAGGGCGAAGGGGCTGACAGGCCCAGGCGTGGGCGTGTCATTGAAATGTGTTTCTACTCCGGAGGGGGGGGGGGGGAGAAGAAGAAGGGAGAGGAGGGGAAGAAGAAGGGAGAGGAGGGGAAAAAAAAAAAGTTACGGGGAGAAAAGAAAAATGAGAAGGAGAAAGAGGGAGAGAGAGAGTTGCAGAAATTAAACGAACAGGCGTCTCGTGAAAAGTGAAATCTGAAGCGGCTCCTTGCCAAATGAGATACAGTACATCTCCACCGTTTGGAAGGTTTCTATGGGGAGGTAAGGGAGGGGAGGGGGGGGAGAGAGAGGTAGGACGCAGAGAGAGAGAGAGAGAGAGAGAGAGAGAGAAAAGTGACGCCTACTCTTTGGGAAATGATTGACAGGACGACTTGAAAGCAGATTGCGGCTGTCGTGTGAAAACCTTGTACGTCTTGCTCTCGGTGGTTTTTCAATATTTTTAGGACTAAATTGAAGGGAGTTTTTTTTTGGGGGGGGGGGGGTTACATTTTAAAAACCGGTTCAGATCTCAAAATGATTTTTTTTTTTTTTGCAGATACAACTTTGCGAGACTTCACAGAGAAGGGTGTTATGGGCAGTGGTGGAATGTAACTAATTACATGTACTCCAGTACTTATACTTCAGTCCAAAGGTTGAGGTACTTGTACTTGAGTCTTTTTTCTTTCCATGACACTTTCTACTTCTCCTCCACTACATTTCAGAGAGAAATATTGTACTTTTTACTCCACTACATTCATCTGTTATACAGCTTTAGTTACTAGTTACTTTACACATTAAGATTCCTGCACACATTCTGATTCTAAAGTAAACTAGCCAACAATAGAACGGCCTACAAGTCCAGCTGAGATGATGAGACCATTAAACGCACAACTGGTTGGATCCTTTACACCACGTGTCAAACTCAAGGCCCGCGGGCCAAAGCCGGCCCCTCGCAAATTTTGATCTGGCCTGCATATCAGTTTAGGTCACAATAAATTTTGGCCCGCCTAGATCAAAAAGACGGGAAACTGTTTTTCAGACTGCACTTATGCGACACTCAAAGCAGATTTGCTGACTTTGAGACTCACAACCAGAGAGTTTACATATTCAGGCTGTGAAACAGGTTGTTGTGAAAAATGTATTCATTGTTCTGCTTGATTTGCTAAACTCTATGATGGCTAAGGAACGTTTTTTAGGACTTTATGTTGACCGAACTGTTAGCGAGAAAACTATATGCAACACGAATAATACAGTCAAAGGTATTTGACTTATTTGGTTGAATAAAAGCATGTCAATCATGTCTGGCCCTTAATGCGATTCTCATTTTCCAGTGTGGCCCTTGGTGAAGTTGAGTTTGACACCCCTGCTTTACACTTTCTAAAATGGGAGGAGAGTTCTTTACTTTTAATACTTTAACTACATTTTCCTGATGATAATTACAGACTTTTGCTGAGGTAACATTTTTCAATGCAGGACTTTTACTTGGAACAGAGAATTTTCTACAGTGTGGTATTAGTTCTTTTACTGAAGTAAAGGATCTGAATACTTCTTCCACTGCTGGTTCATGGGTAGCACCCACAAACATCTCGATGACACGTAGAGCAGACGTGCGCGCCATGGAAGAGTTTCAAATGGTAGCCGTTTATTTCAGCCCGGTGCTGCCACAATTTATCTTCTAACAGCACTGAAACAAAAGCTCTTTTCAAGGCACTTCATCTCGTTATCGCCCATCTTGTCGTTGTCCCGTCCATCGCAACACGTTCTCGCTCCCGTCGCTTCACAAAAGCGACGTTTGGTGAGTTGCCTTTGGCGTTTGTTATTGACGCAAAAAGTCTCCTTTAGCTTCACTTTTAGACGCTCTGAGTCGGGACGCTTGGCCTCACTTTTTGACGCTCTGGGTCAGGACGTACGTTTAACGGACATGCGGCACAAAAAACGGGACAGTTAGGTTTAGGAAAAGATGGTGGGTGTGAGTTACAAAATGTTTCAGTGACACACGGGACTAGAACGGGACACGAACCCCGGTATCTTGGGTGAAAGTCCTGTGTTGTTTGACCGGTCCACCACCCCAACCTTCCTCCCTACGCCGATTTTCTGTCTTCCATACTACTCTCTACTGTTGTCTCTCTTCATACTATGTCATCTTACAGCGCCGCGTTCAAGCTGCTGCTCCCCCCCCACCACCTTTTCCTAAACCTAACTGTCCCGTTCTTGTGCCGCATGTCAGTCAGTACATCCCGACCCAGAGCGTCAAAAGGGACGTCAAGCGTCCCGATGCTAAAGGAGACTTTTAGCTTTCAACCGTATGACGATGATGATCTGTTTTACTATGGAAACTGGATTCTCATGCAAACATATCTACTGTACGTGTACGCTACAGTGTGCAGTGCCACGTCGGAGCTGCTGCTCCCCACCCACGGTCTTTTCCTAAACCTAACTGTCCCGTTCTTGTGCCCGCATGTCAGTCAGTACGTCCCGACCCAGAGCGTCAAAAGTGACGTCAAGAGTCCCGACGCTAAAGGAGACTTGAATAACAAATGCCAAAGGACGCACTTTTAGCGTGAATAACAAACCACGCTCAAGGGTGATTTTTGCGTCGGTATCTGACGCTGAGAGACGTCATTACTTTATGATGTTGATAGTGAGTTCATTCACGTCAGTACATTGAAATTCTTTCACGCGCGTAGTGGTTTGCTTTCTATCCAGATTTAGTGCAAATTTGAACTAAATCTGCTTGAGAAAGTGTCAACAAATGCGCATTTCCGTCCACTCTGCATGCTAACGTTAGCGAATTAGCAGTAAACACAAAGTACTGCTGAGGCTGACGGGAATGTGAACACATTAAAACAAGTTGACCCGGTGGCGGCGCTAGATGAAAAGTAATCTGGCGGATCACCAAAATGATTACAATTCAGTCCTTTTAAGGCAGAAAAGGTGAGTCCATTTTAGCACAACTTCACAACTTTGCCTGATGAAACCTGCGGTGACTTTTGTCTTCTGCAAAAACAATCATGCCAATAAAACCCTTCCATGAAGAGAAGAGGCTTTAAAGAGACAGGGCAGTGGCGTAAAATTAGGCAAAGTGGGAAACTGGGACTTGTGGAAACAGGCAGCCTGGGTGTCGACCTACCTCGCAGCGTGGGTGGACATCCTATTTCCTGCCGGCGCTCTCGCTTTAATTTGTTCTTGTTTGGTTGTTGTTGTTAGATATTGAGTGCAGTGTGTGTGCGTGTGTGTAAAGGTGAGGGAGGAGGGAAGCGGGTGAGGAGTAAGGTCATAAGAGAGAGAGATATGGAGCTGATATTTCTTCTCTCCGTTTCTTTCAGAATCTAATTTGATCCCCGTCTGCTCGGAGGCTGATCCATGGGAACGCCGTTAGAAGGTCATATCTGCATAATAACCCACACACACACACACACACACACACACACACACACACACACACACACACACACACACACACACACACGCGGCCAGCCAGACGTGGATTTAGAGGCTGAAGGTGGGCGGCCTGGAATCCTCCCTGCCCTACCTGCGTTTGGAAAACACATCATAGATATTAGCATGAAACTATGTTCTTGACTTTGAGAAACACGTGGTGTGACGAAAATGACCTCAACCCAGGCATCCCTTATCAACTGTTTCCTGAGCTTTCAACCGTATTACATGATATGTTGTACTATGGAAACTGGATTCTCATCTACGTATCTACTGTACGTGTACACTAAGCGTGACATCTGGACAGCTTTTTGTAAGAAAACCGCCTCAATCAACTTTCTGAAAACGCCTCCTTTGAATTTGGAAAGATTTTTTATTGCATATGTATCATGTCCAAACAAAAAAAGTCTCTTGGAGCCACACCCTAAACCCATCAGGACGTCGGCTTTATTAAAATGAATGTGCAAATTATGGAGGATTTTGACCATTTTGCGGTCTACTTTAAAGAACTCATGCTACAGATTTAAAGGGCAACAAAAATGAACCTAGGGGTTAATAACACGTGTACTGAGTCAACCGTTCTCTGGGATATGTTTTCATGCTAATCAAATGGGAGCAGTGTTAGCGCCAACCGCTAATTAGCTTATAATGCTAGTCGTCAGGGCACGACTAAAGTAAAAAGAAATCGCTATTTCTACACCACTAACAAGGCTCAAAATAGCACCACACTCCCACGGTAGCATAATGAGGGTCGCTAAAGACCTTGCCAAAGCCATATGCTAAGCTTGTCATTTGTTTTTTTATCATACGGTGTGGGCGCGGCAAGGTGTTTAGATTTCTATGTCATTTTTGTTACTATGGATCATAAAACATATATAATGATGACAATTTTTATTAAACCCCAAGTGTCAATTTAGTAAGAAATCCAATGTGCAGGTTGCTCTTTAAGCATGAAAGTTCATTTTTCATGTGATGCCTCCGTTACGGTAAATACAAAGCTACAGCCAGCAGCTGGTTAGCCTAGCTTAGCACAAAGACTGCAAACGGCTAGCCTGACTCTGTCTAACGGGCTACACAATCTTCCTACAGGCTCCCCTGAATGTCACGTTTTTATCATGTTTTGGTTTATTTATACAGAAACTGAAGTTGTGGGTGTTTGGTTGTTTTAAGCCCCCAACGTCGTCTTCCAGGCAGCGCTGCCTGGAAGGCACCAGGATTAGGCAATGGTTAGGGTTAGGTTCCTTGAACTACCGACGGTCACAGCGCTGCCTTGAAGTCGACATTGGGGGCTTAAAACGCCATCGAGCGAAGTTGTGTCAGGCCATGGTAGCTGCTTCCCTGTATGTTTCCAGTCTTTGTGCTAAGCTAAGCTAACCCGCTGCTGGCAGTAGCATCATCCAACTCTCAGCAAAACAGGGAATAACTATATTTCCCATAACATTTAACTATTTCTTTAAAGTGTTTAATATCATATAGTGTCTGTAGTACCGTAAAAAGGATTTATGTGACTTTATAAGTCACCTTAGTATCACTTTTGATTATTTTTACACCTTATTCTATAATACCCTGTGTTATACCAAGATAAAAAGGTGGCAAAAAAAAACAAACATACCAATACCAAATTTTTTGTTTATCGGTGAGTTTCTGTAGGATTTTATATTCCAGCATAATCGGCAGTTTTGCTTTGATATTTGTTTTAGTTTCCTTCTGAAATTAATTAGAGGATCTGAAAAGCAAGCAGTCCCACCCCGTCCACCCACCCACCCACCCACACACACACACACACACACACACTGTACAAATACTACTTTTCTCATCATTTGGGCTTTTGAAGACACATTAAAGGAGCTGCAGCGTCGAGTGTAAATAGTTTTATTTTATATTTTGGCTGCTGTGTTCGCGGTGTGATGGCGGAGGAGGTGGGACGGCAGGGTTTTTGGAGGATGGGGGTCGGGGGCTGGCCTAATTCCCCAAAATAGCTCATTGATAATGAATCAGGCAGCGAAAGCGATCGCATGGAGATTTGATTCGAGAGCTGAGGGCTTTAACTTTAACGTGCAAATACTAAAGTTTCTCGCAGTTACTACGTTATTCCGCCAGTTAGTTTATTCATTCAGAACACAAAGACAAAATAAGAGTTCACCTGCAAAAACTTAACATGGAAAATAAACAGCACTATTCTTCAGTAGTGCGCATGATGATAAACACTTAACAGTTTAATGAGAGAAACAGACACACACACACACACACACACACGCTGCACAGAGGGCTTCCTGCTACCCACTCCTCTGTGTTGGAAACCATTTGCATGCCCCGTCACATCACCGAAATCTCAATTGAACATTTGAATGCTTCCCTGTCTCATTGACGCACTTGTGTGGCACTCAACTTCACTCACACAGGACTAAAACCTACTCGTATAGGTATCAGTCTGTGACGTACTGCTGTTTTTGTAATCCCCTATGTGACACACAAAGAAGACCATGAGATGCAGTTGAAAGGCCTGAGAACACTGATGAGTGGATCTTTGAGCTCATTGCATATTACGATTTTAAGTTCACAATACAAATTTACAGAGCGCTAGACAAAGGACAAAATAGTCCTTTAACTGTAATTGTACTTTATCTTGAATGACAAAAATAAGATGATTTCTTTTCATCCAAATAACGAAATAAATAGAAAACAAATCTCTTTAAATGAATAAACTAAGAAGACAAAGTGACGTCTGAAGTGAAATCTAAAGATAGGCCTTTTTGAAACCTCTTTGAGACCTTTCTGTTTAACCAGAAAGGGCTCCGAGGTCGATAGCGCTAAACCCACCAGACTCTGTTTAAAAAAACAGCACTTTTAGCGTGTATAGAGCCAACATATTTTCACATGTAAATCTGTAAACTATGTGTTTATTTCAACCAAACCAGAGTGGTTGTTGTTGGAAAAGTGGAAAGACGACCCAAAACCAGCTCTTCATTTTTTTTTTTTTTTCTGTCGACTTTGAAGGAAGTGTATTTTACGATGCTAAAATTACTGTTTATTCACATGGAGTCTGGTGGCTTTAGCGAACTTTAGCAATTCACGGACTGCCTGATCTGTGCAAGACTTATAGATAGAAAATGTACTACTACTAACTATTACAGAAGGCTATATATATATATATATATATATATATATATATATATATATATATATATATATATATGAAAAACTTACCCATACATACATTTTACATGAAGAATGTGTACATGTGTTGGGTTTGAGGCCGAGATTTTTACGCAAAAAGATGGCGGAAGTGGACGCTTTACGTGGACAACACATAAGGACCCTGGCTCACAACTTGTACTCATTTGAGGATAAGGCAGCTACTTGTGATATATATATTCAGGATGTTCTCATAAACCATTCGCACATATAGATTCGGAAAAGTAAGGCACTGTAATTTGTATATATTTAACGTATTTATTGCTGTTGAAAACACAGGGCTTTCAAGACTTTCACCCAGGAAACGCGTGTTCGTTTCCCTGGAGTGTTACTTAAAGGGCAATTCCGGCGCAAAATGAACCTAGGGGTTAATTAACACGTGTACCGAGTCGACCGTTCTCTGGGATATGTTTTCATGCTAATCGAATGTAACCAGTTTTAGCGCAAAGCAGTAATTAGCTTGTAACGCTAGTCGTCGGGGCACGCTAAAGTAAAAAGAAATCGCTATTTTTACACCACTAACAAGGCTCAAAATAGCACCACACTCCCACGGTAGCATAATGAGGGTCCCTACATGTTAACTGAAGCATTGAGAACTTTGTAAGTGTACAGACAGTTTATTAAAAAGATAGTTTATAAAGACAGTACCGTATCCCGGAGAACGGTTGACTCGGTGCCCATGTGTTATTAACCCCTAGGTTCATTTTGCGGCGGAATTGTCCTTTAACCCTTACCCTTAACCCTAACCCTTCCAAACTTGTCGTTTTGGTGCCAAAACTTAAAGTTCCCATTATTATGAAAAAATCACTTTTTCTGGGATTTGGGGTGTTATTTTGTGTCTCGGGTTCTTCCACACGCATACAAACTTGGATAAAAAAAATACCCATGCTGTTTTGAGTGAGATACGGTTTCTGAATGATTCCTGACTTCAGTCTCCGGGTGAGCTGGTCAAAATCTGCATGGCTTTCTACGTCACTAGCCGAAACGAGGGGCCTAGGGGGCTAAAGTCGAAGTTGGAGAAACAGCTAGCTAGCTTGTGTGATCCTTACCTAGCTACTGCGCCTGTGCGACTGACAACAAAGATGTTACAGAAGTTGAGAGGTCTCACTCTGTAGCTAAAACACAGACCTAAACGCACAGGGTGAAAAGAGGAGCTGCAGCAAAGTGCAGTACGACAAAAATATGGTGTTTTTTGAAAATTAAACCATGTAAACCTATTCTGGTACAACCTCTAAATACAACTATGAACCTGAAAATGAGCATAAAATGGTCATCGCGGTATGACGCTCACTCTTTGTCGGCTAAACTCAAGCGTTTGGTGCGTATATTTTCGTACGAACCTGTTTATGAGAATGCGTTGGCATATGTGTATATATATATATATATATATATATATATATATATATATATATATATATATATACACACACATATAGCAAAGGGCCGCAGGTCAGAGTTGAACCCGCGGCCGATGCGTCGAGGAGTAAACCTCCTCTACATATGTGCGCCTGCTCTACCAACTGAGGTAACCCCGGCCACGTATTTATTTTTATTTTTGTGGCTAACATTACGTTTTCTCACAGTCTCTGTTGTCTTTTTGGTTCATTTATATTTGATCTCTACTTAATTCCCACTTGTAAATGTTGTGACCGTGCACAACCGTGATATACTGAAAATCCAATGAAAAAGTCAAGCTAAAAATATACATGGAAACTCAATTTAAAGCCAGTTTACAGGCGCACTTCATTATAAAGAACAGTTTTTCAAACCCAGTGCAGGATGTTAAACTGCACAGTGATCATTTCTATTATCTATTGATTATGGTTCTGGCAATATTTGAGCCCTACAGTTCAGGAAGATGGAAATCAAGAAATATTCTTCACCATATTAATTTAGTTTGAGAACATGAAGTGTGCAAACTGCTGCGTCTCTCTGTGTCTCTGTGGGTGTTGAACCTGCCTGTGTTTGGTATTCCGTGCAGAAAGCCTCCCACGCCCCGTGTGTCCGCCCACGCGCGGATTTGCGTCATGCAGGGAGCAGCGTGGGCGAGAGAGAGAGAGGGAGAGAGAGAGAGAGAGAGAGAGGCTGTGTGGCAACCGCGCGGAATATCCCACTGTATTCTGCTGCCTGGCGTGAAGCTGCCCGCGGTTAGAACGCGACAGAGACAGGAAACACTTTCACAATAAATGCATCTGAAATAACAGGTTTATTGTAGAAGTACAAAGTCTTACATTCAAGTTAAAGTACAAACGTAGCCTATTAAGAGTACTTAAAGTATTAAAGTAAATATGCTTGTTGGAAACAATCATTGAAATAGGCCATCAATACTGCTGCTTAATTTTTAAATTTTTTCTCCTTTCTGAACATGGAAATCCTTATTCGAATCAGTTACTGTAATTTTTTTAAATATATGTTTGCGGAGGATTTTGTTTTTGTTTTCCTTTTTTTTATATGCTCAGAAATAAACTTAAAAATAAAAACTTTCATTTCATCATTTCATCAATTCATTGTATTTTTATTTTTGCACTCTTATTTAATCTTACTTATTATTTCTAGTATATTTCTTGTATTTTCTGTATGTGTGTGAGTACTTATGTGTGTGTGTCCTTGTAACTTGCTGCTGTAACAGAGAAACTTCCCAATCTGCCCATCTCGGTTTCAAAGCGCATCAGCAGTGCTTTTATTTTGTCACGCTAGCCGGAAGTGCGTGCGCGTACGTGTGACTGTTGTGTGGGTTTTGACGGTGGTGAATTAGTGCAGGGGAGTGGAGAGAGACGCTGGGAGAGGACTCAAACACTCACTCACACACACTCACTCACTCACACACACACACAGACGCGCACGCACAGACGCACTCGACCCACACTTGGAGGTAAAGGACGCACCAAAAGACGCAAGAAGGGCTTTCTTTTTCACTGATATTCTGCGCTTTCTCTCTCTCTCTCTCTCTCTCTCTGTCTCTATCTCTATCTCTCTCTCTTGCTCAACGGCAGTAGAAAGAAAAAGTTTCCTGAAAGAGAGGAAGAGGAGAGGAGTGTCGCTCGGTCGCAGCAAGCAGAGACAAGCTCGCGCTCTTTGACTCTTGTCCTGGAAATAATTTTTTAATTTTTATTTTTTAGATTATTTTTGAATGTTACGCGCCTTGCTGTCCTGGGGGGATTCCGTCTGTGCGGGCTTTCCTTTGCTGCACAAATCCACACGCCAGCCTCTGTGTTGATAAACAGTGACAAGACAAGAAGACGGAGAACCGGACCAAAAGGGGGCCAAAAACTCACCAGGTAGGCACAAGAACACCTTTCATCCTTATTTTGATTCTTTTTTATTTATTTTTTTTATTATTTCCCTTAATTCATTTTTATATTTTGCAAAAGACAGTGCCACATATAACTGCCCGTTATTATAGGAATATTGTAGAAGACGCTTCCAAGTATAATTAGATTCAATTAGGTCGACTTTAATGATCCCAAAAAATTGGGAAACATCAGTGCCACAGCAGCAATATACAAGACACACAGCATACATACAGTATATACAGGACCTAATACACTGGATAGAATGCAACAACAACTATTCAAATACAAAGGAAAGAATGTACAAACGCATATGCAAGTGGCCAATGCAAATGTACAACTAGCCTACTTAAATAGTATTTATATGGGATTGTCTGTAGAATTCTGTGTAGGAAAATCACATTGCAAGATTACTGAGCATCATAATCTGCACATGCTTTAAGTCTATTGGAAAACTGAGAGATGAAAATACATCTTACGTGGAATATTGTAGGATTTTAAAGTTGACTGTGGCATTGCCAGAGAACTAGTTATCACAGGGATATTGTAGGGGATTATGATGTGAATAGTTTGTGTGTCACTTTTGTTATTTTTTAAGCTGCTGTGTAGGGCTTTTTTTTTTTTCCTTGATAATTGTACTAAATGTGATGTTAAGATGATTTCAAGGGACACGTGTATGAAGTCAGGGGGACATTGATGGTTATTACTCCACACCTGAATTGTTACTAAATCACCAATCATAAAGTATCCCTCACTTTTAGAAAGCCCTGGTCTGCTGCGTGGCACTTCACCTGGAAAACTACACCGCAGCTTGTGTGTGTGTGTGTGTGTGTGTGTGTGTGTGTGTGTGTGTGTGTGTGTGTGTGTGTGTGTGTGTGTGTGTGTGAGTGCCATTGTGCCCGGCGCACGCCTCACTTCTCTAGGTGAAAAGCCAAACTCGCCAAACTCGCTTTTTGTGAAGCAGGACTCAATTAGAGCCTGCCATTCACAGCCGCCTATTACTCCCACACACACACACACACACACACACACACACACATACGCAAGCATGCACACGCACGCGTCTGCTGTGATAAAAAACTGGAGTAAGATATCAGTCTTGAGAGCGTTTGTGCAGACGGCTGTTGAACTGAAAGACTGGCGATAAAGCTTTATCAAAGCTATGTTCTTAGTGGAGTAAATGAATCTAGGTTATGTAAGGAAGAGGTTGAAATCAAAGGCAACTGGACTTGGGTTAAAGGTGCATCCAAGAGACTTCTTCTTCAGTTCTGACTGAACTGTAGGTAAACCCAGCTATTTAAAATGATCTTATCCCCTGTTTGGGTCGTTGTCAAGATGGTCGATGAATCCGCAGGTCCTGTTTGCGGAAAACTACAGCGTGGCGATGCCGCGGGATTACTTTATTCTCCAGGCACACCGTTTGTCTCGGACACACTCGCAGGAGTTCACACACTGCAGCCAAATATAGTTCTTCAATTCACACATTTGTGCTTTACCGTGAAAAAACAGCAGACAACACCTTTTACAGTGTGACAAGAGTGGCAACCTCTGTTAGCTGCATTGTTGTATTTTAGGGCTGCATCTAACACCTACTTATTTATACTTATACTTTATTGTTTTGTCTATAAATTGTCGTAAAAAAAATAATAATGTTGAATTATATTCTGAAAGAGCCCAAGGTGAAACATTTATCTATCTCACTGTATACTGACCAACAGTCCAAAACACAAATATATTCAATTTACTGTAATTTATGTCAATGAAAATTTTAATTTCTAACCCTTGTGTTGTCCTCAGGTCAAGTTTGACCCGTTTTCAAAGTTTTTTTATGTCAGAAATAAGGGTTTCTTTCAACCAAATTGCCCAAAATAATGGTGGTTCCATACAACGTTCTTCAGGTAAAATTAATGAATTTTATAGCATTTGAAAAAAATAAAGAAAAAAGTTAAAATGGTTTCATAACAGAATCCTGACTAAACTTTGACATTTAGCCATCCGTGTTCCACTCATTGTCCTCTAATCAGAACTATTAGGCAAGATAATTCATAATTTCAGCTTTTTTTAACAAAACAATTAGGTATAATTTCACATAAATGAGGTTTTTTGACCAATGTATTATTAAACCAACACAAGTTGGTGTTAGTGGTGCATATAAGTGACCAAATCGTTTGAAAAAAGCGTCAAAAGCATTGAAAAAAGCAGGAAAAAAGTTCATTTTCAGTTCATGGTCAAAGGGAAGAAAACACAAGGGTTAACAAGTCAGAATCAGAGAATACTCAGCGTTTTTGTTTGAAAAATGACTAAAACGATGAACCGTCTAAAAGTGACACCAAGAGTCTCAACCTAGAACATCAAATAGTGACGCCAAAGGTCCTGACCCAGAGCGTCAAAAAGTGACGCCAAAGGTCCCGACCCAGAGCATCAAAAAGTGACGCCAAAGGTCCTGACCCAGAGCGTCAAAAGTGACGCCAAAGGTCCCGACCCAGAGCATCAAAAGTGACGGCCAAAGGTCCCGACCCAGAGCGTCAAAAAGTGACGCCAAAGGTCCCGACCCAGAGCGTCAAAAAGTGACGCCAAAGGTCCCGACCCAGAGCATCAAAAAGTGACGGCCAAAGGTCCCGACCCAGAGCGTCAAAAAGTGACGGCCAAAGGTCCCGACCCAGAGCGTCAAAAAGTGACGCCAAAGGTCCCGACCAAGCTCGTCTAAATATGACGCCAAAGGAGACTTTTTGCCTCAATAACAAACGCCAAAGGCACCTGGACCAAGCGTCGCTTTTTGGCGCGACGGGAGTGAGAATGTGTTGTCTTTTAACGTTGTGAAACGGTTGCACTTTGGTTAGGTTTAGGCACAAAGACAACTTGGTTATATTTAGAAAAAGAACGTGCTTTGAGTTCAAATCAGACGTTATTTCACTTCCTAAAGGTTTTCGGGGGTTAGGGGTTAGGACGTGACATTTGTAAAGTAAAAAAAAAAAACTTGTTACTTTACATACAAAACGTGATAACAATGCATCCTGTTTTATAAGTTAATATATCTATGAAACTACCCAACGGTAGATAAAATAGTTTAAATCCGCTCCACCGCAACTAACTACAACAGTAAAATGCTCATTTACAGCAATGAATTTATCCCTAATAATCCAATATATAATGTTTAGATTATTCAGCATTATTTGTAATTATACTTTTGATACTTCACATACATTTTGCTGATATTACTTTTACTTGTAACGGACTATTTTCACAGAGTGGTATTGATACTTTTACTTAAGTAAATGATCTGAATACTTCTTCCACCCCTGAGTAAACAATCCATGATATTTGTTAGATTCCCAAGATAATTTATGAGAAGATTATGCAATATTGGTATTTTCTTTAACTTGAATCCTGAAAATTAAAGTCATAATTAACCCAAATTCGCGAGCTCAATGTCAATACCCGCCCAAGATATTAACTATGGTCCTATTCAGAGTGACAGATATCATTTAGATTTTCCCCAAATAGGATTCTGCTTATCGATTCCTTTTCTTATCTTGTCAATACTCTAAACTTTGTCACTTCATTTGAATTCCAAATAACTTTGAAATTGTTTAGTGTTTTTTTTTCTGTCGATCATATGAAATTATATCTAATTTTTTATTTTAAAAAAAGCAGAAATTCTATGATGATATTATTTTGATTAATAGTTAAAGGGTAACTACTGTTTTTTTCAACCTCGACCCTATTTTCCTATGTGTTTGTGTGTAAGTGACTGACAGGAACAACAATCTTTGACATTGGTCCAGTATTAAGCGTGAACGCTGTAACCGGCAGCCACAGACTGGGCTGCAATGTAACCCTATGGGGCAAATGTTCAGCGTCAAAATTAGCTTTTTTTTGCCACTGACAGGCATACATTATTATTCTATCATTATAGAAAGGATCCCTTCAGATATAGACCTTTAAAACCTCTCAGAGACCTTTCTGTTTAACCAGAAAAATACTTTTAGCGTGTATAGAGCCAACATATTTTCACATGTAAATCCATAAACTATGTGTTTATTTCAACCAAAACTAGTTTAGTTAGAGTTGTGATGGTTGGAAAAGTGGAAAGACGACCCAAAACATCTTTTTATAGTTTTATTTTGTTTCTTTCGACTTTGAATGAAGTGTGTTTTTTACGATGCTAAAATTACTGTTATTTACATGGAGTCTGGTGGGTTTAGCGAACGCTATTTCGCGGATGTATATGTTTAAAAAAAGGATGTTACTCTTTAACAGAAAGGTCGACCTCCTTAGAAATCCTAATGTTGTCAGACACTTAGAATATTAATCTGAGCCTGTCAGTGTCAAAACAAGCACTTCTGTAAAGGTAAATACAAGTTGGACAATTGTCCTATTAACTACCATTGTAGCTTGTTTTCGCTGACTGCCGACTGCAGCGATCTCGCTTAATACTGGACCAGTCTCAAAGATGGTTGTTCCCATCAGTCACTTAGACACAAGAAACAGGAAAAAAAGGAAAATAGAGTCCAGGTTGATAAAAATGTTAGTGGTCCCCTAATACTGTATCTGAAGTCTCTTTTATATAGACCTTAGTGGTCCCCTAATACTGTATCTGAAGTCTCTTTTATATAGACCTTAGTGGTCCCCTAATACTGTATCTGAAGTCTCTTTTATATAGACCTTAGTGGTCCCCTAATACTGTATCTGAAGTCTCTTTTCCGAAATTCAGCCTTGGAGCAGAATTACAGCCACTAAAGCCAGTCCCACAATGAGCTTTCCTTATTATGTGCCATTTCTGTGTCTGTAGCTTTAAATGCTATTGAAGAGGAGAGGGGTGGGGGGGGGGCAAGGTGGAGGGTGGGGGTGTGGCCTTGACCAACGGCCACTTTGCTTGTTTGCAAACCATGATGTCTCTCTCTCTCTCTCTCTCATGGACGGTCCACATTCTCTGGGCGGGCAAAGCAGAGAAAGGGGAGGTAACCTTGCTCCTTATGACCTCATAAGGAGAAGATTCCTTATTGGTCCATCTGAGCTTTCATTTTCTCAAAGGCAGAGCAGGATACCCAGGGCTCGGTTTACACCTATCACCATTTCTAGCCACTGGGGTACCATAGGCAGGCTGGGGGAACTCATATGTTAAAAAACCTCATAAAGAGAAATTTTCATGCCATGGGACCTTTTAAACCTTTTTAAACTTGCAAATAGTATTGTAGGCAACCATGCGTGTTATTTTTGGGCAATTTGGTTAAAAGAAACTCAAATTCTACATAAAGAAACTTTGAAAACGGGTCAAATTTGACCCGAGGACAACAGGAGGGTTAAATTAATGACCCTTTCCTCTCATACATCATGAGGTAAGTTGAATCACGTTTTCCACTCGTTTCTTTTTGCGTATCTTGTGCTGCACACGGTGAAGTGATTTGGAATAAAAAAAATTAAAAATCAATTGCTGACATTAAGAGAAACTCATAAGAGGTGAACTCCCTCTCGTGTGACTTTTTCTTTTACAGCACTTACTCTGGTTTTAAATGTTACGTGAGTGTGAGTGTGCGTGTGTGTGTGTGTGTGTGTGTGTGTTGACACAGGTGATGCAGATGGAGCTTCGGCAGGTTAAGCCACAGAAAAAAACGTTCTCTGTTAACACAAAGAGCAGATTTGTGGATCTGATTCAGCGCTGCACAATATCTTTTTTTCGTCGCAATTTTAACCAGGGTTATAAACACATCGCAAAAGGCTGCAACATATCGTGATAGACCATTTTTTTTAGCAGTGCCTTTTATGTTTAACTCAATGGTAATTTTGTTCAATAAAAGAACGTAGGAAATGATTTCCTCTCATTAGTTTTAAATTCAACGAGCAGTTGGTTGTATTGTAGCAGAACGCTGAAAGCAGCAGAACGGAGAACACTTCAACATCTGTTGATTTATCGCAAGTAAAATCATTCGTTGTCGCATATTTTCCTTCTATCCTGCAGTCCTAGTCTGATTTTATTTTTCTAGTTATTATTTTTGAGTTACATTTTGAACAAAAGCAAGGATATGATGTTTGAAAAAGGCCCACTCGGAGAGGATTTTGTCAGAGACAACTCAGAGGTGTCGGGGCCACCCAAGGAGCTGGCGCTGCTATAGCTAGCCCTATGGCTAACGTTACTAGTGCTAAGGCCCCGGCTGCAAGCGACGCTGTTTTAGCGGCGACAAATAAGCTGAAAAGTGCAGCGAAGGATTTGATGTCGCAGCATCCGCGTTTCAACGTCAGCTGTCTGTCTAGCTTTATTTACATCGAAGCACCCGTGGGGAAAACTTTTAAGACGGTACATGAAGTCGCTCGGTATCACAGAAGCGGCTGTTCTTGCGCTCATTTTCCGTTTTTGGAGTGCAGATTTGGTTGATTTGAGTCTGCAGTTTGTACCTGAAAGGAGCGAAAAGAAATGGATTGATTAAATGAATCGCAAAAAAATGAGCATATATATTCAGTAAGTTGCCATCTTTACTGTATTCCGGGTGTGTTTACAGGTCCGCTGAGTCACACGTTCATTTCCGTTCCCTCTGCTCAACGGTACGTTGCGTGCTTTACTCTATTCGTATTCAAAATGTTGTGTCGTTATTCTATATTTCTGTATTTTGCGGCATTTAACAAACCCCTTTTCTCATACACCTAGCACTTTTTAAACAGAAGAGTTTAAAAGCTAAAAAAAATAATCGGTACGGATGAGAGAACAAGTTACAAAGGCGTACAATAGGCTGGAAAAAAACCTTGTCATGGGAGCCGTTGTTTAGTGAATTCTAAATAATTCAAAATAATGTGAAATACGCACACCCAAGTCTTCCACAAACCGAGGGAAAACACTGAGAATAAGCGATTGGTGTGTTAAAAAGGCCAGAGAGTAAATTACATCTATGATCCCAGCCCTACAAGGTATGAAGTTTTTTGTCTTTTCTCAGGCGGCAGTTGTCATTTTCCCGACTCTGCCTGCCTGCCTGCCTGCCTGGCTCTCCGGGCCTATTCTGGGCGAGGCGAGCCCGCCACCTACACATCCTGCAGGGGTGGAGAGAGGCATGTGGTCCTCCCAGCAACCCAGGGCCGGCTGACTGCCACTCCTCTGTTAGCTGGGCCTCCGCAGGGGCCTCGCATGCACATAGGAAAGAGTCAAAAAACAAAGCCTCCACTTTGGACTTTCCCTCGAATTATTAAGGTGGCAAGCGACAAGTATTTGACACCGATCCAAGTGTTTCCGTGCTTCGTAGGGCTGGAGAGTGGACAATAGCGAATAGAAATACTAATCTGGATGTGCAGTGCCTGATAGGGTACTGGTGCAATATTTTTATATATATTTATGCTATGTTATATTTGATATGATATTACGCAATTGGGCATTGTGCAATACAGAAGTGTTGACCACAGCAAGAGTTAACGGGAAATGTGCAATCATTATCAAAATGAAGTGCACTACGAGTGGGGGAGGATGTGTTGTGAGTTCTCTTCTGTTATTCTGTGATTGTGAGGATAGGTTGGAGGGGGTCTTGTGTGAGGGTTATTAGAAGTTCATTGAAGCATTGGATGAGATAATGTATGATTATGTTTCTATGTAGGTTAACTTTGTTTCTGTCTGTTTATGCGCGATGTGTCGCCATTTTTTTTCTCTCGAATGCCCAAGATGAATTTCTCCAGTAGGAGACAATAAAAGCTTATCTTATCTTATTCACATTCTTCGAATGTGGAATCTGTTGAGAAACACTTAGACGTAGGGCTAGCCTCGCTTTGCCAGACCACCCACACGGCATGGAGGGGGGTCTGGATAGTCCACACAGCATTCCGGGACGGGAGAAAAACGTGCTCTGCTTTATTGGCATTTCTTTAAACCAATCACAATTGTCTTAAGCTCTGCAGGAATTTCATGCGGTGCCGGAGCAATCCCGGAAGTGGTACGTCGAGGACATAGACTAACCTAGGGCTGCACGATGTGAGGAAAATATGCGATAACGTTGTTGAATGTCAGTCACGATAGGTATAAGAAATACAAAATGAGCCCTGTAAACAGGCAGCTATGTAATCTTTAACCCATGCACCTACAGAGGGTTGTTTTGTGTCTTTATCCCCACACATGAGACGTGAATATTTTCGAGTTGAAACACCTGAAAGGATGTAGATTAACAAAACAGAGTTAAAGCAGAAATGTGAAAATTCCTACCTTTTACCATTTATTCCAAAAAAGCAAGCCTCTCCTGGCATTCTTGATCAAATTGAACACATTCACACACCTGCTGAAGCCTGATAAATTGCAGTCACGAGCCCGCCAAGAATAATATGTACAGTCCAAATATAAATCATGTACACGCTTCATAGAAGCATGCCTCCCTGTTAGTTTGGAGGGCCGCGGAATCCGGTTGTGAGTGGAGCAATCATTTTGATTTGAAATGTTGTTTATTTACGCCAAAACAGACAGGAGAGTGGGATTGATCTTCTCATCTAGCCTGACAAGCCAGACCCACATCCAGATGTTGGGTATGGGAACTCACCATTGACAGGACTCAATCTGAGGGGCGGGACAAACTGTTGTCTTGGTTACAACCAACCAGAGCAACGCTGACATTTTTTCTGTATCCAGTTGGCAAAACTCTGAACACATCTTCCTTTTTTACGAATTACTTCATTGCTTAACTCCAAGTCTTCCGGAGTCGGAGAAACAGCCTTTCTTTTACTGTCTATGGAGCTAGCTGACATGATCTACATCTGAGCTACTGAGCATGTGCGAGTGCAATCAAAGATAGTACAGAAGAAGAAGAAGAAAAGAGGTCTCACTCTGTAGCTAAAACAGAGACCAGGTGAAAAGAGGATCTGCAGCAGTGAGAGACTAAAATATGGTGTTTTTTGAAAATTAAACCATGTAAACCTATTCTGGTACAACCTTAAAATACAATTATGAACCTGAAAATGAGTATAATATGGGCGCTTTAAGGTCTTAAGGCATATGACTGGTAATCATTGATTGTATTTAGATATGCCAAATAGTAATTAAACAAGCGGTTACTGGTCAGACTATATTTTTGTATTATTATTTCAATTGTTCAATTATTTGTTGTTGGCACCTGACCCTAAACACATTCCTAACAACAGAAAATCTCTGCAAATCTGTACACGTATTAACCCGTTGTGCGTCCTCCCCCTCAGGTATGGCGGCGGTGTTGCCGAGAACCCTGGGTGAGCTGCAGCTCTACCGCATCCTGCAGCGAGCCAACCTGCTCTACTACTACGAGGCCTTCATCCAGCAGGGCGGCGACGACGTGCAGCAGCTGTGCGAGGCCGGCGAGGAGGAGTTCCTGGAGATCATGGCGCTCGTCGGCATGGCCAGCAAGCCGCTGCACGTGCGGCGCCTGCAGAAGGCGCTGCGCGACTGGGTCACCAACCCGGCCGTCTTCAACCAGCCGCTCACCTCGCTGCCCGTCTGCAGCATCCCCGTCTACAAGCTGCCCGAGGGCTCGCCCACGCTGCTCGGCGCCCAGGACCGATCCAACACCGCCAGCGTCAAGATGCCAAAAGCCGCCGCCGCGACTGCCGCCGCCTGCTCCGACCCAGGGAAGCTGGATGTGGCGCGGGACAAAGTGTCGGCCGGGTCGCCCCTGCAGGGCGGCAGCGAGGCTCGATTCTGGTCGGGCCACAGCAACGACAGCGAGCACAGCCTGTCGCCGTCGGACCTCGGCTCCCCGTCCTCGCCGAGAGACGCGCTGGAGGCTCTGGACGCCGCGGCGGTCCAGTCGGTCCTGGAGTGCGTGGACCGGATGGCGCCGGGGCTTCCCAAGACGGACTTAGCCGAGGTCAAAGAGCAGCTGAAGAACAACAAGAAGCTGGCAAAGATGATCGGACACATCTTCGAAATGAGCGACGACGAGCCGCGGCGGGAAGAGGAGATCCGAAAATACAGCGCCATCTACGGACGCTTTGACTCCAAGAGGAGGGACGGAAAACACCTGACGCTGCACGAGGTAGTCCACAAAAGAATAATAATCGCCACCCCGCTGCTTAGAGCTGTAAAAATTCCACATTTTGCTGTACAATTAATTGTCTCAGAAATAATTGCGATTAACAATATAATTTTTATAATTTTATTTCAGTCAAATAAAAAAAAAAATTTAGTCATTTATTACTTTTTTAAACAAATCAAAGTTTTGAATGAATCCAAGGATACATCTTTTGGTTATACATCACTGTTATGTGTCCCAGATAATGTTATAACCCAAATACACGTAGTAACCAACGCCCAGGGATTCCCCCAGAAAAGTGGTGCCCGTTTGGCAAGTGTCTTTTTTTTCCGAAGATGGCAGCATAAATGTAGCGTTACAATACACTGGGGGAAACCCTCTTTATTCAGCGCCTCTTCATTATCTGAAACATTTTTTCTAACTTTTCTAACAATTTGGCATATCTAAACAACATCAACAATTACCAGTCATACGTCTTAAGACCTTAGCTAATGTTAGCAATTCGTTGCGGTTATTGAATTGAAAGCCTTTATTGTCATTGTACTTTACAATACAGCGAAATTAGGAGCGCTACTCCACTGGGTGCATACAATTAATACAAAAAAGAATCCTTACAGGACATATTAAACAGAATAAAAAAACAGTAACAGAGCAATGATCAGATGGATTGCATGGACCTATTAACAAAGAAACTGTGATTATGTAAAAAAGAATTGACAATTATGTGATAATTGTTACAGGCCTAGTCACGTGCTTGATGAGTGAATTTACTCCCAAGGGATTTGCTTGAGGTTTACGCGTTTATGTCTACCTGTGTGTGTGTGTGGGATGTGTAGCTGACGGTGAACGAGGCGGCGGCCCAGCTCTGCATGAGGGACATGGCTCTGCTGACGCGCCGGGACGAGCTGTTCGGACTCGCCCGCCAGATTTCCAGAGAGGTCACTTACAAATACACCTACCGCACCAGCAAGTGAGTAACACTGCTTCCACCTGATCGCTCATATCCTCTGGTTGAATGGAACCAGGTACATTTACTCCAGTACTGTACTGAAATCTTTAGTGTGTAACCTTTTGGATATTTTGTGTCCGTTACATTCAAGCCATTGCCAAAGGAGTTGCTACAAAAGCTAATTAAGACTTTCAGCTCCACACAACTCTCTCTCTGTATTTCTCAGTATGACTATGTTCAGTACGACTTTACACATTAGGATTCCTGCACAGAAACAACTGTAGTTTAAAAAATCTGATGTTTGATTCTAAAGTAAACTAGCCAACAATATAATGGCCTACAAGTCCAGCTGAGATGATTAGACCATTAAACACACAACTGGTTGGATCTTTTACCCCTTTCTGAAATGGGAGGATTTTTCTGCATCGAGTACTTTTTGCTTTTACTTTACAAGAAATGTTTCCAGCTGTGGTGTCGGAACAGGATGGCTGATTTGAGATTAACCATCCATAAGCTGGTACGTATAAAGTGCTAAAGTGCATTTCCTGATGTTTCTGTGCAGGTCTCGCTGCGGAGACAGAGACGAGCCGTCCCCTAAAAGGATTAAAACAGAGGTAAGGTCAGCAGTGGATCGCTGCAATTTTATTTATTTATTCATTTATTTGACTGGGACAATGCACAGCTCCTTAGCATTACCAGAGTTAGCTATAAGCTCATTTTCATCCGTAGTTCCTGGGCAGGAAACGGAGAATAACATCTCTAATCGATTAATCGTTTAGTTGTCGACTATTAACCCTTGTATGGTCTTCCATACCATGCATTGTTGTCCTCCTTGTTGTTTGGTTCACAGTAGCCTATAAATGATCCCCCAGTTCTGCGTTACGTCGTCTTAGCCAACTACATTGCAGCTTATAACTAGTTTTACACCTCTTTTTGGAATTTACTTCTTTTTGGAATTTAATTTACATGAAATTATACCTAATTTGTGAGTAAAATAAACAGGAATTATGAATATTTTTTTTTTACTAATAGCAAAGATCAGAGGAACATGTTTATGGATTATCACACATTTTGACCATGAAAGCAGTGATCGTCATTTTTTATTTTAGCGTTGTAGGGAACCATCCAAGTTCATAATGGTACATTTGGTGATGAAAAAACAAGTAAAAATGCTCTGATTGCAGCTTCTTAAATGTGAATATGATGTAGTTTCTTCTCTCCTCTGTGACAGTAAACTGTATATCTTTTGGGGATGATTTCCTGACATTTTAAAGAACCAACAACTAAACGATTAATCAAGAATCGACCGATTAATCGGCAATGAAAATAACCGTCAGTTGTAGCCCTAACAAAAAGTCAACGTTGTAGATAACGTGCAGTGTTGTTGTTGTGAGTTTTCTAATTCCATTCAAAAAAGACAGCTGCCTGGAAACATATAACTGTTCACAGATAGAGAGAGGTGGGGGGGCTTATAACTTGAGAGGGGTTTTAAATTTGAAACAACAGTAGGCTCGGACAAAGCTCAAAAGTGAGTGTATTTCGACTTGCGGGGTTGCTTTTGTGGAATAGTCCGAACAAATCGATCAAACAGAGTACAGAAGTGAGGAAGGAGAGTGACACTGATGTTACTGCTGCTGGATTTTGGATTTTGTTTATTCTAAACTTATCTTAATAGCCAGATAAAGTCAGACGTAAATGGGAGTAGTATTTCTGTATTTTTTGTTTTCTTTAAGTTTGACTGATAAGCCCAGGAGCTTCTACCGATCCCTTTTCAAACAGATTGAGGGTTATGTTGAAGTTTTTTCGTTTATACAGTACATTGTTTTAAGACACCCCCCAATACAGTAAAACTGCACATTTTAGAGTGGCCTTTTATTGTGGCCAGCCTAAGGCACACCTGTGCAATGATCATGCTGTCTAATCAGCATCTTGATATGCCACTCCTGTGAGGTGGATGGACTTTCTCGGCAGAGAGAAGTGCTCACTAACACAGATATAGACAGATTTGTGAACAATATTTGAGAGAAATAAACCTTTTGTGTACATAGAAAAAGTCTTAGATCTTTGAGTTCAGCTCATGAAAAATGGGGGCAAAAACAAAAGTGTTGAGTTTATAATTTTGTTCAGTGTATATTAATTTTATTTATATATATATATATACACAGAACAGGCCAAAAGTTTGGACACACCTTCTCAGTCAATGTGTTTCTTTATTTTCATGACTATTTACATTGTAGATTCTCACTGAAGGCATCAAAACTATGAATGAACACATATGGAATTATGTACTTCTTATATTTTAGATTCTTCAAAGTAGCCACCCTTTGCTTTTTTTGATAACTCTGCAAACCCTTGGTGTTCTCTCAATGAGCTTCATGAGGTAGTCACCTGAAATGGTTTTACCTTCACAGGTGTGCTTTGTCTGGGTTAATTAGTGGAATTATTTCCCTTATTAATAAAAAAGCAAAGGTGGCTACTTTGAAGAATCTAAAAAAATTGCCGGCGGCAATGGAGCAATCCCAGAAAACGAAACGTCGCCGATATTATAGACTATTGCGCGACTAAAACATCTTTTGAACAGAAATGTGCTCCACCAAAACAAGTTCCTTCCCGAGACTGTTTTGCAGAGGCACCGTCCTTCTGTCAGGCGCTACGTTAAATTGTGATTGGTTTAAAGAAATAAGCCATTAAACCAGAGCACATTTTTCTCCCATCCCGGAATGCTGTGTGGACTAGCCAGACCCTTCCTCCTCCGCAGCGCCGTGGAGGAGGGTCTGGCAATGCGAAAAGTAACAGAGCAGCAACCGCCTTGAGCCGAGTACAAAGCGATCTCTCAGCGCTCATCTGCTGACACACTTGGCTCTGAGAGTTTCTCTTTGAGCTCTGAATGGCTCCTCTCAGTTTGTAAAAAGCCATGATTGAAAACATGTGGCGGCTGCAGGGATTTTTTTTCAACCAAGACGAAGAGCCGCAGATGAGCCGACACCTGCTCACAAAAAAAGCTCCCAAAAGGGGGGGCGGAGGGGGTTCGAATTCCTGCCAAAATTCACTTTCAGGCAGGTCTGTAGAATCAGGAAAAACTCCCGGAAATTCCAGTTTATTTTGTCAGCTTTATTATCAAAAAAAAAATGCAAATCTATTCCTGACCTCACATTATCCTCATTCATAGAAGTAGTATTTGTAATACTAGTGGTCATAGTTGATTCATTCTGCAATACCTTTTTCAAAATAGTAGTTGTACAAGCTTTTCAAACTGATACGAAAAGAGAATGACAAAAATGATGTATATTGTGATATTGGTACATACATATATGCATAAATTAATACATTCAACTAATGATAATAGAGTTAAAACTAGGCACATCAAGATTAAAATGATGAAGGGAACGTAACATGCAATAAACCAATCAGAGGGTCATCTCCCGTTCCCTTTAACAGCCCGGCGCGTTTGGACCTTGGAGCATTGCTGTTATGATGGAGGATTTGCACCGTAATATTTTTATTTGTAATCGTTTGCATGTTTGTGTGCTGCTGCCCTTCCCTGTGTGTGCAGCAAGCATCATGTGCGCGCGCTGTGCACGAGCCTAGGAGCATTTTACTAATGCTCTCTTAAAATAACAATGAAAATGCTGCGTTATTGACTTTAGACCAGGTTTTTGTTGGTCAATGGCGTGATCGCTTCCCGCTGCCTCAAGATAGCAATACTCCCAGAATGCACCTGAACACACCTCCCTGTAAGACCAGCACGCCCAGAATGCACCTGAACCCACCTCCCTGTAAGACCAGCACGCCCATGGGCCACAGATGGGCGCAGGTGCATTTGGTATTTAAACGAGGCGGGCGCTGGACGGGAAACTGACAACTGCGTCGGTCTTAAACTAGCAAAGACACTTGCGTCGGACTTTGCGCCGCGCGGCGCCGGGTGTAAGCCCTCAGTCTGTTTCTCTTATTAAGTGTTTAACACGGGGGGACAAAACTAATCGGAACGTCTTTTCCGACACCTTCAGGAGAACTTCTTCGACATCCAGGAGGCGCTGCAGGCCATCCACATGAGGCAGGAGATGCTTCGGGAGCAGCTGGCCTGCGCCAAGTCCAAGGGGGAAGAAACCGTCGGACGAAATCTGCAGGTAGGCAGACTCCGATTCTCCGCTGGGCGCGTCTGTGCTGCGTTCCGGTTTTGTTTTCCGGTCTTTCACTACGCGCCGTACCACACCGGAGTCTCAGAAGCGGAGCGTCTTGCTGCCCGACCAACAGATTCTATTGTTTCTACAAGTACTTTACAGAACAATGGCGTGTTTATTAAGCTAGGACCCACCTTCCAACAACTGGAGACTGTGTACCAGCTGATATATGGGTCTGATAACCTTTCATTAAATCGGGATAGGACCTAACAGCATGTGAGTGTTTCTGGGACTTCCTGTTCAGACTGAAGGCAGCTCATAACGGCTGGAAGCTGTCCGACTCGACCGCAGCTTTTTGTCTCTGCCCACTGCTGCTGCCGCCGCCTGCTCTTGTCCACTTTACAGGTGAGGCGCAGCTCATCTCGTCTCTACGGAACCATAAATCCCCCTTAATGCTGACGCAATTGTACGCCATCTGCCGGCTTTCCTCCCTGCGACAGACACGGCGACACATTTCCATGTCAGCAGATGTTTGTGGCCGCAGCAGGATCCAGTTTGAACCCAGTGATGTTCTTTATTGGTTTCCAGTGCCTCTGCCGCTGCGGCTTGTTCCTAATTAGAGCCGGAGTGTAGGAGGAGGAGAGACTTTATGATAACTCATTACTGAGAAAAACATGTTCGTGTCAACGGTGTGTGGAAAAACACATGCTCCTTCACTTCGCCAGTGTGTGAACATACGTCTCGTACTTCTACACATGTGATTTCTCAGAAGAAGAAGAGATGTCATGGCTGAAAAAGCGGCTCTCAGGAGCCTTTAGCTTTAGTTATTGACGCAAAAAGTCTCCTTTAGCGTCATATTTAGACGCTCTGGGTCGGGACGTACGTTTAACTGACATGCGGCACAAGAACAAGAGAGTTAGGTTTAGGAAAAGATCGTTGGTGGGGTCAAAAAATTTACATTTCAGTGACACGCAGGACAAGAACGGGACATGAACCCTGGTCTCCTGGGTGTTGTTTGACCCATCCACCCCACCCAACTAACCTTCTTATGCAGATTTTTGGTCTTTCATACTACTCTCTACCGTTGTCTCTTAATACTACGTCATATTACAGTGGAGCTGCTGCTCTGACCGGTGCGTTCTATACAGACGCTCAACGGGGGTGTTCTTGCGTCGGTAATACTTTAAGAACATGTTCCCGATGATGCTTACATACTGTTACATAAGCAACATTTTCAATGCAGGACTTTTACTAGTAGCAGTGTATTTTTACAGTGTGGAATAGGGCTCCACAGTTAATCACAATTTTATCGAGATCGCAATATGGACTATATCCAAACTTTGAATATTATATTTTTCATTGAAAATTATACAATAATCATCATTCCGTCCAATATCGTGAATCTTATCGCAATCGCAAAATTAGTCAAAACAATCGCAATTAGATATTTTGCTCATATTGTGCAGCCCTGGTGTGGTATTAGTACTTTTTTACTTAAAGGTGCCGTAGGTAGGATTGTGAAGATCCAGGACTTAGCCAAAAAATTTGAACATCGACAACTTCTCAGTCCCTCCTCCCTTTCCACTAAAGCCCAAAACGGTCTCCTAAGCCCCTCCCCCCACAAGGGAGAATGAATGTGTGTGCGAATGAGCAGTGGTTGACATGCAGTTAGACACCCCCCGTGGCCCTGATTGGTGCATCTGAACAGGGAGCGGTGGATTTTTGCAAATCAGACTACAGGCTGGAGGTGGGGCCAGAGGAGCTGGATTTATTTTTTTTTAAATGACCTGCTTCATGTAGTTCTACTGGAACATAGGGTCAGTTTCAGCAAATATGACAGAAAGTTAGTTTTATAAGGCTTACCTACTGCACCTTTAATTAAAAGATCTGAATAGTTCTTCCAGCACTGGCTGCTTGTGATTTTCCCCAGGGAATGCCACCCCTCCTGTAACTGCTGTGATTCTTATCATAGATTGTTTGTGTCCATCAGATGCAGCTGGAGCGTCTGCTGGCCAGGCAGATGGAGATCCTGCAGGATGCCGCCGTCCAGGAGCGCCTCCAGGCTCTGGACTGGAGGATCCCCCCCGCCGCCTTAAAGTACCTCAGCGACGCCCAGAACACCAACGGAGCCGACGCCAGCAGAGACAGCCAAGGTAGGGCGTGAGCGGACGGTGGACAGGAGATGGATTGATTGAAATGTATTTCCAACATAGAGACATAGAGCACATTTAAGTCCTGCCCCACCGGAGGGGAAAAAAGCTCTCCATTGACTTGTATTGCTTCAAGGTTTCCTCCTCGTCAATTCCATCTCTTAGCAAACAACAGAAACAAGCCTAAAAGCTGCTGTGTGGTGATATTCACTACCAACAATGTACAGAACCCAGAACTTAAGTTTTCATTTTAACAGCTGCCGACTCGAAAAAAAAATGGTGTTAAAAAAGTGGATACAGACGTGAGAAATCAGCAGAGAGAATGGGGAGGCACTAAGCTAACGTTATGTCTGACGTGACGTGTGTTAACTTAACTTACAGACAAATAGTTAGGCTATAACTGACATTTGGATATTTGACTTGGTAACAAAATGCTTTAGCTTAACTTACAGACATATAGTTAGACTGAAATTGACATTTGGATATTTGACTTGGTAAACAAAAATGCTTTAGCTTAACTTACAGACATATAGTTAGCCTAAAACTGACATTTGGATATTTGACTTGGTAACAAAATGCTTTAGCTTAACTTACAGACATATAGTTAACCTAAAACTTGGTAACAAAAGGCTTGCTGCAAACGTAACGTCGGACAAAAGGTTAGCTATTCCTCACGTCTGTATCTACTTTAGCGTGTATGGAACGCATCTGGCAGAGCAGCAGCTCGACCGCGGCGCTGTAAGATGACGTAGTATAAAGAGAGACAACGGTAGAGAGTAATATGAAAGACTGACAACACAGGACTTTCACCCAAGAGGGCGGGGTTCATGTCCCTGGTCTTGTCCCGCTTGCCACTGAAATGTACATTTTGTAACCCCACCTTACCATCTTTTCCTAAACCTAACTGTCCCGTTCCTGTGCCGCATGTCAATTAAACGTACGTCCCGACCCAGAGCGTTAAAAAGATGCCAAGAGTCCCGACCAAGCGCATCTACAAATAAATATGATGCCAGCTGTGGCTGCAGGAAACAAAAAAAAAAGGATGGAAGCCACAGCAGGATGTGCATGTACGTGGCTGCGTGGATGGAAAGAACACCTATAGGTGCTGATTTGTCACACCCAGCTGTGGCAGCTGTCACGTCTTATCTCAGAACACAAAAGAAGAAGAGAGGCATGGATCATTATTCAGGATCTTACTTCTCCTCCGGGCCCCATCTTATTTTCATCCCTTTTCCTCCCTCACCCACTCCCGACAGCTCATTATATAGCTGTTCCCACAAATCCCACAATGCACCTGTAATTATCACGCCCACGCCTGTTTACCTCCAGCCAGTTGCCTGGAGGGGGGCGTCTCTCTCTCTCTTTCTCTCTTTGTATACCTCTCTCCTCTCTTCTCTCTCTCTTCTTGTCCCTTTCTTCTCCCTGTCCTTGTCATTTATTTTCTTTGCCCACAGTTTTATTTTATCCTCTCTATTCCTGTATATATCTCTCTCTTATTCACCATTTTCCTTTCTTTCTTTCTTCTTTCTTTTTTTTCATATTCTTTGCTTTTCATGCACATTGTCTCAACAGAGCAGCTTAACTTAAGAAATAAAATGCTCTCAAGTACGATATGGGGAAATGATCTTAATTGCGAATTTTTTGACTGATATTGCTATATGATTCACGATATTGGACGGGATGATCATTTTTGTATAATTATTCTCATTTTCACTGAAAAATATGAAAATAAAAAAAGATTTCAAATGGTTATAGTGTGATTTTGACAAGGATCTGTACCAAACAAAGCTTTTTTCTTTAGTCTGTAATACGATTTGTAGGCCGGGATGTCTCGGCAGCACCACAATACAATAAACAATACTTACAATATATATTTTGCCTTTAACAAATATTGCATTAGTTCATATTGCGATTTCGATAAGATTGCAATTAATTGTGCAGCCCTAGTACTCACAGTCACCAAAGATTAAAGAACAGCGGAGGCTGCAGAGCGGAGCTCAGATTCCAGGAAACACTCTGGCCAATCAGAGCGGACTGGGCTTTGTCGGGATTGGGGCTTAAAGAGACAGGCGCTCCTACAGAGCGTCTCATACAGAGGGTGAATACAGGAGCAGCAGCAGTGGGCAGTAAGAGAAAAATAAAGTGTTTTTTGAACATTCAAGCATGTGAAGATGTTGTATAGAAACACAAAATTCAAGTAGAACCTGAAAATGCTATACAATAGTCGCCCTTTAAGTACATTTTCCTGATGATACTTACAGACTTTTACTAAAAGTAACATTTTCAATGCAAGACTTTTACTTGTAACAGAGTATTTCTACAGTGTGGTATTAGGACTGTTACTTTAGTAATGTATCTGAATACTTCCTCAACTGCTGCATAATAGCTAGTTTGGGATAAAAAAAATACGATGATAGACGATGAAGTCTTCAAACTGAAATGAAAGGGAAAGCAAATTTGACATTATTGGTGAAAAGCCATAAAACCAAATTTGGTTCACCCTCCACCGCTGAGGTAACTCGGGTGATACAGAAAAAGCCGAAAGCTGTTGTGATGTGGAGGAGTTAAAGACTTACTTGAACGCAAATTCATGTTCCATGTGTATGAATGAATATGATTCAAACCATGGATAGTAAACTTAAAGTGGCTATTTGTAATTTTCAGTTTGTGTTGATTCTAGCGGCCACTTTGGACAAAAGTGGTAGTGTTTTTACCACACCTGCTGTCGTAAAGGTCTTTTCTTTACGGCGCTGTATTACCCACTGTAGATTACTGAGTTAGCGTTATGGGGAGGTCATATAGTTGCGATGAATATTTTGCTCTGACAGAAAATCATTCATTTACAATAAGAGAATAAGTTACAGATGCATTGTTGCATTTCAAGTGTAGCATACGGTAACTTAGCCTACTTTGGATATATTGTGAGCTAAACCGGGTATCACTGTCACTGTGTCACGAGCCAAAGCAATAGGAGTTTATTTTAGCAACCAACGTAATAATGACTTAGATTAATATAGCGCATTTCATGAAACCAAAGGACAATTTACACAAGTACAGGAGGACAAGGGAAAAGAAAATAGTAGGCCAACACAAACACGGACTAAAAGGAATAAAACATCCGCACTAAATGGAAGGGAGACGTAATTTAATGTCGGCTACTGACATACAACCACATCATGCAATCTAAAGTTATTTTATGAATGAAATAGATATATTACATACCCGAGGGCCAATTCGGTGTTAGTTTTAAATCATTTAGAATCCTGTAATTGTCTCCATTTGTTGTAAGCCCAACCGAAATTGACTTGGGTTTCGCCCATTGTCTTTCACTTTCCCTTTTAGCTTTTAGTTGTTCTTTGTTTAATTTCCTTTCTTTTTGTGATGGCCCTGCCCCAGTATCAGCCATAACTACAGCAGATAACTTCTAAAATAACATTAAAATACAATCAGGCCTACATAAAGAAATCTCCTGCTACCTTTTCCCTGAATGTATAGGCTTTCCGGTGTTGCAGAGAATTATGTGACCCTTCAGAATGTGTGCTCTGTAGCGCTGTCTACCTGCCATAAATCATGTTGTGACTTTGCTTCAAAAGTCTTTTCACTGTTAGTCTCATTTTCTGTTACTGGTCATTCATGATCATCACATACAAATTACACACTTTCAGAAACATTAAAACGTTGCATGTAGTCACTTTAATAACAATATGTGAAATTAAGAATATCTGTATTTCGTTACCAAGCACACAGGAAATACAAACCTTTCTTCTCTCTCTCTTTTTTTCTGTATTTCTTTCTTGCTTTCTTGCTCTCAAAAGGAATAAAAGACAAACACAAGGGATCAGCAGCTTGACTTACTTTGTTACCACTGGGAATATTGAACATGTTCTGTAAAACAAAGCCAGTGTTAGATCAACAGCTGGGCTGATTCCCTTCAGTCTAATGATGGTGAATTAGTACCTACACTGTAGGAAGAGCTGGAACGTGAGCTGAGCACAACGAGAATAACTAATAATTAGAATAATAAGAGCTGTAGCAATTGCTGTACAACTAATTGTCTCACAAATAATTGTGATTAACAATATAATTGTCTCTTTCGGACAAATTTAATAATAGTTATTTATTTATTACTTAAAAAAAAATCTAAGTTATAAATGAATCCCAGGATACGTCTTTTAGTTATATATCACTGTCATGGACCCAGATAATGTAATAACACAAATACACAGCCTATGAAGTAAACAACGCCTCTTTATATATACATTTTTTCTAACTTGCTATGAACATGTTTAGGATCAGGTGCCAACAACTAACAATTAAAATTACCAGTCATACGCCTTAGGACCTTAGCTAATGTTAGCAATTAATTGGGGTTAAACAAATAAAACGGTGATTATGTAAAAATAATTAACAATTATCTAATAATTGTTACAGGCCTAACTGTTTTTTGTGTGTGTTGTCCACGTCTGTCCTCTCAGATGAACGACCAATCAACTTGCGTGTGGTCAGTCAGAACATGCAGGAAGGCGACCTCCCGTTGGGCAAGCAGCTAGCCAATGAACTGAAGCGCCATCACAACCACAACAACAACCACAACAACAACAACAGCAACACAGAAGAGACCAAAACATCAGCAACAGGTTAGTGATGTTAAACGTAAATAGCTGGAGCTATTATTCAGGGTTTTACAGTGGTTGGTAGATGGTTGAAGGCATTCAATTTGCTCCACAGTACACTACTTTGTATTACATTTTTATATGTTTATATTTCCATTTACACAAGTACATTTACAACATTTGCACACAGGGATTTAAATTAACTTTTGTAATCGCCAGCCAACATGCCTAGTACATTTTTAAAGTTACCAGCCAATCTTTTTTACAATCTTTTTTAAAATTACAATTACAATTTTTACCTAACTAACTTTACTACTTCATTTCCTCTGGTTTGTTTCGCGCCGTTCCGTTCGTTTCCAAGCCAAACACACACCAAACCGTCCAAATTTCTTGCCAGAAAACAGATCAATCCGTAAACACTGACTTGTTATATATAATGTTATACCCGCCAAAAGTTATTTTTACCGACATTTGGCGGGTTGGTGGGTGTCAATTTAAAGCCTTAAATATTTTTTTTGTTTTTAATCTACTGCAGCAAAGCAATGAGCTACATTTTGTTACATACAGTATGTGCCTGCACATTGTGTCAATGACAATACAATTGAATTGAGTTTCTGCAAGGCTTTGTGCTGCGTTATTAGGCTCTTTGCTGACGATACCGTCCTTTATCTTTGTCTTCAGAAAACGGAACGTCGCAGCGAGCGTCCAGCAACCCAGAGAAGAAGACCATCAAGTCAGAGCCGGAAGACTCCACATAGTGCCTCCCGCCTCGCCCTACCACCAACCCCCACTTGCCCCCCCAATTCATTCTACTCACACTTGACAGTATGCAGTTATTACCCATCAATAGATACTAAGCAAGCACAGCCACAGTAGAGCCTTAACAACCAATGTTGCCTCATGAATAGCATTTTTTTTCTTTGATTTTGTCTTTCTGTTTTGACGGTATTCGCCAAAGCATCTAGAGAGCATGTCAAGAAGCCGTACACGTTAGATGTACATGTAATTTAAGAGTGATCTGTTTGTGTACTTTTTATGTGTCCATGGGTGTTATATTTGTTGCTTTCTTTGCACAGCCAGGTTACAGGCTGTGATGCCGGGGGCTGAGTCTTAACTCAAACGTAGATTCAGAGATGAGATAAAATAATAATAATAAATTGAATTTATATAGCGCTTTTCACGAACAAAAAGCAGAAATGTTGGCTTTTTTCACTGCACGTCTTCAGCATCTTGGTAACACTTTATATGACTACCGGTGTAGCCAATATTTTTCTTCACTCACTTGGACCTTAAAACTGAAGCTACAGATACAGTGAAATATCTCCACAACTATGGAAGAATTTGGTACAGCCATTCATGTCATTAACAACATGAATTGTACAAATTTGGGTGATTGAGCGCAGTCATGAAGGCAAAGCGCATTTGTCCAATACTTTGGTCAATGACCAAATACCTGTGAGACTAATGCCATTCCCATCAGTCTCAGTGGTGCTAATTACAAATGCTAGCGTGCTAACAAAGATGGTGACCATGGCAAACATAACTAGCTAAACATTGGCATTTAGCTTGAAAGCAATGCAAGTACAGCCTCACAGAGCTGCTTGACGTTTAGTCTAATTATTATGATGGAAACACAGTGTTGGTGGCTCTTGTAGGCAAGGTCAACAAATCAATATCCTAATACATAATACTATACACACAAACCCATATGAATACTTATTGGGGAAAAATATCAAAGATCATCAGCACTACATAACAACGGGAGATATACAAAGCGTTATCTAATTTTGAGATGTACGGTGGTTGTCTGTAGGCTGCGATTGCTTCCAGAAACCCACTCTCCAGTTTCATGCCTTTACAAGGCAACTAAAATACAAATAAGAACAAAGCTACAGTACTTGAGAAGACATACTGCTCATCATATAGTTGTTAATATGGTTAATGTATGGAATGAGGTCAATTAATATATAAACATATTGGACTCTCTGTCACAATTCAGCCCAGTGTGGGGCAATGTTTCATTTAAACCAGGCAAGCTGGATGCAGGATTCCAGATATGGGCAAAGAAAGTAAAAAGAATACAATAAGAAGATCTTAAAAAACTTTACTACCAGCAATAGCCAAAGATTTAGCATTTAGCTGGTGGCTTATTGTCATTTCCCTGGCTGTCGCCCCGCGTCTTCTGGGCCTCCGTCATTCTCCCAAATCTAACATAGACGTCTGCGTTTGTACTGTAACTCAAAAGGTGTAAAGGTACTGTAGGGAGATTGAGTTAGGATTCAGCCCCTTTAGCAGGTTCGTTTTTCTGCCATACACTTCAAATGGGAAAAAAACAGGAGAGGTGGGATGAATCCTTCCTTCCTCGCTCTTGTCTTGTGTATATTTATGGAAGGTAATTTAAGAAGAGGATGTATAGGAGCTGTTGTGGAGTAACAGCAGGGGACCTCTGTCATTCGTCTCGGTAGGATGGCTGGCATGCCGGAGGCCGAGCTAATTGCTTCATTTCACTTTGTAATTTAGCAAAACACTGCTGTTGAAGCGACACCACGCAAATACAAGGGAGTATTTCAGGAATTTTTTTTTTTTAAGCAATGATCCAACAAGCTTTCAGCAGGCCCCACGGGTAGTCAAATTCCACCCAACACGTAAACCTTCAACTGAATCAAATATTAAGGATTGCAGGTGTGTGGTTTTTCAACAGCAGCAGCAAAAAGCAAAAATTCCTGTAAATAGTACCGTGATAACAAATCGTGCGAGCCTAATCTCTCAACCAGGGTTTTCCTTTGTCAAGTGTAACTTTGCTGTAGATTTTTCGGTGTCAATACAGTGTTTATGTGCGTAGAGAAAAAAGGAAAAAAAAGAAACCTTAAGTGTTGTTGAGGAAAAAAACACAACCGCGTGAATGTGTCTGGTATATAAAAAAAAAAAACACGCTTTACATGATGATAATGTTGACTAGCCTTAGCTCTTAACAGTGTTTAATCCACCTGTGATGGCCATCAGTGCATATTTCAAAGATGTGTTGTTGCTGTTTAGAGGTAGATACATAGCAAAATAAGTGTCCACTGTGTTTTTATGTGTTCGCCACACTGTGTACTGTAAATATGTCTGGTTTGGTCCACGATGATAATAATCTCCAGACAAGTTGGTCTAACTCTCCTTTCACCCCCCGTACTCCCTGCAGATAGTTTAGTCTCACTCAGCGTAACGGCAGACAAATGCAATATTTATGTAAGTAATAAGTCCTGCATACTATATGGATCCATTATTTTGTCATGTGCTCAGTAACTGTACGTCCGTCATGAACTTCAGGGTGGGAATTCACCTGCAACTTGGGGAAATGTTTGTGTCGTCTCACTTTTAGTGCCCCAGGGCACTGTGTTTGTATTTCAAGACATTGTGCCAGCGACAGATTTGTTGTTGATCTAGGTTAGCTAAAGCTCAACTAGCTGGTGAATTCCGGGAGCTAAAGTCCAATGTGGTCCGGGGACCAAACGCCCCCGGCCGGGTTGGCTCAAACACTGGCATTGTTAGCGTAAGCGTGACAATTGTACAATGTTGCAGAGAATAGCGCGCGTCTGACCTGCCGTCTCACTGATCACTGATCTCCTCACTGTTTATTGTAAAATGTGATAGATTAGGCTTCACCTAGTTATGCACCTGTTTTTTAAACACTAATATATTTTATTTGTTATACAGCACATAAACATTAAACTTTATTTTTTTGAACTCTATTGTGTGGTGCGTTCTGTGATCAATGGCTTGCTCGAAAACAAAACGGAATCCTGGCTGTGTTTAGGCACACGCACTCATCCTCCAGCGAAGACTCTCGAGGGGCCTTTGAGCAAGGCGGGGAAGCCCTGTTATTTCCCAAGTCTACATCCACGACGGTTCATTTACGGGATAGTTCGGGTACCGCCGGAAGTTCCGCCCGATGTCCCTCACTTTCCGCTTTCTTTGACTTAACTTTGAACTCCAGTCGCATCGAGGAAACATTAACCGGAACCCCTGAGCAACGGTGCACGCTGACAATGGCAAGTTTTAAGGAGAATTTGGATCGTGCGTCAAAGCGGGCCTGCTTGGTTCGTTCGGGGGAATGATTGTTAAGATTTACGAAGAATATGTTTAGGGCATTTCCTCTCTAACTGGGACGTTTTGCGACCGATTGGTGGGATTGCACACAGAGATACTGGTAAGAGCCGACGAGATTCAACCGTGTCTCCAGCTGATTTAAATAGCTCCCGTTAACTGTATTGTGTCAACAGCTAACTTCATTTAATATTTGATGTAGCGTTTTCTTTGGTGGAGTGCAATTGTTCCACCGAAACAAGTTCCTTCCCGAGACAATTTTTTTTTTTTTCTCCTATCCCGGAATGCTGTGTGGACTAACCAGACCTTCCTTCGCAGCGCTGTGGAGGAAGGTCTGGCAATGCAATGCAAAGCAAAGCAGGGTGGAGCTGGAAAAGAGCAAAAAGTGCATGGTCATCCAAGCGCAGAAAGGTAAAAAGAGAGCCCGCTGTGGGATGTATGTAATTGGTGACAGTTCAGCTTCCCTTGAAGGAGCTTTTTTTTTTTTTTCTCGTACTGAGATGAATCCTTGCGCAGGCCCATTTGCATCGGCGTCACATCAACACATTATGAAACTGGATGATGACTCACTCTGACGCAGGTCCTTCTCACATACTTCCCATCATCATCATCATCATCCTCTCCCCTCTGTCTCTCCACTCCCTCCATCCCTCTCTCCCCCTCCCTTCACACACACACACACACACACACGCACACACATAGAGACAGATTTTCTGGTTGCTGCTCACAGTGGCAGCCCTGCTCTGCTCTGTGAAAAACCGGCCACCCCTCCCCTTCCCTGTCCTCCTCCAGTGCAAGTCACTGATGATGATGAGGGCGATGTGTTGCCGTGGCAACGGCTGGAGGTGGGCGGCTCCACGGGCGGTGGGCGGAAACCAGCCGCTAAGCAGCGTGGGAGGGATCTGCCGAGCGCACCCATCACCCTCGTTTTGAAAAAAAAGGGGGGGGGGCAGGAAGCTGAAACTGCTTTTTGAGAAGGTGTGGGCGTTGGTGAATTATCGCCTCTCCTCCCTGCAGCTTTTGTTAGGGATCGCCTTGTTTGTCTCCCTTCCCTCCCTCCCTCCCTCCCTTCCCTTTTGTTTTCCCGGCTTACTGCTGCATGCAGTGAAAAATCTTATTTTCTGGCGCAAAATGAAACTTTGAGAGCTGCTGTTAATTTAAAAAAAAAAGAAAAAAGTGGCAGTTTTCACACCTTTCTTTTTTATGAAACCAAAGCTGTCTTAAGACAGGACTCTCTGAGAAACAAAAAGGCAAACTACAGGGACAAAATATCGGAGCACAAAAGGCCTTACACTTAAGCTGGATATGGAGAGAACTATCCATGCAGCCGTGTCTCTTTGGAGACTGGAATGTACAGGCCACCGGGGGCCAAGCACTTCCAATTACTGTACATTACAACCTACCGCTCTGACTGATTGACATATTCAAAATAGAATTTGGTGCGATTTGACGCGGTCATAAATAGAGATGGGCCGATACCATGCTTTGCTTGCCGATAACTGAACTTGCAGTCGGCCGATACCGAGTACCGATCCGATACAAGCCTGTCATATATTTTACTATAAGCCGCTTTCCGACCGGAAGGGATTTTTGCGGTTCCTAGAACATAACATTCCTAGAACCCTTTGTTTTCTCCTGTTCCGACTGGTCCAATTTGGGGGATTATTAAGTTCCTCTGGCCACAGTTGCTGTAACTCTTTCAGCTCCTACTTCACGTCTTTTACCTTTTCCCCTTTCCACATAGTGGTGGTTAGATGGCTGTGATTATAATAATAAAAGGTCACTTCCAATGGCCACTTGGCCAGTGTGAATGCAAATGGAAGAAAACGGTTTTGGGCGGGAGAGTAGAACTGTTTAGAAGTGGACTGATCCTATAACTACGGTCCTGTAACTACTTGGTCGGAAAGCGGCTTATGTTTTAACAGCTGTAAACTATTACCCCTGTATGGATGTGGTGTGATTTCTATCTTTGTTGTTCGGTCTGGCTCGGGTTAAAGTCTTCCGTGAAACATGAACAAACACACAAACAATGAACGCCAACAGAACTTTCGTTCATTATCCAGTTTTGACAGTGAGTCATAATGGAAAAAAGAACATAAAAGAAACTAGTTTAAAGTAGATTTACGTGGTATGGGATCGGTGCATAAACTCCAGTACTTTCCGATACCGACACCTGCATTTTAGGCCGTACCGGAGGATGCTCGGATCCTGTTTTCGGTATCGAAACGAGATAACAAAGCATGCATAACATGTTATGAACATGAAACTGTGCCTCTAAATGGAAGTCACTGTATGAGGGATTTAGCTATTGTATATATTAGGCATTATACAAATAATACATCAGTCCGTCCACAAACTTTTGTCCATATAAGGTAGCAAAAACCAGGCTGGTAATCTGTGTTTGCAGCTCATTCAGCAACTGCAAAAAAAAAAAGGATTTTTTTCTTTTTCTTCTTTTTTTAAATGAAAATGTGGGTTCCTGTAAAGTAACTTACGTGGAAATGTTGTTGGAATCCCCCTTTAATTCTTGACCTGATTACATGGAAATTTCAGAGTTTTGTTGTTGCTGCTTGCACTTTAGTCCAAACTCATGAATGTTTGATGTTCCAATGAAGGCATTATTAGTCAGCGTGGCTTTGTTTGCTTTTATCCTTCTTGGCTTACTGAGATTCAGATAAAGTCAGATAAAAAAGTTGGGAGCCACGGAAAAGCAAACTGAAGCAACTTGCAAAATACTTTCCAGTGAGTAATATCCAATGTAGGTCATTATTTTGAACGGGGTGTCAAACTCCACCCACGAAAAAGGCTGCGAAAGAGGTAAAGAAAATGAACATTAAAATGCTGTCTGCATCAGGCCTTATGCTGAAGGACTACATAGGCCTATTCAAGCTTTGATCTTTTTTTATTTATTATTGGGCCACACAAAAGGAATTTGACCTGTCAATTTATAAAAGGGTAGATCAATTTAAAAGGAGAATACATATCATTAGACCAGGGTCAGCCTTATGTTCCCACAGCCCTATGTTCCCACAGACCAATGGTCCCACAGCCATAGGGCTGTGGGACCATTGGTCTGTGGGAACATAGGGCTGTGGGAACATTGGACTGTGGGAACATAGGGCTGTGGGAACATTGGACTGTGGGAACATTGGACTGTGGGAACATAGGGCTGTGGGACCATACAGCCCTATGTTCCCACATTTCTAGAACATTTTCAAAATTAGGTCTTGTGTTCCCACATTTCCCTTCAATTTAAGCCCTATCCTCCCACAACATTTTTTAGGGTTAGGGGGTTGAAATCAGATTTTTGAAAAAGGAAATGTGGGAACATAGGGCCTAATTTTTGAAAATAAAATCTTAGAAATGTGGGAACATAGGCACGCTCCCATAAGACCCAGGACTAGGAGGGATTATAACTCCCCCTGGCCTGGGAACGCCTCGGGATCCACCAGTCGGAGCTGGTTAATGTGACTCGGGGGGGAAGGGTAGTTTGGGGTTCCCTCCTGCCCGACCCCCAGTCCCCGGATAAGAAGATGAAAGATGGATGGATGGATATATATCATAAATAATAATGTCCTGCACAGTGGTTCCCAGAAAGATATCCAGAGAGAAAAACAAAGCTGCGTGCATGTAATAAAACAAATAGAAGAAAGTAACAACGGACGACTGCCGGTTATTTTTGGGGCTGAGGTTATTTTTGGTAACCTGTTATTAGCCCGTCAGTCTGATTCCTGTTGCCTGCATGTTGTGGACTCATTTGAAATCATTTCCAACCGGGAGATGGTGCTGTAGTTTGATTTCATAAAGGACAGACAGAAAACGGAGAGACAGACATCTGCTGAGGAAACTCCAGTCTGAGATACGTGCAGTTCAAAAGTAACTCACACGGTGTCAGCCCAAGACAAGACTCTCAGAATCAGAATTATTGGCCGAGTATACTTACATACACAAGGAATGGGACTTTGGTAGGTGTTAACTCTCTATACATTCAAGAAATAGACATGTAGTAGTAAACATTCAGTAGACAAATAGTTATATAGACACGCACTGTACAGTAGAGACAACAATATACATAGCACATATCCAACATAATATACAAAAATATAGATAAGACATAATCTCAACACAAGTACACATGGAGTGGGATGTAAAGTTCAAAAAGTCATAGTGCAAAGTAATGTGCAAGATGCATATTGGAATGATTAAGTATGTAATGTGTTGGGAAGTGGTTAAAGAGAGTGTGTGCAGGATGTGTGTGGGTCCTTTGGTGATGTTCTCTCAAATATGCATTTGGCGTCCGTGCTGCTCAGTGGGGGATTTATACTGACTTTAAAGGTCCAACGTGTGGGAATTTCTCCCATCCAGCGTTGAGATCATTATATCGCAATCAACGATCTCGTACCATGCAGGTCAACATACGTATTACAGCTACGGTAGCCTTCACGCTTCAAAAAGCCGGTCTCTTGGCTCCTTTCAATATCCTTTTTTCTTTTTCTGGGCGAAGAAGAAGACTCCTGTTCCTGAAATTTGGATTATGAATACGTGTGGTCCTCCATGTTTTCCTTCTTCAAACTTCAAATCGGGAAGCTACGATACCCATTAGCAGCATTAGCAGCAGCTGTGAGTTTATCATGTGACAGCGAAAACACGAAAGGCGGAGCAGTATGTCCTGTATGTCCCTTACTGGCAAACGTATTTCAAGATGGTGCATGAATATGGAGCGTCTACCTCCAGTTCATGCAAACGCAAATGTAAAATTTCAAGCCAATAGGAATACTTAGAATTGATGGTGGTGGTAAATATTCATGAAAAAGGACAAGTTTGTGAAGGGCAACACAGATTTTGATAACGAACAACTAAACACGTTACACACCGGACCTTTAAGGCACATTATCTCTCTTGACAAATCGGGACATCTTTGTATGTGTGTGTGTTTGTCTTTGAAATAGCTCACGAACCGTTCATCCGATCTACTTCTCCCTTGGTTTCCTGGGTACCCCGTGGACTTGGGGTTTGGGATTTGGAGCAGTTTGGACAGCACTGGATATTGGATATTAATAAACTGTGAATTCAATTCAGTTTATTTATGAAAGGGGACAGTGCAAATCAATGAAACGCATGATTTTTACATGGGTTAAAAATGCCAGAATTATCCAAAAAGGCTATTTTTCATCTGTAGTCCCCCTGCCCCCTTATGTAAAAAAAAAAGGCTTTTTAAAGGTGCCCTGCCGCACCAAACTGTTTGTACTTGCATTTTTTTTTAAATATGTTAGGTCCATATGTGTTTGTGTTATGTTGTGAATGTGAAAATGAACGGCTACCTCCTCTGTCAGCTCTAGACACTGAACAGAAATAAGCAGAGAAATCAGACCAATCACAAAAGCTGGTCAGTCTGACATCATACTGCTGAGCTCATTACTATTCATGAGCTCGCCCAGTTGGGCTGGGTAAAGGATGCTGACAGCCAGGCTCTCATTGGCTAGTTGTTAGCCAATCAGATTCAAACAGCTTAGCTTGTTGAATATTAATGAGAACTGGCACAAATCGAGCTGAGTCTTCCTGTAGGCTTTCTATACCACACTAGAATGGCTTTAAACAAGGTAATCAAGGCATTTTTTTCACAAAAAAATGTTACAGAGTTGATGGTAGAACTTCAGACATTACCACAAAGTAATGAAAAATGTGTGGCAGGGCACCTTTAAAATACAAAGAAACAATAAGGCAAACACAAGCAAAACCAAACGTGGCACAAAATATTACCAAAGCAGAGGGAACAACAAAGCAAAAAGCAACAGAGTGTAGGGTAAAAAGATTAGAACAGACACAGCTGTTAAACTAAATGACCGAACAATAAAGGTTGAGGAAAAAAGTTTCGAGAAACAAAGGCGCTGCCATAACGCTGACTTTTACCCTTCATAATAAAAGCCCAGCTTAAATTCACTCAGAGCATTTTTTTACTAAGAGGAAACTCAACAAAAAGGCATTTCTATCCTTCACAATAGGTCTGTGATTACTCTACATTTTAGTTTTTTTTAAAGGGAGCTTTCACTATAATAGCCCCTAAGAAATAGTGTATTTCCGTTGATCATTGTACTTTTCTGCATAATAATATTTTGGTACTTAATTGGATCTGTCACATACTTTGCTATGATGTTTCCTCTCTAAAGGTTTGCTTTGGTTCTTTAGTGTCGTGTACAAACTATTATAAAGAGGGAGACTATACTTAAAAAAAAACATTATGAAGGTCATTCATAATATTAAAGTATAAAGTATTCATAATCGCTATAAAATGTGGAAACTAATAGAGATAATTGATCAAAAACAATCACGACAGTAAGCGAGACAGTTCTAATGATTGACAGCCCTTTTGGCCAATCAGGTGCAGCTATGCTCCAACCAAAACCCCTGTTGCGTGAAAGGTAGGTTGTACTCCGCTGAGTGGCTCGTTCTGTTGTTGAGTCACCGGGAGAGAACCGCGACCGTTACTCGGCTGAGAAAAGCCGACTCTCTCGTTGGAAGCTGAGCCTCTACTCCTCCAAATTTCTTCTCTCGGCTTTACGTTCGTTACATCATCCAGATATTATTCTCAACGGGATTGAAATGTTGCATTTTCGGTCAACAGTAGCGCTCAAGGAGTTATTTCAAACGCAGCTGAAGCGTCCATTGACAGGTAGAGTTGGTGTTAAAGCGACACCTGCGACCGCCGCCTGCTTCAGCACCCGTAGTTTGGATGGGAGGTCGCCGGGCAGACGGAGTGCATTTCCCCCGCAGCACTTCACCAGAAGACACGGCGTTAGAGGCTTTTGCTCCAAGAGTGACAGCCACAATGAAGCCGCCAAGGACTCGACAGAGAAGTGAGTAGCGTTAACCCGGTCTGTGGGCAGATGTTAGCCGCTAGCTCCACGGTACGCCAAACTAAATAAGAGAAACTGCCAATTTACTGCCACGTTAATCGTTGGCGGAAGCCTGTGATGAAACCTGGGAACCATTCCTTAGGTTTATTTTTCATTGAAATACGTCTATATTTACATACACAATAGATGCCGAATTAAAGAATGGCTTCTATCATTACATTATGAATAACCTGTTTTACTTTGAGTTGTAACGTTACCTCTTACGTTCACACACCTATTTTAAGTCGTAGATATTTACATTGTTGTTCGGCAAGTGCATCACGCAGGGGCTAGCTCAGATGCTGTTTGAATGACAACCTAGCCAGACAGCTAAAGCTATATTTGTAGCTAAGGCTAAGGCTTGCCGGCGAGATTGACTAATTTCCAATATTATTCAAAACCACGTTTCGACGCTATTGATTGCCTGTAAGAGAAGGGCACGTGATCAAAGGTTTGTGCAGGAAAAAAGGTCAAATGGAAGCAGGTGGTGTGCAGCCAGCTAGAAGTCGTGACCAGAAGCTGCAGCTTTCATCTACAGTTACATCACTGATGCATAAAGCTGCCACCAGCTTCTCTTGCCTTTTTGAAAATGACAATATAACTACAACAAACACAATGTGTCTGTTTAACCTAATGCATCATGCAGACGGTCTAAGCCTCCTCTAAATGTCTATTGAAGGTCAGTCCTCTTGAACCCTAGGAAGGCATCGATATCATTTAAAGCAAAAAATTACATACATTTTTTTTATCATGGATGCAATGTATTGATCATTAGTTATTAAGCTAATAATATGACACGACATGTTTTTATTGAAGTGTCATCAACCGCCCCCCAAAAAAACGTACATTCACGGTGACAAAGAAAAGTAAAGCAACTCCGCATTTTTGTTGTTGGTATTTTCATATATTAAATTATTTAGTTTAGGGATCTTCCACATGGGTCCGGGACCCCTAGGGGGTCATACACGTAATTGTAGGCCCAGTTTACAACATCTGAAGTAGAGGGTCCCTGCTCCGTCTCTCTTTCAGTTAGGGGGTCCTTGGCTTAAAAAACAAGTATTAAATATTCAATCATCTAATATTCTAGCAAACAGACATACCTTTATTGATATTTAGGTGTCCATTGGCAGCAGGGTTACGCGTTATTTTTATTTTTTAAAACATCCGGAAAAAAGGTTGAAAAAACCCATCAGTGTTAGAGCCGGGCGATATGGAGAGAATCAAAAATCCTGATATTTTTGACCAAATACATCAATGTCGATATTGTGGCGATATTGTAGGGTTGCTTTCACAAAATATTTACACAATGAGATTTTTGACAAATAATCATCAGTAATGTGGACATAATAACTATGTGGGTAAAGGCAAATCATAAAACAGCTAGAACAGTCTGGTGTGTTCAGAAAAGTACATCACTCTACTGTAATGCAGCCTTTTAAAACCAGGAAAAGACAACACTTATGTCTAGGGCTGCAGCTATCGATTATTTTAGTAATTGAATATTCTACCGATTATTCCATCGATTAATCGAGTAATCGGATAAGAAAAACTTAGTAAGAAATACTTAGTAAGCAGCGATAGTAAATATTTATTATTGCCGTTTACTAAAAAAAAGGAAACCTGTAGCTTGTGTATATATACAAAGACAGGTTTCCTTTTTAGAAAAAAAGCAAAAAAAAATGATTGCCAAATTCCAAGACCCTTAAAAAAACAAAAACATTACAATAGTACATTTTTGGTGGCCCAAATGTTAATATTTTTCACCCCATTCCCCTTCTTGCCTCTGGCTCTTTGCACTGGATATGCAAAAGAGCTGTTGAGAAAGAATAAAGAATGCATGATGACGTCATTCACGTGCATATTAAGTGGCCATGCTGGGGGGAGGAGCCGGTGTGTCTCCGGCAGCGGCTAAGTTTCCAAACATTTAGAAGCAAACTAATAAACAGTTAGACTACAAACCGACAGCTTTCGTTTTAGCTTGTTGGTAAAACATGGCTGTTAGCAGAGTAGCATGCTGTAGGCTAGTTGTGTAAAACATCGCTATTAGCAGAGTAGCATGCTGTAGGCTAGTTGTGTAAAACATCGCTATTAGCAGAGTAGCATGCTGTAGGCTAGTTGTGTAAAACATCGCTATTAGCAGAGTAGCATGCTGTAGGCTAGTTGTGTAAACAGCGCGGTGGACGAGAGCAGCAGACGTTAGCTACCTTGTGTCGGGTTGGCTCCGTGGAATGCGTGGAATAGATGAGTACACTGGAGGTTTGTTACAGAGGTGATGTAGCAGCATGTTTGCAGCTTAAAATGATCCCAAACTTTCTGTGATTTTCTCTCGCCTGTCTCTCCTCTTAGACCCTCGCTATTTTCGTCTTCTTTCATTTGTAATCGGGGCCGTCTTGTGTTTATATACTGTCCGTGCTTGTGAAGCTTCGAGGCAAAGAATTTGCTTCGAGCATTTTTTGTAATCGAATTATTCGAGTTATTTGAGGAATCGTTGCAGCCCTACTTATGTCATATCAGGATATTACGATATCCAAAATTTAAGACAATATCTAGCCTCATATGTTGATATCGATATAATATCGATATATTGCCCAGCCTTAGTCAGTGTCCAAAACATAAAAAAACATCAAAAAGTGTAAAACATGAAAAGCATCAAACACCAACTCAATTCTTGATCGGCCAACGGCACAATCAAATCATTCAAAGAGCATTTTCCGACGGGGGCAAGAGAACGATAACGTTGTTCATGATCTGATGATGCAAACAGGCTGTTATGTTTACTGGACAGAGGATCACACCGTCGGTATCGCCAGAGGCGGTTTAGAACCGAGACGCCCCGACTCAGAGTAGTTTCCTGTCTCTGTGTCACCACCACGCCTCTTCAGGAGACTAGCGGCAGGTCCTGAGTGTATCCATTCCAACGGGAGAAGTGAACGTGAACACAGATTATGAGCAATTCTTTCGCCCCGTAGTCACCAAAAATAAATATTGGACCCATTTTTTTTTTTTACAAACCACATATCTCCAGAACATTCTGACACTGGAGTGGCATTATTCAGACGGACACATCGGGAGAAAATTAACTTTGTTTGAGACCTGTTTCTGTCTCAGGAACAAACTCTCGCGAGATCTGGCGACACAGAGAAGCTGACGTCAACAAACGTTCCTAACGTCCTCACAAAACTAATCTCTGTGATGCTGAATGTGTCTTTTAGCTGTGTAAATATCTAACGTTAGCAAAAGAAACTATTAATACATTATGCGAATATTAACCGTTCATCCATCCACACGATGTTCACTACACTTTCAAACGAGGCCACGCCCCTTTTTAGGAGACGGGAAGTATGGACTGTTTCATACCATTGGCGCTGCTTTAAATACGCTATCATCCGTATAAAGGATCTTTTGGTTTTGGTGATTTATTTGTTGTTAATCGAGCAAAGGAGGCTGTAGTTGAGCGACAGAGCTGAGAGTTCAACGGGGGAAATTGGAGTCAGTGCTGATAGAGAAGTGAGGATGAGAGTCCTCGTGGTAATGGAGGCCTCAAAGCATTTAATAACCAAATCCGCATCCATTATTCCACTCAAGCCCAGTTCAGACCAAAAACTCGCGATGAGACAAAACCGTTTTAGAACGTGGCAGGGGAAAGTTGCAGCGGCCTATGCCCACTATACCTTTTCAGAGCCCAAGATGGCATCTTCAGGTTGCTCATTGTATTTGACCAAATAGTCCAAAACCCCCCAAAAATATCTAGTTTAATATAAGACCGAAAGAAAAGCAGCAAATTGTCACATCTGAGCCGCTGGAAACAAAGAATATTTGAAACCTCTGCCCCTGAAAAATTATTTCAATGATCAAAATAGTGGCCAATTAATATCCTGTTGATCGACTAATCATTTCGGCACTACAATCTACTGGCCATTCACGTAAAGGTCCCATGAAATGGTTCTCTTTGGATGCTTTTATATAGTCCTTAGTGGTCCTCTAATACTGTATCTGAAGTCTCTTTTTATATAGACCTTAGTGGTCCTCTAATACTGTATCTGAAGTCTCTTTATATAGACCTTAGTGGTCCCCTAATACTGTATCTGAAGTCTCTTTATATAGACCTTAGTGGTCCCCTAATACTGTATCTGAAGTCTCTTTTATATAGGCCTTAGTGGTCCCCTAATACTGTATCTGAAGTCTCTTTTATATAGACCTTAGTGGTCCCCTAATACTGTATCTGAAGTCTCTTTTATATAGGCCTTAGTGGTCCCCTAATACTGTATCTGAAGTCTCTTTTATATAGACCTTAGTGGTCCCCTAATACTGTATCTGAAGTCTCTTTTATATAGGCCTTAGTGGTCCCCCTAATACTGTATCTGAAGTCTCTTTTATATAGACCTTAGTGGTCCCCTAATACTGTATCTGAAGTCTCTTTTATATAGGCCTTAGTGGTCCCCTAATACTGTATCTGAAGTCTCTTTTATATAGACCTTAGTGGTCCCCTAATACTGTATCTGAAGTCTCTTTTATATAGGCCTTAGTGGTCCCCTAATACTGTATCTGAAGTCTCTTTTATATAGACCTTAGTGGTCCCCTAATACTGTATCTGAAGTCTCTTTTATATAGACCTTAGTGGTCCCCTAATACTGTATCTGAAGTCTCTTTTATATAGACTTTAATGGTCCCCTAATACTGTATCTGAAGTCTCTTTTATATAGACCTTAGTGGCCCCCTAATACTGTATCTGAAATCTCTTTTATATAGACCTTAGTGGTCCCCTAATACTGTATCTGAAGTCTCTTTTATATAGACCTTAGTAGTCCCCTAATACTGTATCTGAAGTCTCTTTTATATAGACCTTAGCAGTCCCCTAATACTGTATCTGAAGTCTCTTTTATATAGACCTTAGTGGTCCCCTAATACTGTATCTGAAGTCTCTTTATATAGACCTTAGTGGCCCCCTAATACTGTATCTGAAATCTCTTTTATATAGACCTTAGTGGTCCCCTAATACTGTATCTGAAGTCTCTTTTATATAGACCTTAGTGGTCCCCTAATACTGTATCTGAAGTCTCTTTCCTGAAATTCAGCCTTGGTGCAGAATTACAGCCACTAAAGCCAGTCCCACAATGAGCTTTCCTCAGGACGTGCCATTTCTGTGTCTGAGGAGGGAAAGGGGAGGGGCAAGGTGGAGGGTGGGGGTGTGGTCTTGACCAACTGCCACTTTGCTCGTTTGAAAGCCATGATGTCTCTCTCTCATGGGTGGGCCAAATTCTCTAGGTGGGCAAACCAGAGAAAGGGGAGGTAACCTTTCCCCTTATGACCTCATAAGGAGAAGATTCCTGATTGGTCCATCTTAGGCAGGCTGGGGGAACTCATATTAATGTTAAAAAACCTCATAAAGTGAAATTTTCATGCCATGGGACCTTTAAAATTCTACTCCCAACTAGTCAGTGTTTAGTTGCAAGAATCTCAATATTTACAGAATGAAATTGAGTTTTTAAACCAATTTTGTTTTTGGAGGTATGTTAGCTCTTTAAGCACAGAGGATCAGTGTAAGAAAACCCTGGTTGGCAGACGGTTATTCATTCTGACAAGCTGAACCGTCTGCTGTAATGGAGTCGAGCCAGTGTTAATGAGATGTTTGTGTCTCGGATTCATCACTTTTGCCCCATGTTACACTTAAAATGAAGGCTGTTTTTTTTCTTGCTATCAGCGTTCCGAGCAGCTGCGATACCAGCCACCACACCACCCTCGGAGAGTTTTATGGAAATAAAATGCCTCATTGCCCTCGCAGGCCGACGCTGTCCCCATTTGTTTCTATTCACAGACAATTTGCTTAAGCTGTCGCCCATCTTTAGGCAGTCACTCTGCCTGGGTTTTCAGCAACGTCTTGTTTCCCCTGGACGCTAATTTCAGTTTCGGTGAAGCCTCGGTTCGTTCTGTCACACATCCGCGTTGCGATTAGTGTTTGAGGAATCATGAACAGGCGGCTTTTAGATTTGGTGAGTAAGCGGAAGAGTGCTTTGACTGCTGTCCAGGAACACTTTGGCTGTTCATTATCAAGGCAATTTCAAAGTTCTCTGATAGCAGGGATGGACAGGGATGGACTCCTAACAATCACAAAGACCGAATACTCAAGGAAAAACGGTTATTTTGCACATTTAGGTTTTGCAAGTAAACTATCTTGGGTTCTAAATGGAAAAATTAAGTTCAAATTTGGAAAAGTGTAAAGGAAATTTCACAGTTTTAGGTGTTTTTTACTGTTTACTCGTTCAACTCGAGTTTTCTAAGTTCAGTAATTGCAACATCTTTCCAAAAGTCAATGAGTAATCCTGTTAAATAATCGTGATTTCAATTTTTACCAAAATAATTGTGATTACTTTACACAATCGAGCAGCCCTAATAGACACTAGGGATGGGCGATATGGCCTAAAATCCATATTGCGATATACATAGCAGCCTCTTGCGATAACGATATATATCGCAATATATAAATTATAATAGAACCATTTCAGACCAGGTTACATAGACCCTAAGGAAAACCAAACTGCTAAATGTATTTCTTTTTTTTTAAAAGAGAACATTTATTGTTCAAAACTGTAATTATAGATAAATAAAATTCAAGTACACTAGTTGCAGAGACTTTGACAAAGAAAAAGCTTAAAGTATTGGGTGTCTTCTCTTTAGTGCAAACCATTCTAAAAGGCACTACACTTAATTAGTTTAAGTCCTTGGTTCTTAAAGGTTCCATGGCATGAAAATTTCACTTTATGAGGTTTTTTAACATTAATATTAGTTCCCCCAGCCTGTCTATGGTCCCCCAGTGGCTAGAAATGGCGAAAGGTGTAAACCGAGCCCTGGGTATCCTGCTCTGCCTTTGAGAAAAGGAAAGCTCAGATGGGCCGTTTTGGAATCTGCTTGTTATGAGGTCATTACAAGCAAGGTTACCTCCCCTTTCTCTGCTTTGCCCGCCCAGAGAATTTGGCCAACCCATGAGAGAGAGACATCATGGCTTTCAAACGAGAAAAGTGGCATTTGGTCAAGGCCACACCCCCCACCCTCCACCTTGCCCCCCTCTCTCCTCCTCAATAGCTTCAGACACAGAAATGGCACATCCTAAGGAAAGCTCATTGTGGGACTGGCTCTAGTGGCTGTAGTTCTGCACCAAAGCTGAATTTCGGGAAAGAGACTTCAGATACAGTATTAGGGGACCACTAAGGTCTATATCAAAGAGACTTCAGATACAGTATTAGGGGACCACTAAGGTCTACAGTATATAAAAGCATCCAAAGAGCACCATGTCATGGGACCTTTAAATGCCACCCAAGATGCAGAGAACAGGAAAACCTGGTGTCTCTTTAGTTAAGGAACAGACACTGTACTGAAAATACTTTCAGTATTAGGCAAAGATGCACATATACTTTAAATAAAAACATATTTCAAACAAAGTTTCTTACCTGCTGCCTAATGTAACGCATTTGAGCGCACGCGCGCACACACACACACACACACACACACGCACACACACGCACACGCACACTTTTCGGTGGGCCGGTCTGATAATAGTTATACATTGCAAGTTGTTAGCAACACCATCCGGCGGCCTGGCGCCGCTGCCTGCTGGTCAAACTGTGCAGCATCCGCTCAACCCGTATGGCAGGGGCCGTAAACGTCCCGGTACATTTTTTGGTCCCACTCTGCCGCTGCGCACGCGGCTGTATGTTGAGCGGGGAAGTACAACGTCTGCAACGTCTGCAACGTCTGGTGGCCCAGTACACTTTAAAAACAGAAAAGACAATTCCACTTAACACAGCCTTTCTTAAATGTACTGTAACACGTCCGCAAATGAACAGACATTAACAGAATGAAAATATATAATTATTTATTCAAAGGGAGCAGGGCCAACGTTAGGCTAAGGCTAACTCCTAAGCGGCTATCTCAACGCTACATTTCCCTTGCCAGTGTAACGTTACAGTCTTTAGCATACAAAACCAATGAACTTCTGCTGGGGATCCACTTATCCACCACTTATGGACTGCAACATCGCGGTTTTCACGGAAACACGGTAACAACTGCGCCGTTCTCGAAAGTGTCGTTGACCTGAAAGGGTCACTCAACGCTACATTCTCCGGGTCAAGAAATGCCTGCATGGTGGCATCAGGGGGGGCACCTACTGGGGATATTTAGTGGCCACAGAGTAACATTTTGTGGCCATGAGCCATTGGACCGTGCTCAATGTCCAACCCTGCATTTACTCATGTTTATCAAGCAAAAATGACAAACGTTCTCTGGTTACAGCTTCTCTAATCTGAATATATTTGGGTTCCTGACTGTTGGTTGGACCAAAAAGACATTTAAAGCCATTGCTTTAGGGCTCTCTGAAATTGTGTATTTGTCTACTGCTGAAACACTTTATCGATTGATTGACCAACTTAAAATGAATCCGAAGCTTTATAATTGATTATTCCTTTGTCATTTATAAAGGACAAATGCCAAATATTCTCTGATTTGGATTCTTAAATTATGTGAGGATGTGCTATGGTTTTGTTTGTCATAGTAAATTGAAAAGATTTGCAACTGTTGCGTGGAAAACAGGGCAAATAAGTAATAATAAATAAAAGTACTTTTATTTCACATTGCACCTTTTTATAAAAAACAACCTAAAGTTACAAAACTGAGACGAAGTCTTCGAAAAAAAAGAAAAAGAAATTCACCACATTATTATTTTTCATTATATTGTGACATTTTATAGACTTAACTACTAAATGACGTGGACATGGTTCATATTCGCCCAACAGTCCATGGTGGTGCCACACATAAAGGATAACCCGGGTTAAAAGTCAGTAAATTTGGGTCAACATGCCATGAATAAATCTTTTGAATTGAAGTCCCAGGGGGGGCCTCAGACGGCACTCAGCCTCGACTCCCGTCTGGTTGTGAGCGTCCTGAGGCTGTGCTCCGGCTAATAAGGGGTTAAAAACGTTTGTTATGCGGGGAGAAGCTTATCCCGCCTACATCATTTTTCCACGTTTTTTTTGCACCAAAGCCTGGGTGCTGGCATGCTGCCCGGCAGTTGTCAGGGCCTCCAGGAGCAGATGAGTCAGTCGCACAGATGGATTTGTGCAGCGCCGCCTCTCTCTCTCCCTCTCTCCCTCTCTCTCGGTCTCTCTCAACACTTACCACTTTAACATCTGCCTCCACCCTCCAAGCCAATTTGTCATGACATCTGCGAGGCAGTGAAACCCGCAACATCGATCGGGTGAAATCAACCCAGCCGACACAAGTGAGTGTGTCTTAAGCGCGTCCGTTAGCGGAGGGGAACGTCCTCAAACCTCTTCATCGACATTATTAACACGGTAGCTTCCCGACGGCGCTGAAATAGTCCACAACTTCAGACATTATGGGTGTTAATTCAACCTTTCAATGACATGTATACTAAGGCTGTCCTCGACTAAAGAAATTCTTAGTCGACTAACACTTATTCAATTTTGTCGACTAATCGATTAGTTGATTTAATTGACAGAGCTGTGCGCTTTGAGAGGTGGTTAAGACTAGAAAAGCACAATATAAATGTAGTTTATTAACCATCTGTAAAACTGAGTTTCTCCACAATTAATCCTGCAAAAGCACCACTTTAAATCTTGTGTTTACCATAAATGTGCTCATAAGTTTTTTGGAAATGAGTAATTAAGCATGAATAAGCATAAAAAAATGACTAATCGACTAACGAAATCTTAGTCGACTAAGACCAAAACGACGGATGAGTCGACTAATCGACTAAGAGGTGGCAGCCCTAATGTATACTATTGCAATTAAACCCATTCCCACTTCAACTATTGTCACCACTTCACCTTCTTCTTACACCATTCAAGCCAGCAATCCGGTGTGGCGTCAGCCTTTCAACATACAGCATTCACACCGCAGTTTCCTCAGAAATTGCATTCTCTGGTTTGAAAACTTAATTTGTATCAGTAAATCTAGGGATGCAAATGTGCCAATTATTTTCCCTATAAATCCCCATGTGAGAAAATATAGGAAAAAGATGCCTGTAACAACTTCCCCAAATGTCGTCTTTTGTCCGACCCACAGTCCAAAACTCGAAGATTATGAATTTACAATGACTTTAAAAAAAAAAAAAAAAGACAAAAGCTGCAAATCATCCCACCAGAGAAGCCGAAAGCAGAGATTATTTGGCAATTCTGTGATAAAACGTCAAAACTATTGATGTGTTCAATGTGGACAACTAGACATTTAGAACGTGCTCAAATCAGCATGATGGCACACCCAGAGCCATTTGAGCACACCACAGGCCCATCACTTCAAATATTACTCCGTAATCTGTTATGTCACAGTGTTTCCTTTAGGATTTTTTTTAGCAGTGGGGGGCAGGTCGGAACAAGCCCCAACACACACAATGAGGCATATTTTCAGAACTGTATTTTTGGAGTTACTATATAGGCCAACTTTGAACTTGACATATAGGCTAAGCATTCTGTAGCAAATAACAATAAACCCACTACTAATTACATGATCTTAATGCAGTGCAACTACTACAGCGTGTAAATAATGCACCTAAAATACAAACGGTCTGCGACATGCACTCTAACAATGCAGCCCTATTTCTGATACCGTGGGGGGCAGAAATGATGCTGTGGGGGCCCGCCACGGTCAAATCAACATGGAGGAAACCCTGTGTCAACATTACAGCAACGTGACACCAAGACTTCGCGTCAACATACGTGCCCACTTTCTAAAGCCAAGTGGCGTGTTATCTGTACGCATTTTGAGCTATCCGCGTGTAGGTCTACGCTGCATACAGCGGACATAAACATACACACCACTTTCTACAAGTGGCGTGTTGCCGCCTAAACATACACGCTCACTTTCTAAAGCCAAGTGGCGTGCTATCCGTACGCATTTTGAGCGCCTTATACAGCGGATCGGTTGGGTTTAGGAAAAGAAGAAAGCGACGGTTGAGTTTAGGAAACGTGACACGCGGGACGCAATTCCCTGTCTCCTGGGTAAAAGACCCTGAGTGTAGTAGTTAGTTGACTAATCGGTCGTTTTGGTCTTAGTCGATTAAGATTTATGTAGTCGATTAGTCAAAAGCTTTTTCACGCTGAATTACTTCTACAGAAGAATCCAATCAACCCATCTGGTGAACAAGCTTTAAAGTGGTGCTTTTGCATGATTGTATTTTTTAATTTTTTACACATCTGTCCAATAAATCAACTAATCGATTGGTCGACTGAGAACTTCTTTAGTTGAGAAATGATTTAATCTTTCTTGTTTGGACACCACCAGCGGTGGAAGAAGTATTCAGATCCTTTACTTTACCTAAGTAAAAGTACTAGAGCTGGGCAGTATATCGATATTATATCGATATCGTGATATGAGACTAGATATCGTCTTAGATTTTGGATATCGTAATATGACATAAGTGTTGTCAACCTTTCCCCTATTTCCACCTGTTGCTGAGTAACGTACATTAACATCCCATGGTCTCTTGAATGTAGCATACCTGTAGCAAGCTCCTTCGTAGTAACTAGCGGTCAAAACGTTAACTACACATTTGAGTTAATTGATAAAATCGATTTTTCGCCCAGCCCTAGGTATTGATATTGAGGTATTTGGTCAAAAATAATCAGATATTTGATTTTCTCCATGTCGCCCAGCCCTAGTACTAACGCCACATTGTAAAAATACTCTGTTACAAGTAAAAGTCCTGCATTGAAAATGTTACTTCAGTAAAAGTATGTAAGTATCATCAGGAATTTGTAGTTCAAAGTATTAAAAGTAAAGAACTCTCCTCCCATTGTAGAAAGAGTAAAGGATCCAACCAGTTGTGTGTTTAATGGTCTCATCATCTCAGCTGGACTTGTAGACGTTATATTGTCGGCTAGTTTACTTTAGAAGGAATCTTAATGTGTAAAGTAACTAGTAACTAAAGCTGGAACAGATGAATGTAGTAGAGTAACTAAAGTATATTTCTAATATAATATTTCTCTCTGAAATGTAGCGGAGTAGAAGTAGAAAGTGGCATGAAAAGAAAACAGTCAAGTATAGTACAAGTACCTCAACATTTGGACTGAAGTACTGTACTGGAGTAAACTGTAACATCGGTTTATTTTTATTTTTTTTAGATACAGGCCTCGGTTTGTAGTTTGTTGTTGTTTGTAATCCTCCATTACTGCTGAATACAGTGTGAAACGTGCACATTAGATTTCATTGATTCATCTAATAATGTGATTTTTTTTATTTTCTTCTTCCTGACATAATCCCAGCTTTGCGTTCATTAATGTCTCTTTGTCTTCTTAGTTTGTTGCCCTGACAGCAGCCACGGTTGATGCCCGTTTTCATACTTGTGTGTAATTTCAGTGCATAATGCGACTATTCGTGCACATTTTGTTTTTACACGTCTGTACTGTAAATGCTATTTTCACTGTTACTAATTCACTGTTATTCCCTCTGCACACTCTCTCCCTCTTGTTGATCTGCTTGCTTTGCATTTGTAAGTATGTTTAAATTTTTTTTTATTTAAGTTTTAGTGCTTTTCTGTTAATCAGTTTTCCAGTAGAAGTAGAGGTTTTCTGCGGAAAGCCGACGACCCCCCCCCCATCCCCCTTTTTACCTTGAAATGATGTCACTTCCTCCCAGCGGCTGCGCTTGAATCCCCTCTACCTCACCTCCTCCATCCCTTTCTCCCTTTGAGACACACACACACACACACACTCTCTGATGTGTATTCCTTCCTCGCCAGCAGACCACGGCAACAAGCAATGACTTTAAGGACGCAGCAACCCGCTTTTCCGGAGTGCATGAGAATAATCTTTTAACCCTTTTTAACTTTTTAATAACAATGCTGCGTTCCACGCACGAGTTGGAAGGTCGGGAATTTAGATTTCCTGCTTGGAAGAAGCTGACCTCAAAGTCATTAGAGTCAGAATTTCAGCCTTCGATGGCACCAGAACATCCATTATTAGTAAGGCGATAGGAATTCATTTCCCTCTCTTTATATTTGATTCCTGGCTAGAAAAACTGGAACGCAGCTCGGCTGTGATTCAAATTTTTGGACCTTCTGACTCTTGAGTGGAACCGTCAGTGGTTATCACAACATCTAAATGACAGGTCAGCCACTCAGTCCCAGTGTTTCCTTCTGCGTTATTCTGCAGCAGCGTGTTCTGGAAGGAATAAAAAAAAAGCTGTAGTGCAATTTGGTGGGTTTAAAACCCATTCATTGTGACATTCTCTAAAAAAAGGATGAAGCTGGCGATACTTCTTGTTGTAAATGAATCCTATTAAAGAAGAAAAAAAAAACGGAAGACAAAAACCAACAATGAACTTTTTCCCGTGAAAAAAAAAAAATCTTAGAAATGTGGGAACATAGGGCTGCGGGAACACAGGAAGGCTCCCCACGATATGGGGAAAATCTGCGATAATGTTTATCGTGATAACGATATTAGAAGAAATGATACAGATATCAAAGTGTTCTCAGTTCTGCTGCTTTCAGTGTTCTGCTAAAATACAACAAACTGCTCGTTGAATTTAAAACAAATGAAAGGAAATCATTTCCAACTTTCTTTTTTGAACAAGTTTGAACACTGAATTGAATATAAAAGGCAGAACTAAAAAAAAGTTTTCTGCTGATATTTTCTTTCGAGCAACACAAAAAGTCTGAGTTTCCCGTTGTGTCGCAGCTTTTTGCGATGTGTCTATTGCGTCGGTTGATATTGCGACACATTGTGCGGCCCTAGTTTAGGATGTTCCCATATTTCAATTTTAGTAGGACATAAACAAGTTTATGTGCAGAGAAATGGCTTGAGATTGGATTAAAGTCCCTCATTTGACAATTTCCATGGAAGCCACGGTATCGATTTGATTTGACAAATGGCAAAGTTGGCTCTTTCACAGCCTTCCTTGCAGTTTTATTAATTGTCCATTTTCCCCGGCAGGGGTTATGGTTATTTCCTGATCGCTCGCTGCTGCTCAATAAATCCAAAGGGAACCCTGTTTCAACGCTGAGTCTGAAAGTACAAACTGCTCTCAAATAGGGGGGGGGTCCAAACTCTTTAAAAGCTTAATATCTCTGGTTGGCAGACATCCTCTCCCAGCGCCAGTGTGTCCCAAATCCAATTTTGGTGTCCCCCCGTCTGCCTCCTGACACGCTACTAACCTTCCTCCCAGAGACGACTCAATGTGGAAGCGCTGCTCAGAATACCAGCCCGGCCGCAATACTACTAGATGATGCGAATCATGACGCTGTCAAGTTTTATTTAATGCAATGGACCTTTCTCACATCAGACATGTTGACTTGTCATAGTAGGAAAAGCATTGCTGAAATTAATAACCTTAACGATGGCTCAATTCCATCAAGTGTCCCAGCAAGCTATTTCAGTGAGTCAGCATGCCCAACACCAGGGCCTCTCCTAAGTGGAACGCAGCCATCATTAATGTGCTTTTCCTAATTTGACATGTCAACATGTCTGCCGTGAAAAAAGGTCTATGCTGTCAGTGGGGGAACAAAAGTTATTGCAGCTGCCAATTAGCGGATTACGGCCGTGCAAAGGATGGGAACCCGATTTCATATTTTGAAAATCGAACGCAAAAGTGCCCATCATGAGCATGTTGGGAAGGTTCTTTCTTTCGCTAGTCCAAATATCAGTCGCTGTATTACGACTACAAATGAGACCAACATGCAACTTAGTATGTGGCTGGAGTTTTAGGGCTTGGTTAAAGCCAGTTGCTAACAACGTATTTGAAGCCTACTGCTTCTTATGCAAGAAAGCAATTAAACTGGGAACGTCCCGGGGTAGACGACAGCCAGTTCTGCCAAGTATCGGGCCGTTCCAGCTAATTTACTTTGCAACGTATTATTTTTATTTTTTTGATGTTGTGATATACAGTAGGTCTTACGTTTCATTCATAATGGTCTTAAAAAAAGTCTTTAAAAAGTCTTGAATTTAACTTGGGAAAACCTGCAGAAACCCTGATGTGTAAATGTAAAATAGAAGTAAATTCACATTTAAAAATTCCCACAGCGACTTATTGGGACTTTGTCTTATTCAGCGTATCCCCCAGAGTTAGATAAGTCCACACATACCCTTCTCATCTCCGTGCGTGTCGTAACTCTGTCTGACGCCCCCACCGTTAGCCTAGCTTAGCACAGATCCTGGAGGTAACGGGCTCCATCTAGCCTACTGCTCCCAATGAGTGACAAAATAACGGCAACATGTTCCTATTTCCGTGTTGTGATTAATATATATAGTCAGAGCGTGTACAAATAACAAGGTTACATGACACACAGCCATCTTCTAACCGTATACATACTGGGAACTATATTCTCAGAGCTACTTCTGCTACTTGGGCGGAGTGATTTGCTCGCAGCACCTGAGAAGCCCCGTGGTGAGGAGCAGAGGGTAACAACGGTGCTTTTCAGGTGTCGCGTTAATCCCTCGCTAATCAGACAGAGTTAGGACACGCTCGAAGATGAGAAGGGTATGTGTGGACTTATCTAACTCTGGGGATACGGGGAATAAGACAAAGTCCCAATAAGTCGCCGTGTTCCTTTTTAAGGAGTTTCATTCTGGGGTCAAAGGGTTTAGGATTAAATTCCTCTTTAAACACGATGCAGGGAGTTTAACTAGCTTACGTGGTAATCTCTTTAAACACATTTGCCTGGCTGGTATTCTAGCAAAAATACACATTTAACAGTCGACATTGTAGTGGCTTCATGGCAGAATATTAACCAATGGAAAATAGGGCTGGGTACCGAATTCAAATACGTTTTAGGCACCGGCCGAATTGCCTCCTTATTATTGAGTAATCCAAAAATGCCTCGTCATTCTGTACCAAAATTCAATTTCTAAAGGGGAGCAAATCTCATCCGCGTCAGTGATCCAATCAGGAATTCACACGAAACTGTCGCATCTCTGCCGTCATTATGTTAAGCCCCGCCCACCGACTCTATACACGATGTGATTGGCCTTGGATTTTTTACTTCCAGAACGATACCCAGCCCTAAATGGAAAAGTACATGTGCGGCACAAGTCTTCCCCACAGGTTAGAATACTGAACTAAGGTCAGTTATTACTCACTGCTTCTCCTTGCAGTCAAAAAGCTTCTTTTTTCCCCCCTCCTCCCTCCTCTGCTTCAGTTCCCCCTTTCCATGTTCCCACCACGGCAGGGCCTCACTGTCGAGTTGCGTGTCTCACCTTTCTGTCTTGTGTGTGTTTTTTTTTATTTGATTTCTAATTTTCTGCAGGAGAAGGAAGGCAGGCATCCTGCCCAGCCTGGAGGACCTGCTCTTCTACACCATCGCAGAGGGCCAGGAAAAAATCCCAGCGCACAAATTCACAACGGTGAGTCCTCGAGAACCAACGGATCACCGAGGATTTACGTTAGGGCGTACTTGCTGCACAATATATGTTTTTTGTACTGCCGTCGCGCTATCAATCGGCGCAGTGAACACATCGCGGGAGGCTGCGACACATTGCGAAAGACACTCTGAGATTCCTGGTGTTAGTTGAAAGAAAATATCAGCAGAAAACTTGCACTTTGAAAAATGGAACTGTCACTCTTTCTTCTTTCGTTCTGCCTTTTTATATTTCAATTCAATGTTCAATTTGTTGAAAATGATTTCCTTTCGTTAGTTTTAAATTCAACAAGCAGTTTGTTGTATTTTACCCTGGGTATCTTGCTCTGCCTTTGAGAAAATGAAAGCTGAGATGGGCCGATCTGGAATCTTCTCCTTATGAGGTCATAAGGAGAAAGGTTACCTCCCCTTTCTCTGCTTTGGCCGGCCAGAGAATTTGGCCCACCCATGAGAGAGAGAGAGAGAGACATCATGGTGGCACACCCCCACCCCTCTTCTCCTCAATAGCATTTAAAGCTACAGACACAGAAATGGCACATCCTAAGGAAAAGAAAGTCCTCATTGGCTCTAGTGGCTGTAATTCTGCACCAAGGCTGAATTTTGGGAAAGAGACTTCAGATACAGTATTAGGGGACCACTAAGGTCTATATAAAAGAGACTTCAGATACAGTATTAGGGGACCACTAAGGTCTATATAAAAGAGACTTCAGATACAGTATTAGGGGACCACTAAGGTCTATATAAAAGAGACTTCAGATACAGTATTAGGTGACCACTAAGGTCTATATAAAAAGAGACTTCAGATACAGTATTAGGGGACCACTAAGGTCTATATAAAAGAGACTTCAGATACAGTATTAGAGGACCACTAAGGTCTATATAAAAGAGACTTCAGATACAGTATTAGGGGACCACTAAGGCCTATATAAAAGAGACTTCAGATACAGTATTAGGGGACCACTAAGATCTATATAAAAGAGACTTCAGATACAGTATTAGGGGACCACTAAGGCCTATATAAAAGAGACTTCAGATACAGTATTAGGGGACCACTAAGATCTATATAAAAGCATCCAAAGAGCACCATGTCATGTAGGGGTGGTACGGTTCATGAAAAAACACCCGAACCGCTCGGTTCGCTAGTCTCGGTTCGGAGCGTGTGTGTACCGCACGGTTCGTCAGTACACTGTTAACGTGCACTAACCTCTTACTGCCGTAGTGCCCACTTTATACACCTATGTTAAAATACTTACTGGAAATGACGAGTGGGATGGGCATGATAAACGCAACCCATGGCAGCTGATTGGACAATTGCGTCACATGGGTCTGGCTGGTCCCAAATTTTAAAAGAGACTGTCATGGCGGCTCGTTCAGAATACGATCTCATATTGTACTAAAATAGTTCACCGAAACGTGTTTCTGAAAACATTTTAAGCAAGAAATAGGCCATGCAGTTGCTGAATCTGTCTTCATTTCAGATCGACAAAGGTCAGTTTAAAAGATTTTCGTCAGATTTGGAGAGACACCGAGCCGACCGCTCCTCAAGTGGAGTGGGGTGCCGCTGCAGGTCACGTCACGTCACCTGCAGAAATGTCATGTGGGAGAGAGGCTGCCCAGAGCTGGAGGATGCGCCAGCGTCGTTTATAGTCTGGTGTGTGGGAACATTTTGGATTTCACGTTACCTATGATGAAATAAAACAATATAGAACTGCCACTGTGTGCATGTTTTGTGCAACATGCATTCAATATGCTAATTTTAGCTATATGCTGAAGTATATTCTGGAGTGATAAAGAAAAAATAAGAACCGTACTGAACCGAAAACCGTGACCCTAAAACCGTGATACGAACCGAACCGTGGGTTTTGTGAACCGTACCACCCCTAATGTCATGGGACCTTTAAATAGCAAATGCTATCTATTTTACTTATTGAGGAATTTCATACAGGAATGTGGGTGAGCCGTTTTCAGGCAAGGTGCTGTCTGTGGGAGAGAAAGCTCCATCTGGAGTGAAATGTGTTTTATTTTAATTTTTTTATTCTTTATACATCTATTACACACACAAGCAAGGGAATCCTTGTCGATCTGGTTAAATTATGAGCAGGATAAACTCATGTTGTTAGGCCTTACAGGAGCCTCCCGCTCACGGCTCATAGATTTATTGATTTGCTGCCAGACTGTCTTAATCCTGATGCCCCCCCCTCCTCCACTCCTCTCGGTGCAGGCTCTCAAAGCCACGGGGGCTTCGTACGGGAGACCCTCGGCTGAAAGAATGCATGGAGATGCTGAAGGTTACGGTGAAGACAACGTCTGACGGAGCACTGGACCGACACCTCTTCAAAAAGTAGGTTTAGTTTTTTTCCCCCCCTTTGTATATATATTTCTTTTGCACTATTGCCTTGGAAACAGCAGCGCAGTTAAAAAAAGAAACTACATGACGGCGCGAAAGACGGACAATTCATCTAGCTAGCTGTTTGTTTCTACATCTTCAGTCAGTACAAGGCAGGATTAGCCGAGAGACTTCTTCTAAACGAGGGCGCACTTCACACTTTGCGTGGAATACCTGCAGAACAGGGACATGGAAGTAGTTCTTTTGTCGATTATGGTGAACTATTGTGTGTTGTAGCAGTGTTCGATAACTTAAACTTAAAGTGATATCCTGCTTGCTGTTCCACATTTTATTTTATTTTTTTATCAGCAACAATCACTCGTCGCAGTCTTATCATGAGAGTTGTTCATGCTGGTCAGAGTCCTGTGCCCTCCCCCGCAGCAGAAATGGGTCACCGCATCTCATTAAATTATTCATCACCCCTCAGTTTGCACGTCATCGGCATCTTGTCGAGGTTTTACACCCAGCTGGATTTAAGAGCAGGACCTCTGGGGCGGGGGGGAGGACAAGGACAAGGGCACTTAATATATATTATTTACTGTTATAAGTTTAGGTTTAATAAAACTCCATGAAGCATTCAAATATGACACCTTAACACCGCCATCTTCAGACCATGACCCAAATACACAGTTTGGGGCGTGCGTCAGAAACTATAAAACTTCTACGAGTTTTGTTAGTGTGAAATCTTTGTTCAATGTTAGCAGAAACTATGTTCATTTGTTCAGGGATCTGATGAGAGTTTAAGGGAGTTTTCACACCTGAAAGTCCCAAACCAAGGTCCGGACCAAGGTTCATGTTTTTTTGTTTCCTTGTATACATTTGATCCGGTAAGTTCTGGTTACACGCTGCAGTTATGCAAGCGCACTAAAGAACTGTCCGTGACAAAACTACGTCCTGTCGTCATCACATACAGTATCTCACAAAGGTGAGTACACCCTGTCGGTACACGATCCGTTTTGCCTGCACGAGCCATTCTGTACATGCGCGATCCGTTTCGCACATGCGCAAAATGTTCGCGCATGTGCTGTTGTACGAGGATTTACGACATGGCACGATCTGTTCCACGCTTCCGGTCGACAGCCAAGCTAACGTTAGTTACGCTTCCGGTTGACAGCCAAGCTTACGTTAGTTTAGCTAACAGCTAATTTGGCTAACCGCTAGCTGAGACAGCATGTAATAACTTTAAAAGACCTTAAAAATAAAACGTAAAAATAAACGTTAACACATATAACAGCTGTTACGTCAGTTCTACTTTACTTGTGCTCATTTAAAATACAATCACTCAATACTTGTCTTTATTGTTATTACTGTAAAGTCTTAATTTAGCTGTAGCCTGCTTTTCCCGTTAAGTTTGACTTAACGTCATTTTAGACTGAATCTAGCTGTCAGCTAGCGGTTAGCCGAATTAGCTGTTAGCTAAACTAACGTTAGCTTCCCGGTAGAGGCTAGCCATAGGCTAGCGTGGAACAGATCGTGCAGATCGTAAACACTAATATCTTGCGCATGTGCAGAACGGATTGTACAGGCAGAACGGATCGTGTACCGACACACCCCTCACATTTTAGTAAATATTTCATTATATCTTTTAATGGGACAACACTGAAGAAATTACACTTTGCTACTTTGTAAAGTATTAAGTGTACAGCTTGTATAACAGTTTAAATGTGCTGTCCCCTCAAAATAACTCCACACACAGCCACAAAAGTCAGTACACCCCTATGTTAAATTCCCATAGAGGCAGGCAGATTTTTATTTTTAAAGGCCAGTTATTTCATGGATCCAGGATACTATGTATCCTGGTAAAGTTCCCTTGGCCTTTGGAATTAAAATAGCCCCACATCATCACATACCCTTCACCATACCTAGAGATTGGCATGGGGTACTTTCCATAAAATCATCTCTCAATGCAAATCAAACCAGCTATTAGGCTAACCGACATAAATGGTGAAGGGTATGTGCTTCACCGGTCTTACAAAACAATGATAGCCTGCCAGAGCTTCCTGTAATTGGTCCGAAATTCCAAACCATCCAAAAAGTGTTTTCATACCGCAAACGAACCGAACCATGGTTTATTTTGGTCCGGACCGGACAGGGGGGAGGAGTTCTGTCAGATGTTGTTTTGGAGTAGGCTGCAGAAATGATAGGCTTGTGTTTATCCAAAAGATTTTCAGTGCCGTGGCTCAATATTTAAATGATTTCGACAATGTGGATGAGGTCAATATTAGTATTCATTTGAGCCGGAGTCTGTAGCTGCAGACTGTTGTACGTCCCGGTGTTGGAATCCTTTCCAGTGAAATGCAGTCACACTTTTACACCGTTTAGCTGTCAGCATTTTAACCACGTTTAAGCCAGCTAACGTTACTAGCTAGCTCACGGTAGGCTAACGTTACCTGCTGTGTAATGGTAGCTAGCAACACTCCGAAGGCTGTTTTTTTTTTTTGTGTTTTTTTTTTTTTAAATTGCATCGCGATTAATTTAAAAATTGATCGATTGTAATCTTTACACATCAGGGTTCAACAATAAGGGTTGCCCTATATAACAACCTACTGGGGCATCATGGTATCATAACTGACGTTATCGTTCTCTTGCTCCCGCCGGGGAATGCTTTTTGATGATTTGATTTGACTGCGCCGTTGGCCAATCAAGCATTGAGTTGGTGCTTGAAGGTGACAATTTTCCGCGGTACGGGAGTCAATTTCACCGATGTTCACAGTGATGGGGACGGAATAGAGCATAGAAATCAACGGGAGCGGGCAGGGACGGGAGCGGGACGGAGCCGGAGATTAAATTAAAACATGCCGCCGCAATGCGGTGAGTGCGCCCAAAGATTGTGAGGCAATCCTAGGCTACTTAGTATGCGGAAGGCAGCAATTCTTCTAACCCACCCTGAATCGATAAATGTGTGTTTTGAGTGTGAGAAGATCTCCGTTAGGAATTACGTAATGAAATCGCCTAGGCCTGCAGGTGATGCATGTATAGTGTAGCCTAAATTTCCGAGGAGACCTCAGCGATTTGACCGCGATTAACCAAACATGCTACAGGGGGGCAACAAGAGTCTGATAACTTTAGACAACATAGGGAACCAAACGGGAGCGGGACGAGATTCGGGAGTCTTTCTCTCGGGATTTTGCAGGACAGGTTTTTTTTGGGGGGGGGGGGGGGCAGTCACGTGATCGGGATATGACGAGAGTAATTTTGTGGGGATGGGATGGGAGCGACAATTGATTTCCGTGTCACCCTCTAGTTGGTGCTTGATGCTTTTTAAGATTGTATACGGGCCAGTAAAAATTGATTTAGGGCAAGTAGAATATTATTTTACTTGCCCGACTGGACAAAAGGAAAAAAAAAAACATTAGCGTTGAACCCTGCACATTTTAATCGATTACTTTTAACTGATTCGTGATGCATCGTTACATCCCGAGTTGCCCCACAAGCTGCTAAACTGGAAACAAAACAAGGCGTAGAATAAAATAACATTAACACCCCTGCCCTGGTATTACAGGCTGAGACGGAACAGGGTGACAGCTTGGGTGAGAGTTAGGACATATGAGAGCTGAATCCAGACCCCGCCGCCACCACCTCATTTGTGGCTTGAATCCATCACATCCGCTCCTCCCTGGGCTTATTTATAGAGCTCGGCGTCACCGAGGCAAGCACGTGAGCGGGTGGAGTGTAGCGTGTGTTTCCTCTGCGGGGATCCCATGCTACAGGGATTAGATAGCACACAGCTTGATGCAGAGAGATAGCTGAGACACAAATCTCTCCGAGGCACAGCTTCTGCCACACCGCCTTTTTATTAGGCGGAGTTGTGTGTTTTGTGGACAAAATCTAGAAAGCCCTGACTAACATTTGGAAGAAAGAGTGGTGGAGTGAGGACCTGCACTGTACAAATGGTTCCATTGTGTTTATTATTTTCTGCTGTTTAGTCTAACCCCCACGCATTTGGGAAACCAGGAAAAAATGTCGCTGCAGTGAAAGGTCAACACAGTAGACTGACATTCTTTCATTGAATTAATTGAACATTGAACGTAAAAGGCACCGCTAAAAAAAGGAATGACAGTTGCATTTTCATGTGCAGTTTTCAACTGATTTTTTTCCTTCAACTAACACAAAAACGTGTGTCTGTCGTGATATGTTGCAACCTTTTGCGATGTGTATTTTGCCCCAGTTGATATCGCGATGACGATAAAACAAAACCATATATTATGCAGCACTAGCACTGATCCAGAAAAGCACACCGGTTCCCAAAAGACAACACTGCTGTTAAATGATACTTTAATCCAGTAGCAGATGTCTCACAGTGGCAGCTGGTGTGTGTGTGAAGAGCTGGACCAGTTGAACTCGCAAGATTTATGACACAGAAGAGTCTGACGCCAGTGTGATGATTACTTTTTATCAGATCGGTTTTAGAACCGAGACGGCCCAACTTCAGAGTAACTTCCTGTCTCTGTGTCCCGTGGGTTTAGCCACTGCCACGCCTCACTAGCGGCAGGTCCTGGGTGTAACGATTCCAGTGGGAGAAGTGAACACAGATTTTTTTTTTTTTTCGCCCCTCAGTCACCAAAGTAAATATTGGACCCGTTCTTCACAAGCCACATATCTCCCAGAACCTTCTGACAGTAAAATGGGAATTTTCAGACTGACACATCAGGAGAAAGTTAACTGTGTTCGAGCCCTGTTTCTCAGGAACCAGCTCTCGCGAGATCTGGCAACACAGATGAAAAAGAAAAATTAAAGCATCAAACAAGTTAACCACAGTGTTTTTGGAGCAATAAGCACCTATCCAGAACACACAGAAATTCCCACATTCAACTATGTCCGGTCAACTATGTGTGACCGACAATAGTTGATACGTGGTCCGTATGGAGCAGCACTTACGGTACGGAATGCATCTGAACACGCGGATTATTTGCAAAGTTTAACCATAATGATAGTGTGAAATACATTTTTACTGTTGCTGTTACTTGAAGTAGGCTGATAAATCTCTGTGGAGAAGATACAGGCGACGCAATTTCAGCGGCAGTTGGTAGTCGATAGATACCCGCTTAAAGCAAGCTTCGCTGCACGCTAGTTAACACTAACGTTACATTGGGCAGCAGTTGGAATATTTCTTTGGTCCCTGCAGATTTGTAACGGAAGCAGGATAGATAAATGTACAGGTTTCCAGCCTGAGCTGCAGGCAAGGGCGTAAATCCCAGGGGGGTCGGGGGGGTCACAACCCCCCCCCATTTAAGGGTTGTCCCCCCCTAGAAATATCATTAAAACAAGGCTGAGTATTGTAAATAACATAATGATGTACACTTAAATATCTGTGTAAGCAGTAAAACAATACAAACTGAATTAGTCATGACAAAAAAGTTCGCTATGTTAGTGTAATATAGTGTAACGTTACCTAGCTTATAGCTTGTTGGATAGAAATGCACCCACTACAACTAACGTTACCACGGCGATAAGCCTTACGTTATGTGTGTGAACTTATATTAGGGTTAATTTTGGAGATCTACAGTTGTTTTTTGCTCAATATGAAATTAAGTGGCTGATCAGTTAAGTATATATCCTCTGTCCCAGACATAACCTAATATTTATGTGGAGGACGCAAGATCTTTTTTATTGAATCACGAGAAACACTGAAAAGAAGGATAATGGTACAGTCTCCATGCTACACTAATGAAAAGAAGGATAATGGTACAGTCTCCATGCTACACTAATGATAGTATTAAGGCTTTCCTCAGTGTACGCATGTCTTCTACGAGTATAATTGTGGCTGTATTATTTGTGTCCCCTTCAAAAATTGCTCTTCAGAAATGTTATGTTTATTGTCCCCCCCCTACTGTTAGATCAGATTTACGCCCTTGGCTGCAGGGCGAAATCAAATCGCTGACAGATCGGGCCACTACTGGTTCTGGGCTAACTGGGTCGTCTTGTCTCCTCTCTTAGGTGTGTCCAGAGCAACATTGTTCTGCTCACCCAGGCCTTCAGGAAGAAGTTTGTCATCCCAGACTTCCAGTCCTTCTGCGCCCACATGGACGAGCTCTATGTCAAAGCCAAAAACCTGTCCGGAGGGCAGGTGAGTGAGGGCTGCAGACAATGGTTACCATCTCGTGCATCACTACACATGTTTCCATCCACACGTTTTTATGCAAATTAAGTCCTATCGAATGAAAAATCGGAATTCTGCCGGATGAATGAAATTTTCCGTTGGAATATTAAACTCCGGTGGATTTCTGGTTTGTATTCGCTTTTAAGCCGTTGGATGGAAGCACACTTTCACCGGCTTAAATCGCATGAATCTTTTTAACGAAACTTCAGATAATTCGATTGTGGATGGAAACATACAGTAGCTACCGCCAATATTTGGAACTATTGTGTGCCTTGTAAACCAGCCATGAAACCTGAATGTAAAAGCTGTGTGATGTCACGCTGTAGGTGGCCGACTACATTCCCCAGCTGGCCCGCTTCAGCCCAGACCTGTGGGCCGTCGCTCTGTGCACCGTCGACGGACAGAGGTAATATTGAAATGATTACTATTCGTGCTGTTATTTTTCACCTGCATGTAATGTACAATGGCTGTGTGAGCTGTAATGTATATTATCAAAACTAAATGATGGCGTCTGAGTTTGAATAAGTGAGTGAAAAAAAACTAAGCACATTGGTGGATAATGTGGGGTATTTCAGCCTAGGGCTGTGCAATTGCTATTGAAATTTAAATCAGGATTATGATTTTTGGCTCCCAAAAACAAAGTTATCGAGAAAAAATTACTATTTTGCACGTTAATTTATCTTATTTTTTCTTGTGCTTTCAATAAATGCAACAATAAATAAGCGTGCCGTGTCTCTTTCTCAGGCACACTGTCGGCGACACCAAGGTTCCT
>CM046810.1:16055153-16105153 GCA_025617405.1 Perca schrenkii | reverse complement strand
GATGATATAGGTGATTTAAAAAAAGTTAGTTTTATAAGGCTTTACCTACTGCACCTTTTTTAATGTAGATTGCAGATTGTGAGCAGTTTTCATTATTTCATGTCAGGATTTTCTGAATTTCTAACTGCATCTACAAAGTCACATCCAAAGAGAAGTTGTGTCAAATGGAATTATAATCGTCCCGTTTCCGCCGGATTACCGTATACGGGGGAGATTAAGGTTAAAGATAATCACGGGGAAAGGGCATTTGGTTGAAAGCGGCATCGCTCAGATATCCTGCGTGCATGCACCCACACACACATACGCACACACACACACACACACACACACACACACACACACACACACATACACACACACACACAGTTTACAGAGTGGTTGGAGATGAAGGGCAGCTTTAATCAGAAAAACTGCTCTTCTGCCTGTTACAACCTCCTCTGACCCTCAGACACACCTCTCTGTTAGACACACAAGAGTACATGTCATGTAATGTAAATTGGGACACATTGCAACGGAGTGCGAAGACAATCCCACAATTTCAAAATAAAATGGTATAACTGTGATCGTTTACTGCGTAATAAAGACTTTATTTCTAGTTTTGGTCTAGTTCGACAAAAAGGACGGCTTAATTGTGACAAATTATGACCGAGCTGTACTAGTTACAGCGTAATGTAGGTAGATGTGTCCAAGAAGGTTAGAACTGTGGTGAAACACCACATTATTTCCGGATTGGTCTAATATGATACAAAAGTACGGCTTATTACGTCTCTTGAATGTACCGTAAAATAAAGTGCGACCCAAGAAAGTACGGCAGACGGATTCTTCTTTGATTTTGCAATCAATCACTGTTGAGATTCCTGTTGTCGCTGGTTGATCATATACATTGATCCGAATGCTTAAACCAGGTTCTGTGCATGCGTCCCCAGTCCGTGTATCAATCCTTTTCAAAATAAAACCAAAAAAAGCAAAAAAAATGACTTCTCAATACTTGTTTCCACCAAAATGAAGGGGGGAAAAAAACGGATAATGACCCATTTTCTTTTCGATTTTGTGCTCAATTGAAAAAAATGGAACAAAACGGATAACGAGCTTCTCATCCTATTTTGATATTTTCAATGAACGCCAATTGCCGGACCTGGTAATGATCTTTATTTAGAAAAACGAATGGAACGAATGATACATGAATTGCTGTTTTTAATACCGTGATTCTGTTTGTGTTCCAGCAAGGGGCAAGCAACGCTGAGAAATTTGACTATGTGAGTATCACTGTGCTGTTGTTGTTGTGATAGTCTTTCTTCTTAATGTCGTGGTGAAACGCGTTTTTGGAACTGAAACTGAAGTGCAAAACTGTTCCTTTTAAAGTCCAAATGGACAGTTGTTTTCATTATGGATTAATTTTCTAAATTAATTCTAATTTAAAAAAAATCGTGACCTAAACCATGAATTGATTATTTAAAGAAGGTGTTGATTAATGGTCTGTTGACCAAGGTGACCGTCAAACAGTAACGTTACCTAAGCATTCGCCGCAAATCTGCCGCTGTGCTCTGCAGGTCATGAACTTCATGAACAAACTGGCAGGAAATGAGTACGTGGGCTTCAGCAACGCCACGTGAGTTCAACAGCACATTGCTACAGACATATACTGAACAGTTTTTATTGATTTATCATATATTGTTTATGACTGCAAACAAACTGCAGGGTTCAACTGTCATGACTAACTCTCACTAACCCCCACCCCCTCCCCCAGCCATCTTGTCGGTGATTGGCTGGAACGTGGTTTGTTGTGTTTTGGTGCACAGCCTGTGCCCCTAGTGTTGTTTGTCGTTTATGACCCCTGTGTTGTCTCCTGAAGACCGGGCTTTTTCACGGTGTGTTCAGGGGACAGGCAGCTAGCGGATCAAGGAGAGATGCCTACCATTTGAGACAACAATGAAATCGAGCTGAAACCATGCAGGAACTCAAAGTGCACCTTTTAACGCTGAACCCTAAACCGAATAAAGAAGGAAACTGCTCCGTCATGCGCTGAGTCATGCTGTTTCCCTGTCTGTGTGTCCCCAGTTTCCAGTCGGAGCGAGAGTCTGGAGACAGAAACTTTGCCATCGGCTACTACCTGAAGGAGAAGAAGGTAAGGTCGTGTAGAGCTGCGAGAGAGAAACCTCCTCACGGTGCAGCCAGACGGTTATATTTTTATATTCTCGCTCAACATAAGTCACAATCACATTTATTCAGAGCTGGTCCTAAACAATTTGGCAAGATGTGAGCTGTTTTTGTCTCTTTTTTTGACGTTTTTTCATTGTTTCTGTCACTTTTCTCGATGTTTTTTTTCATCTTTTTGGTGCTTTTTCTGTGTTTTTGTCATTTTTTTCAGTCTTTTTTTTTTTTGTCATTTCAGACACTTGTATCGCTTTTGTCTACATTTGTGACACTTGCAACATTGTTGTCGCTTTATTTTAAAGGTGCCCTGCCACACAAAAACGTTTTTACTTGTATTTTTTTGAAATATGTTAGGTCCATATGTGTTTGTGTTATGTTGTGAATGTGAAAATGAACTGCTACCTCCTCTGTCAACTCTAGACACTGAACAGAAATAAGCAGAGAAATCAGGCCAATTACAAAAGCTGGTCAGTCTGACATCATATTGCCTGAGCTCATTACTATTCATGAGCTCGCCCAGTTGCGCTGGGTAACTGATGCTGACAGCCAGGCTCTCATTGGATAGCTGATAGCCAATCAGAGTCAAGCAGCTTAGCTCGTTGAATATTAATGGGAACTGGCACAAATCTTTCTGCAGTCTTTCTATACCACGCTAGAATGGCTTGAAACAAGGTAACCAACGCATTTTTTTCCACAAAAGTTTTTACAGAGTCCATGGTAGAACTTCAGACATTACCTCAGTCATGAAATACGTGTGGCAGGGCACCTTTAACATTTGTTTTGGTCACGTTTTCGACGTTCTTGACATGTTTTTTTCATCGTTTTTTAATTGCCACTTTTTTTCTGGGTAATGGCGCTTTTTTTTTAATGTTGACACTTTTGACGTTTGTCAACACTTTTTTCAATGTGTGTATCACTTTTTTGGGTGTTTTTGTCACTTTTTTTGACTCTTTACAACATTGCTGTGCGATTTTTACCTACCTTTCCATCTTATTACCTTTTAAACTTTTCTTTACTCATTTGGACTACGGGCGGCACTAGCTTTTGCCTACACTGCCTATGCCGCGGGCCGGCCCTGCATTTATTGCTTATTTTTGGTCCACTGTACCCGTATAAACTGATCTGAACATGCTGAGTAATACTTTTGTTGTTGTCATACACTTCACATTTTTGTTGTTGTTGTTTTTGCAAAGTAAATATGTTTTCATTAACTCTATTTTACATGTGATGTTCTCCTTAACTTGTAGCTGTAAGATACGCCATAATGTCTGCATCATTATCTAATTTTGCCCTTTTAAAGTGACTAGTGCAGGCTGATTGCTTGGTTCCCAGTCATTTTTCCCCCCCACAACTTTATCGCACTATAAGCGCGGTTAAATCAGGCTCGGTTGCGGCTCATATAGAGATTCGGCGTGTCCCCTTTTTTCCGTCTAGCCGTCTGGAGAGCCCAAAAGCCCGGGCGTTCATGTAACATGTGTTTGCAAATGATTCACTTTGTGCATGTGCGTGTAGGGTAGTGTCGCATTGCCAGTGGAGGAAGGTCTGGCAACAGGAGCCTGGATAGGAGAAAAAATTCATTATTATTGACCATGAATTCCAAAAATAATTGTAAAAGTAGTGGTAGTAAGTTGGTGTTAGTGGTGTCTATACATGGTAGTGAAAAGAAGCATTCAACACAAAAAATATATGAAAAATAAAGCGCCAAAAACATTGACAAAAGTGTCGAAAAAGAGGTTTTCAGTTTTGAGCCAGGAGGACGACTCATGATCAACAACACAAGGGTTAATCGGCAAATGCTATATTTTTGGAAAAAGGCCTTATTCGGAATATCCAAACAGAATATGCTGTTAATATGACCTGACTCTAATTCGGAATAATGTCATGTTCTGAATAATAGTGGAATATTAGTGTGCATGCCAACCTACTGAATGTTGTTGTTCTTCTTTCAGTGTTTTCCAGAGGGGACAGACATGACGTCCATCCTTGACTTCTACTTCCAGGTAAACGGAGCTTAGAGGGGGGAAAAAAGGGGGCGTATCTTCTTCCACTACTACTGTTCAAACGTGCAACAAGAAGCTAAAGCTGCAGAAAGCCCGTTCGTGTCATCTTCTTGGATATTTAAAATGTCATTTAATGTGACGATCGTAAGCAAAACGGCAACATTTCGCCGTGCGACCCGTTTCAAGTCAACTCTGGATATTGACTCCCTGACGAAGGCTTGTATGCCGAAAAGCGTCGGAGTATTTTAAGATTCATGATGACTTAGCCATAAATAAAGGCTTTGTATTTTTCTAAAAGAGAGTGCCTTGGACTTGCCTTTTTGGTTTCAACTCTGGATATGTTCGTGTTGCAAATTGTATGTTTTTGTATGATTTAAAATCTTGTTAATCATGAATTAATTAATTTTCGTTTTATGTACCTTATCATCTCCCCCTGTCAGCTGTGTTCCATCGAGGTGACCTGCGAGAGCGCCAGCGTCATGGCGGCGACCCTGGCCAACGGCGGCTTCTGTCCAATCACAGGAGAGCGCGTGCTGAGCCCCGAGTCGGTGCGAGACACTCTGAGTCTGATGCATTCCTGCGGCATGTACGACTTCTCCGGGCAGTTCGCTTTCCACGTCAGTATCTCGTTCGTCAAACCTTCCCTCCCACCCCCCCCAGATCCTTTTCGGGGGAAGAAATGCGTTTCAACACATCATCCTCCTCCCCTCCCCTCCCTCCTTCTGTTTCAGGTCGGTCTGCCGGCTAAATCCGGCGTCGCCGGTGGCATTCTGCTGGTGGTTCCAAACGTAATGGGCATCATGTGTTGGTCTCCACCGCTCGACAAGCTGGGCAACAGCGTCCGAGGCATCCAGTTCTGCACGGTAAGGGTTAGGCTGGGCTTAAAGGGCACAAGGGGACCACTGATGTGGGAGCAGCCTTTTTAAAAACTCCTTAAAACCCTATTACTTCAAACCTATGACGACGACTGTTTATTTGTGTCTATCCTACTGTCTACTTCATTCCCTTATAATGCCCATATTTAATGCTGTCTTTTTTTTAAACTCCATCCTTGCACTGCTATATTGTTTTTATATTCCTATGTCTCCATTATTCTCTTATATTGCCCATATTTAATGCAGGTCTCTAGACTTTTATCCTTGCACTATTGGACTTATTTGCACTACCACCATGACAGCCACTCTCATGCATGTTATTCAGCATGCATACTGAATCACAGGGTCAGTCCCTGCCCTGCCACTGCAAGCCTCTAATGCTTATACATCCCTTAGTATGTTCATGGGGATTTTTTTATTTAGTATGTTTTCTTTTATTGCCCATATTATTCATGTGGATTTTGTTATTCTACCATCCCGTTTATGATGTATGTGTATGTTGTGTGTGATGTCTGTAAGCTACTGGGACCTTGAATTTCCCCTTGGGGTTGAATAAAGTATCTATCTATCTAAAAAGCCAGGTTTGGTTCTCTAAAAAGCCATATAAAAAGGGACCCAGATATTAAAAGCAGGTTAAAAGAACCACTGGACGGGACGGTTGCCCTGGCCCCTCTCACGGAAAGAAAGAAATAAATGCCCCGGTGTCACAAGACAAAAAAATCTATTCCAACATTTAAATACATTTTTTTTAAAACATTGACCCATTTAAAAAAATAAAAATACTGCTTGCCATTGTGCTTAAAAAGTACACATACCATTTTAAAGGTTAATAAATAACAATATATACAATTCACAACAGATAAACAATTTAAAACCCATCATGGAGTAAACTGTTAGTCATGCATAAACCCACACACCAGACTATAAACGACGCTGGCGCATCCTCCAGCTCTGGGCAGCCTCTCTCCCACCTGACATTTCTGCAGGTGACGTGACGTGACCTGCAGCGGCACCCCACTCCACTTGAGGAGCGGTCGGCTCGGTGTCTCTCCAAATCTGACGAAAATCTTTTAAACTGACCTTTGTCGATCTGAAATGAAGACAGATTCAGCAACTGCATGGCCTATTTCTCGCTTAAAATGTTTTCAGAAACACGTTTCGGTGAACTATTTTAGTACAATATGAGATCGTATTCTGAACGAGCCGCCATGACGGTCTCTTTTAAAATTTGGGACCAGCCAGACCCATGTGACGCAATCGTCCAATCAGCTGCCATGGGTTGCGTTTGTCACGCCCATCCCGCTCGTCATTTCCAGTAAGTGTTTTAACATAGGTGTATAAAGTGGCCACTACGGCAGTAAGAGGTTAGTGACCATTAACAGTGTACTGACGAACCGTGCGGTACACACACGCTCCGAACCGAGACTAGCGAACCGAGCGGTTCGGGTGTTTTTTCATGAACCGTACCACCCCTAGTAAATATTAAGACATTATTTTCAAAGTTGGTAATCTATCACGCAAAGCAATAACAAAAAGACATAAAATCAAACAAAAGAGGGTAACCCTAACTAATCTGTGAAAATTATTTTATTGTAGCCTAAGGTGTCCCTTGTTTTTTTTTTTATGATTACTTTTCCTTTGCTCTTTCTTCGTTCTTTATTTTCTCCCCTCATTTCAGTGTTCCTTTCTTCTGTCCCTTTTTCATAGACTATTTTTTTTTATTTTCTATATGCCACCTTTCGTTGAATTATTTTTGGGAACCCAACATGCCAAGGCCCTTGAGCGTTTTCTGGGTTTCCTTTGCTTGTCTTTTTTTAACTTCATCTGTCGTATGTGCTAAATAAAATAAAAATCCATTCAAATGTACGTCTTCTTTCAGGATCTGGTTTCCCTCTGTAACTTCCACAACTACGATAACCTGAGACACTTTGCTAAGAAACTGGATCCTCGCAGGGAGGGGGGAGACCAGAGGGTGAGTCCCAGCAACATGCTCCTTTTTTCAGCTTCTCTCCATCCTCCTCCTCCTCTTAAAATCTTTACACTTCAGCACAGAACATTTTCTGCTGGTTCTCTCGGCCGTAAACTGTCACATCCCCCACGTGTTCACCTGCAGATATGAATATTTCTGCCGATGAGCCTTGCCGATAGGGTGGCGTGTTTCCTATGCGCTCGCGGCGACCGTGAACGTTGCATGAGCGAGTGATATTACTCCAACTCTGAGCAAACTCTCTGCTCCTCACCACGGGGCTTCTCAGGTGCTGCGAAGCAAATCACTCTGCCCAAGTAGCAGCAGTAGCAGTGCTTTGCCGTTCTGAGAATATAGTTCCCAGTATGTATACGGTTAGAAGATGGCTGTGTCTCATGTTATTTATACATGCTCTGACTATACAAATCACAACATGTACATAAATAGGAAAATGTTGGCGTTATTTTGTCACTTAATGGGAGCAGTAGGCTAGATGGAGCTGGTTACCTCCAGGATCTGTGCTGTGCTAGGCTAGATGGAGCCAGTTACCTCCAGGATCTGTGCTAAGCTAGGCTAGCGGTGGGTGCGTCAGACAGAGTTACGACACGCATGGAGATGAGAAGGGTATGTATGGACTTGTCTAACTCTGGGGGATACGGGGAATAAGACAAAGTCCCAATAAGTCGGCGTGTTCCTTTTTAAACTTCCAACATGTTGGCTGTGTGGAGGGATTTCGAGATCTGTAAAACAGATGACAAACTTGGTATTTGCGTTACTTGTAAAGCACAAGTGATGCGAGGAGGCGTAACACAATGCTCGTTCAACGCTACAAATATGATTACGCATCTTAAGAGCCCAAAAACGCCAGCAAAAGCCCATCAGCAGCCTCTACGTCAGTCCTTTGACAAAGCCAGAAAATACATAATAATTCTTAGACGACTAACACATTCAATTGCATCGACTAATCGATTAGTTGATTTAATCGACAGATCTGTAAATCTGAGTTTCTCCGCAAAGAGTCATGCTAAAAGCACCACTTTAATTCTTGTGTTTACCAGAGATGTGCTCGTACGTTTCTTGGAAATAAGTCATTCAGCGTGAAAAAAGCATAAGACAGGTCTAGAAATCTAAGTTGACTAAGACCAAAACGACCGATTAGTCGACTAATCGACTAAGAGGGAGCAGCCCTAATCAATAGCAATAAATGTAAACCCTGCTACACTCTGTAATGTGCTTCTTGTTTGGTTTCAGGTGAAGTCTGTGATCAATCTGCTGTTTGCTGCCTACACCGGAGACGTCTCCGCCCTGAGGAGGTGAGGCGACTAAAACCGGTCACATTCGATTAGCATGAAAACACGTCCCGGAGAACAGTTATGCTATTTGAACAGAATCATGTGTTATTAACCCATAGGTTCATTTCGTGCAGGAATTGTCCTTATATATTTAAAAAATGCAATTGTTACCTGCAGCATTTTATATTTTCCTTGACATAAATTAAGATGTTTTCACCATAAAAATAACATTCATCTTATTTACTTGGAACATTTTTGTTATTTATTTAAAATATTGCACACACCACACAAAATCAAACCCCGCCCTCTCCCCTCCTATAATATATGAATAACTAGGGTCCCTCTTCAGCATTTGTTCCTTTTATACATTGGGCGAGTGGACTCCCACCTTGTGCGTCCTTTTTGACACCCAGTGGCAAATTTAGCAATTTGGGGGCCCCAAGGAAAACAAAGGCATGCTACTTCGCTAGCAGTACTGCTTTATGCTAACACTAGTCTGCTAGCGCAAGCGGCAGCTTTTGGTTGCTCTTCAACATTATTGTTATCTTCAGTGGCTTTCGGCACTGTGAAAAAGATTGGTACGTTTGGCACATTTCTCCCACTTTTCTTCATTTTTGTAGCCAGTTTCATCATGAATAGTCCATAGGTGTTAATGGGGGCCCCCCTGGTAGGTCAGGGCCCAAGGCGATTTGTTATATAATGTTAAAGTCCGCCTCTGGTGACACCGTGCATCTGCTGAGCTACAAAACAACCGTTTTCTCACTGCTTGCTTTGCTCCAATCAGTGTAAAGTTTTTGTAGTCTGTATTTTGACGATTGTCGGTTCTTTCGTCCAGGTTTGCGTTATCCTCCATGGACATGGAGCAGAGGGACTACGACTCCAGGACGGCCCTGCACGTGGCAGCTGCTGAAGGTAAAAACACTGGAGGAGATCGTCGTCAACGTTAATGTAGTCTCGCTTGGCCAGACCTTCCTCCACAGCGCTGCGGAGGAGGAAGGTCTGGCTAGTCCACACAGCATTCCGGGATGGGAGAAAAACGTGCTTTGGTTTGTTGGCATTAATTTAAACGAATCACAATCGTCTTGGGGCGGAGCTAAGCGCCGGACGGAGCCACGGTGCCTCTGCAAAATAGTCTCAGGAAGGAACATGTTTTGGTAGAAAGTGTACATTCAAAAGTTGTTTTAGTTGTGCAACAGAACTCAGATTGGACAGATAGTCTAGCTAGCTGTCTGGATTTACCCTGCAGAGATCTGAGGAGCAGTTAACCATAGTCCTCACAAATCCACCGGAGGTTAGAACGCCAACACAAAGAAAGAGGAAGGGGACTGACATCTGGCTGAAAAGAGTGAATTCCGGCAGAATTTTACATTTGCCACTCTTTTCGTTTTCTTGTGTGTGTGTGTGTGTGTGTGTGTGTGTGTGTGTGTGTTTTAGGACATGCTGAGGTAGTTCGCTTCCTGCTGGAGGCCTGTAAAGTCAACCCAGTTCCCAAAGACAGGTAACTTAAAAAAAAATATTTCAATCAATTCATCGTTGATTAATGGATTAGTTGTTTGGTCTAATAAATGTTAGAAAAATGGGGGGAAATGTTGATCAGTGTTTCCCAAAGTCCAAGATGACGTCCTCAAATGTCTCCTTTTGTCCACAATTCAAAGATATTCAGTTAACTGTCATAAAATGTTCACATTTAACAAGCTGTAATCAGAGAATTTTTACTTTTTTCTTTTTCATAAAAGTGACTCGAACCAATTCATCAATAGTAAAAATAGTAGTTCCCTATTTATAGTTTATTTGTTTTTAACATATAACTATTTTACACAAACATAAAGCACACATAATAAAATACACATACAGAAAAGACAATGGCAGCCGCTCTCCTTCCACCCCCCTCCCCATGTCAGTTACTGTGAAAATACCTATGCAGAATTACGCATACATACTACACATTTATACACATATAGCATGTCCATATGCACTCTCTAAGGCACAGCAACTTGAATGTAGACCAGACATTTTTTAAGTTTTTGCTTGGGTATTATTCAATCTGGCACTCATATTTTCAAAGCTAGCGGTCTCTGTCATTAGTTTTGTCATTGTCGTTCCGTAATTTCTGTTGCCGATTAATTTAGTAGTTGACAAGGACTAGTTTGAAGGATTTATGTCTCAGCAGGATTATATTCAGTAGACTCGACTACTGACAATGTCTTTACAGGTCTCCCCAAAAAATTAACAAGACAGCTGCAGCTGATTCAGAACGCTGCTGCTCGAGTCCTCACTAAGGCTACATTTACATCGCTACGTTTTGGTTTTTTAAGTGGAGTTTTGAACCAAAAGTGATCTCCGTGCACCCAACTGTTTTTTGCTCCAGTAGAAGAACTAATCTCTGGGGCCAAACCGCATATCTCATGAAGATTCTCGTATACTGGGCATGCGCGGGCCAGAGTAAACAGGAGGCAGTGTTTAGCCCGTTGCTGGTAGTTGCCATTGTGACGTTAGTAACGTCTGTCTTATTCTATTTGAGCTGTGATTATATTGTTTACCGTGTTTTAACTGCTCTTTAGCGTTGTATGTAAAGCACTTTGAATTGTCTTGTTGCAAATAAAGCTGCCTTGCCTTTTATAAAATGTTGACCTTTAAACTGCTTTATTTTCCTGACATTTTATAGACTAAAATGTTTAATTTAAAGAATCAAAAACTACTAGCTACTTAACAAATGGGTGTATTGATAAACAATACTCTCTAGTTTCCTAATCAGGGGGATGTTTCTGATTTAGATGTTCTTTTTAGTTGAACCCAGTGAATTCCAGTCGCATTAATTGTTCATGTGAATGTTGCAGCAGACCAACGTGGCTCTCGTCCGCCTCTTTGTTTTGTTCGCTTCAGGTGGGGGAACACACCGATGGATGAGGCAGTCCACTTTGGCCACCACGATGTGGTGACCATCCTCCGCGATTACCACACCCAGTACAGCCCTCAGGAAAGCACCGGCGACGACAAGACCAACGCAGAGAAGAACCTGGACGGGATGCTCTGATGGAAATCACCCTGAGAAAAGAAGCTGGATTGGTCAACACGTTCTCACTCCCATCGCATCAAAAAGTGATGCCTGGTCAGGTGCCTTTGGCGTGAGTTACTTACTCAAAAAGTCTCCTTTGGCGTCACTTTTTGACACTCTGGTTCGGGACCTTTGGCGTCACAATTTGACGCTCTGGGTCGGGACCTTTGGCGTCACAATTTGACGCTCTGGGTCGGGACCTTTGGCGTCACTTTTTGACACTCTGGGTGGGGACCTTTGGCGTCACTATTTGACGCTCTGGGTGGGGACCTTTGTCGTCACTTTTTGACGCTCTGGGTCGGGACCTTTGGCGGCACTATTTGACGCTCTGGGTCGCGACCTTTGGCTCCAATATTTGACGCTCTGGGTCGCGACCTTTGGCGTCACTTTTTGACGCTCTGGATCGGGACCGTTGGCGTCACTTTTTGACGCTCTGGGTCGAGACCTTTGGCGTCACTATTTGACGCTCTGGGTCGGGACCTTTGGCGTCACTATTTGACGCTCTGGGTCGGGACCTTTGGCGTCACTATTTGACGCTCTGGGTCGGGACCTTTGGCGTCACTATTTGACGCTCTGGGTCGGGACCTTTGGCGTCACTATTTGACGCTCTGGGTCGCGACCTTTGGCTCCAATATTTGACGCTCTGGGTCGCGACCTTTGGCGTCACTTTTTGACGCTCTGGATCGGGACCGTTGGAGTCACTTTTTGACGCTCTGGGTCGAGACCTTTGGCGTCACTATTTGACGCTCTGGGTCGGGACCTTTGGCGTCACTATTTGACGCTCTGGGTCGGGACCTTTGGCGTCACTATTTGACGCTCTGGGTCGGGACCGTTGGCGTCACTTTTTGACGCTCTGGGTCGGGACTCTTGGCGTCACTTTTTTAGGCTCTGGGTGAAAGTCCTGTGTTGCCAACCATCCTCCTTACGCAGATTTTGAGTCTTTCATACTACTCTCTACCGTTGTCTCTCTTAATATTACGCCACTATGCTGTGTGGTACAGGAAAATGTCTTAAATGGTAATTGTATTTAACAACCCAAACGTAGAAAACAGTTAAACAATCCAAACAATAAACTGTACAGTATAGGGGGGGGGAAAGAATCCCTCAACAGTCCCTTTACACCCAGAACAACCACCATCCCTTCAGTGTAAAAGCTCCTTACTATGCTATTTGATGTTGTTTTTGTAAAATATTAATGTATGCACTTAAAGTGGGGAAAATGTTATTTAATTTCTCCTTCTGTATTTTTTGTCATCAGCTTTTATAGGAAATAAGTCGTCCAAATCTGTTATTTACTTTTCAATGGTCCTTTTATTATTCTGAAAGCGGGAAGTAGCGGATGTAATCTGGAGGTTTCGTACCCTGGTTCCAAAACCTTCCTCACTTCATCATCCCAACGTGCTGGAATGTATCTTTCTCCAAACACTTTTGGTGTCTTTGTGTGATATTTATTTATTTAAGATAGCGTGTACATTCATGTAGTGGGTGTGTATATTCCTGAGACGAGGATAAATTAGTGTAAATACGTACGGGTGTGTACTTGTGGTTCTGTAGTCGAACAGCTTTGATCACGGGGTGCGTGAGGTAGATTTCACTAAAAAAAAGGAGAATGTCAGTATTTCAATTTTCAAATATGGCTTTAAGATTGATATTTAAATTAAAACTGCTAAATATTCAGCCTTTAAAAGGTAACTTTGTTTGTTTTTTTTCATTCTATTTTCCCATATCTTTGAGTCTAAGGGACTGATGGGCACAACAATCTACGACATTGTCCAGTAAGAGTCGGCAGTCACCGTATCAAGCTACAATGTAAGTTATTGGGCAATTGTGCAGCTTTAATTTCCGTCCATAAAAGTGCTTGTTTTGCCGCTGACAGACTCGGATTAATATTCTAAGTGTCTGACAACATTAAGGAAAGGATTTCTAAGGAGGTTGACCTTTCTGTTAAAGAGTAACCATAAAAACATCTGCAAAATTACGTTCGCATTACAGTCATCGTAAAACACACTTGATCCAAAGTTTCCAGACACAAAATAAAACTTAAAAGCTGATTTGGTTAGTTTTTCCACTTTTCCAAAAATCAAACCAACTCTAGGTTTTGGTTGAAATAAACACACAAAAAATATGTTGGCTCTATACACGCTAAAAGTATTGTTTTCTGGTGGCTTTAGCGATGGCGATTTCCGAGCTGTTTCTAGTTAAACAAAGAGGATTTTACTCTTTAACAAAAAGTTCCGTCTCAGTATGGATCCTTTCCATAATGTAGTCTGACAGAATAATAATCTGAGCCTGTCAGTGGAAAAAACTGCACTTTTAGCGGATGGAAATTGACGATGCGTATTTGCCCTATAGGATTACATGGCAGCCCGGTTCGCGGCTGTTGGTCACAGCGTTCTCGCTCAGTACTGGACTAATTTCCGAGATTGTTGTTTCCATTAGATACTTACACACAAAAACATAGGAAGGTTGAAAAAAACAAAAGCAAAGTTAGCTTTAAATGCTTTATTTTGCCATCTAATGGCTGTTTTGTGTTTTTACCCCCCCCTCAAAAAAAACTATATACTTTTTCACTGTTACACTGTATTATTGCATTTTTATTTAATTTTATCAGCCAAAATATCATACATGACACTGCCAGTGCTGAAAGCAGCTTGTATTACTGTAAACATCCAACGATAGAAGAAGTTTTATACTTGCATCCTAAACACAGAACTTTATTTAAAAAATTCAACTGGAAAGTATTTTGAAAGGGGTCCACTCACGCCGCTAGTTTGATTTATTTCTGTTTTTTCTTCGAGATTTTCCCAGAAAATGTCTGATCTTTTGTAATTGTTTGAGCGCACTGCTTTTTTTTTTTTTTTCTTCATTTCATGCTTTAACACTCCAGTTGTGACCCAGTGGTGTTTACATTTATTTGTACTGCTATCAATCTGAATATGTTTGTCACATGAGAGCTTTTAAGTGCAGAAAATGTGTTGACTCTGTAATGTATCACATGAATGATGATGGTTTGTATGCAAACACGTGTTCCTGCGGAGGACTCAGGACGGTCCAGTCGGTTTCCACAAACAAACTGAAAGGACCTTTTATAATGTAGATGGATTGTGTTTGTATCTGTAATGTGCAGAAGAATCTGTCATACTTGAAAGGTTGCGCAGAGGTTTAGTTTTTCCAGAGGTTTTTGTGTGTGTGTGTGTGTGTGTGTGTGTGTGTGTGTGTGTGTGTGTGTGTGTGTGTGTGTGTGTGTGTGTGTGTGTGTGTGTGTGTGTGTGTGTGTGTGTGTGTGTGTGTGTGTGTGTGTGTGTGTGTGTGTGTGTGTGTGGCGTGTTGGCCGTTTTGGATGTTGTCCCCTGGACAGACAAAGTGAACCCGGCAATCAACAAACTACGATATTAACAATCTGCCGTCCAAATTCCGTTCACATTCGGTGCAATTTTATCCCTCAGGTTGGGGATCAGTTCATTCAGTTTGATTTGAATTCGTTATTCAAAAGTGGATTCAAAAGAAGCACAAACATTGCAAAAAATGTCAAGGAACAATTAGCAATACAAATGTAATGATTGTACGGTCAAATGAGCAATATTGGCTTTGAGCTGGTCCCGACCTGCAGCTCCACTCGGCTGTCGTAGATGTGACCTGTCTGAATGTAACGTGTTTGGTGTTCTTTGGATTCCTTCTTTATGTACATTTGTGCTGCCAAGTGTCGCAGGCGGTTCACGTATGTAATCACAGATAAAAACATTTAATAAAAGTTATAACCTTCAGATTTGTGTCTGTGTTTTAAACCGTTGACCGTAGCGCATCTACTCGTTTGAAAAATCGACTTTGTTTGAAAAATGGGGATTGAGCCTACAGAAGTGCGAGAACATCGAAAGCTATTTGATCCAAGGATCTTTCAATAAAGTGCGGTTTAGGTCTGACATCTAAAAGAGAAGAAGTCATTATTATTTTACTAAAATTAGGGCTGCACAATAAATAGAAAATGTACCTTCATTGCGATGTTAAGGCTGCATGTGCCTTGCATTCACTGTGCTGCACGCATGTCAAGATATTTGGCCAATCACATGGAGCCCCACTGCTCTAGGGCCCCGAGGTAAATAGGAGGGCTAGACCAAAGAGGTTATAATAATAATAATAATAATAAGAGGTGACACTCCATCTGCATCTACAACATCTTCGCGCAGTCACCGCCATTTTGGACTAAACTGAAGCGTTGGCATTAAATTATGACAATTATGAACCTGAAAATGAGCATACTATGGGTATTATGCTCATTTTCAGGTTCATAATTGTATTTTGAGATTGTAACAGGTTTACATGGTTTAATTATCAAAAAGCACCCTATTTTTGTTGTACTGCACATTGCTGCAGCTCCTCTTCTCACCCTGTGTCAGGTCTTCTGTTTTAGCTACAGAGTGAGACCTCCCAACTTCTGTACCATCTTTGTTGGGAGGCGCACATGCGCAGTAGCTAGGTAAGGCTCACAGTTGCTAGCTAGCTGTTTTTCTAACTTCAGCCAGTGCAAGGCAGGATTAGCTGGGAGACTTTTTCTAAACGAGAGGCCCACTTCCAACTTGGCGTGGAATACCTGCAGAACAGGGACATGTAAGTAGTTCTTTTTGTCGATTATGGTGAACTAGTGTGTGTTGCAGCAGTGTTTTGCCATTGAAAACGAGGGGGCTAACCGTTAGCATGCTAGCGCTAGCTTGGTTTAGCCACCTCGTCTCGGCTACCGACGTAGAAAGCCGTGCAGATTTCGAACAGCTCAGTGTTTTTTTTGTTTGTTTGTTTTTTTTCATAATATGGGCACTTTAATGACGGAGATACGCAAAAAATGCCATTCCTACTCACGAAAATGGATTAATCTGTTTAAAGATGTATTCATATGATTAGCAGCTGCGTGGTTTAATCCATAATACATCATTGTGTTTTTGTTTTTTTTAAGGTTCTGAGAAGTGGATATTGATAGAATTTAACTGTCAAGGTTATACGGTTGGTTTAGTCAGAAATAGAAATGGCAAACTGAAAATTAAAAAGTCAAATCTAAAGTAAAATAAAAACTAGTTCATCCATCCATCCATCTTCGTCCGCTTATCTGGTGTCGGGTCGCGGGGGGAGCAGCTCCAGCAGGGGGCCCCAAACTTCCCTTTCCCGAGCAACATTAACCAGCTCCGACTGGGGGATCCCGATGCGTTCCCAGGCCAGGTTGGAGATATAATCCCTCCACCTAGTCCTGGGTCTTCCCCGAGGCCTCCTCCCAGCTGGACGTGCCTGGAACACCTCCCTAGGGAGGCGCCCAGGGGGCATCCTTACCAGATGCCCGAACCACCTCAACTGGCTCCTTTCGACGCAAAGGAGCAGCGGCTCTACTCCAAGCTCCTCACGGATGACTGAGCTTCTCACCCTATCTCTAAGGGAGACGCTTTGCCTTCTGGCTCAGCTCTCTTTTCGTCACAACGGTGCGATAGATGGAATGTAATACCGCACCCGCTGCGCCGATTCTCTGACCATACTCCCGCTCCATTGTCCCCTCACTCGCGAACAAAACCCCAAGGTACTTGAACTCTTTCACTTGGGGTAAGGACTCATTCCCTACCTGGAGAAGGCATTCCATCGGTTTCCTGCTGAGAACCATGGCCTCCGATTTAGAGGTGCTGATCCTCATCCCAACCGCTTCACACTCTGCTGCGAACCGATCCAGTGAGTGCTGAAGGTCACAGGCCGATGATGCCATCAGGACCACATCATCTGCAAAAAGCAGCGATGAGATCCCCAGCCCACCGAACTGCAACCCCTCCCCACCCCGACTACGCCTCGTTATCCTGTCCATAAATATTACAAACAGGATTGGTGACAAAGCGCAGCCCTGCCGGAGGCCAACCCTCACATGAAACGAGTCTGACTTACTGCCGAGAACCCGGACACAGCTCTCACTTTGGTCGTACAGAGATTGGATGGCCCTGAGTAGAGACCCCCTCACCCCATACTCCCGCAGCACCTCCCACAGTATCTCCCGGGGGACCCGGTCATACGCCTTCTCCAAATCCACAAAACACATGTAGACCGGTTGGGCATACTCCCAGGCCCCCTCCAGGATCCTTGCGAGAGTGAAGAGCTGGTCCGTTGTTCCACGACCAGGACGGAATCCGCATTGTTCCTCCTCAACCCGAGGTTCGACTATCGGCCGAACCCTCCTTTCCAGCACCTTGGAGTAGACTTTACCAGGGAGGCTGAGAAGTGTGATACCCCTGTAATTGGCACACACCCTCTGGTCCCCCTTTTTAAAAAGGGGAACCACCACCCCAGTCTGCCACTCTTTTGGCACTGTTCCAGACTTCCACGCAATGTTGAAGAGACGTGTCAACCAGGACAGCCCCTCCACACCCAGAGCCTTGAGTTGAACTAGTTGAAACTCCAAAAACCTATACGAAAATCAATTTAAATATTAAATCCCGCCCTGAAGATTTTTTTTTTTAAATGTAAAAGTTACAAAAAACTGTTTTTAAAACATTTTAAAGGTTTAAAATTCAAAACTACTATCAAATGTCCCCAATAAAAAAAAAATCATCTGTTATTTGTAGAAAAGCAAACTGCTTAAAAAAAAATAGGTTTAAAAAAAAAAAAGTAAGGTCTTTCATTGTGTTAATTCTCAGTTGAAGGTTACTACAGTGGACAGCTGTTTAAAAGTAATTTTCTCCGAAATAAAATAGTTTCTATGGTGAAAATTGCCTATCAGCCGAATGCTCTCTGCTGTTAGTTTTTAAAAAATTATACATTTACTATATTTTTGTGCAGATTGGTTGTAGTTTGTGTTAGTGAAAATTATCGTTTTTGTCATATTTTTAGACCACAAGTGCAGCAAAGAATAGGGAAGACTATAGATGAAGAGTACAGTGACGACAGGGATGATGAGTGGCTGCCAGAGAACAGTAGAGACGTAGGAGATGAGGATGATGAAGGAGACGCAGACAGTCAGGATGCTAGCCGGTCAAGGCAACGAGGGACAGGATGCTGAGGGAGGTCAGCATGACGAGGGAGCTGTGGAAAATGCACAACACCCAACATGTATGCTCTGCAGAAAGGGGAAAGAAAATCTGGCCGCGATAAGTGAAGAAATGCACTGCTGTGACACCCGTATTGGCCGAGCCCTGGTCCACTTCAAATCTGTACACGTAACCTGAGGCCCCTGCCACATTTTCTTCTGTTGTGCACTCATCAGTGAGATCCATGGGAAACAGATGCCTAAGGAAATCAACTGGTTCTCTTCCCTCAATATTCACTCTTCAGTCTCCTAGAAGAAGGGGGCAAGTCTCCATCAAAGTTGCTGTCTTGGCATTTCCAGACACATTTGCGGGCTGGAGTGCAGGCAGGTGCCTTGGGAATGTTTCTCTGGGCAGGTACCACCATGCGGACATTTTCCACAGCTCCCTCTGCATCCTGTCCCTCGTCGTCTTGACTGTCTAGCATCCTTACTGTCTGCGTCTCCTTCATCATCCTCGTCTCCTTTGTCTCTGTTGTTCTCTGGCAGCCACTCGTCATTACTGTCGTCGCTGTACTCATCATCTCGTGAGTCGGAGGGGAATTTCCTGGACTATTCTATTAGCCTACGATTGATGAACTGAGCATATACTGAGGTTTATCTTTTATCTTGTTTGATTTTTTTCGACATACTATACTATGACTTTTTTATCACTGTTTTCGACATACTATACTATGACTTTGTTATCACTTTTTTCGATATACTATACAAAGACGTTTTTATCACTGTTTTTGACATACTATACTATGACTTTTTTATATTTTTTTTCGACATACTATACTATGACTTTTTTATCTCTTTTTTTCGATATACTATACTATGGCGTTTTTATCACTTTTTTCGACATACTATACTATGACCTTTTTTGACATACTATACTATGGCTTTTTTAACACTTTTTTCGACATGCTATAATATTACCTTTTTTAACATGCTATACCATGGCTTTTTATCACTGTTTTTGACATATTATACTATGACCTTTTTCGACATACTATACTTTGGTGTTTTTATCACTTTTGTGACATACTATACTAAGACGTTTTTATCACTGTTTTTGACATACTATACTGTGACCTTTTTCGACATGTTATACTATGGCTTTTTTATCACTGTTTTTGACAAGACGAACAACATTTCACTGATAATAAACCACCACCAGAGAGAGGAGCTTCTTTCACATTTCTAAGGTAATTTTTGCTTGCTATTCGGTTAGGCTTAGCTACGTTACATTGCCGTTACCCTGTGTTGTTATCACTGTTTTCGACATACTGTACTATGGCTTTTTTAACACTTTTTTCGACATGTTATAATATGACCTTTTTTGACATATTATACTATGGCTTTTTTATAAATTTTTTAGACATACTATACTATGGCGTTTTTATCACTTTTTGACGTAGTATACTATGGCGTTTTTATCACTGTTTTTGACATACTATACTATGGCGTTTTTATCACTTTTTTCGACATTTTATACAATGGTTTTTTTTATCAGTATTTTCGACATGCTATACTATGGCTTTTTTATTACTTTTTTCGACATACTATACTATGGCTTTTTTTATCAGTATTTTCGACATGCTATACTATGACCTTTTTCGACATACTATACTAATGCGTTTTTATCACGTTTTTTGACATACTATACTATGGCTTTTTTATCACTTTTTTTGACATACTATACTATGACCTTTTTCGACATACTATACTAAGACGTTTTTATCACTGTTTTCGACATACTATACTATGGCTTTTTTATCACTTTTTTGACATTCTATAATATGGCTATTTCATCACTTTTTTTGACATACTATACTATGGCATTTTTATCACTTTTCGACATACTATAGTATGGCTTTTTTATCACTTTTTTTGACATACTATACTATGGCTTTTTTATCAGGACCTTTTCACTGGACATAAATTTCGGACTTCAACTCGCACGTTGGGAAAAGACGAACAACATTTCACTGATAATAAACCACCACCAGAGAGAGGAGCTTCTTTCACATTTCTAAGGTAATTTTTGCTTGCTATTCGGTTAGGCTTAGCTACGTTACATTGCCGTTACCCTGTGTTGTTTTCACTGTTTTCGACATACTGTACTATGGCTTTTTTAACACTTTTTTCGACATGTTATAATATGACCTTTTTTGACATACTATACTATGGCGTTTTTAACACTGTTTTCGACATACTATACTATGGCGTTTTTATAAAGTTTTTTAGACATGCTATAGTATAACTTTTTTATCACCGTTTTCAACATACTATACTATGGCTTTTTTATCACTTTTCTCGACATACTATACTATGACTTTTTCGACATACTATACTATGGCGTTTTTATCACTTTTTTGACATACTATACTGTGACTTTTTCGACATACTATACTACATACTATTCATACTTTGCACGTGACGTCACAACTACTGGCTGGCGGGCAAGAACATCCTTCTATAATGTATATTTGTTGTGTGAATAGAGTGAATTGAGTGAATTTGTTCAAGAATCAGTTTGTTGGCTGAAAGCCTACTGTGAAATTTAACACCGGTGTCAGCAAAAGACCGGTTGAAACGAGACAGATAGGAGGCGTTGCAATAATGTTTACAAATATACATCGTAACGCTGGCGGCACAGATTGCAGACGCAGACCGCTACGATTGACACATTGACACATACACACACATTGTTAAACTCATACGCTGGACGCTTTATTAGTCTTTCTACATGGGTTTAGTTAATGATCGGGCTATAATAAGACCACGTTGGTTATGTAATCGCTGACAACCGGGACAATTTCATATACTGGTTGGTGTAAACCGGGATATTTTAGCGTCCCGACACAGCTTTGGTCGGGACTCGGGACTGTCCCGGTCAAACCGGGACGTCTGGTCACCCTACGTGATACATAGCCTAGTGTTGGCAGAAGGTTTAAAAAAAAAAAAACACTTATCAAGCTGTCATTCCCCAGCAGGCACGGTGTACGTATTCAGATGAAGACTTCATCACATGACAGAACAGATTAGCAAACGTTAGCGGGTAGCTAGCTAACTAACTAACTAGTAACACTCACCTTTGCTTTGATTATGAAGATATTCCTGTTTTTCACCTCCCATATGACAGCGTTGTTAACCCATCCACTCTTGAAAAAAAGATAGCTATCTGTACTTTTGTAGGCTTTCATTTTTTTGTGCGGTGTAAAGTGACGGATTCTCTATAAGATATGTAAATATCTCTGATTCTCTATAAGATTGATGTAAATATCTCCAAACTCCAAGTCTGGTAGAGACTTTGTCAGCTTCAAAGCAATGAAAACATCAGCGGGTGCTGTGTATGGATCACAAGTTCCGAGTGACATATGTCTAAATAGTTGATTGATTGTAGTATTGGAAATCTGCAAGGCTGCAATTTCCGTGACTGGCCGCTGTTCAGCACCATTCTATCGGCGTTTCTTGCCCGCCAGGTATCCATGGTAATGACGTCACTGCAAAGTATGAATACTATGACCTTTTTCGACATACTATACTATGGCTTTTTTTTATCAGTATTTTCGACATACTATACTATGACCTTTTTTGACATACTATGCTATGGCTTTTTTATAATTTTTTTCGACATACTATACTATGGCGTTTTTATTACTTTTTTCGACATACTATACTATGGCTTTTTTTATCAGTATTTTCGACATGCTATACTATGACCTTTTTTCGACATACTATACTATGGCCTTTTCTATCACGTTTTTTCGACATACTATACTATGGCTTTTTTTATCACTTTTTTGACATACTATACTATGACCTTTTTCGACATACTATACTAAGACGTTTTTATCACTGTTTTCGACATACTATACTATGGCTTTTTTTATCACTTTTTTTGACATACTATACTATGGCTTTTTTATCACTTTTTTTGACATACTATACTATGGCTTTTTTTATCACTATTTTCGACATACTATACTATGGCTTTTTTATCACTTTTTTTGACATACTATACTATGGCTTTTTTATCAGGACCTTTTCACTGGACATAAATTTCGGACTTCAACTCGCACGTTGGGAAAAGACGAACAACATTTCACTGATAATAAACCACCACCAGAGAGAGGAGCTTCTTTCACATTTCTAAGGTAATTTTTGCTTGCTATTCGGTTAGGCTTAGCTACGTTACATTGCCGTTACCCTGTGTTGTTTTCACTGTTTTCGACATACTGTACTATGGCTTTTTTAACACTTTTTTCGACATGTTATAATATGACCTTTTTTGACATACTATACTATGGCGTTTTTAACACTGTTTTCGACATACTATACTATGGCGTTTTTATAAAGTTTTTTAGACATGCTATAGTATAACTTTTTTATCTATGTTTTCAACATACTATACTATTGCTTTTTTATCACTTTTCTCGACATACTATACTATGACTTTTTCGACATACTATACTATGGCGTTTTTAACACTGTTTTCGACATACTATATTATGGCGTTTTTATAAAGTTTTTTTAGACATGCTATAGTATAACTTTTTTATCACTTTTTTCAACATACTATACTGTGACTTTTTCGACATACTATACTGTGACTTTTTCGACATACTATACTATGGCGTTTTTATCACTTTTTCGACATACTATACTGTGACTTTTTCGACATACTATACTATGGCGTTTTTATCATTTTTTCGACATACTATACTGTGACTTTTTCGATATACTATACTATGGCGTTTTTATCACTTTTTCGACATACTATACTGTGACTTTTTCGACATACTATACTATGGCGTTTTTATCACTTTTTCGACATACTATACTGTGACTTTTTCGACATACTATACTATGGCGTTTTTATCACTTTTTTCGACATACTATTCATACTTTGCACGTGACGTCACAACTACTGGCTGGCGGGCAAGAACATCCTTCTATAATGTATATTTGTTGTGTGAATAGAGTGAATTGAGTGAATTTGTTCAAGAATCAGTTTGTTGGCTGAAAGCCTACTGTGAAATTTAACACCGGTGTCAGCAAAAGACCGGTTGAAACGAGACAGATAGGAGGCGTTGCAACAATGTTTACAAATATACATCGTAACGCTGGCGGCACAGATTGCAGACGCAGACCGCTACGATTGACACATTGACACATACAAACACATTGTTAAACTCATACGCTGAACGCTTTATTAGTCTTTCTACATGGGTTTAGTTAATGATCGGGCTATAATAAGACCACGTTGGTTATGTAATCGCTGACAACCGGGACAATTTCATATACTGGTTGGTGTAAACCAGGATATTTTAGCGTCCCGACACAGCTTTGGTCGGGACTCGGGACTGTCCCGGTCAAACCGGGACGTCTGGTCACCCTACGTGATACATAGCCTAGTGTTGGCAGAAGGTTTAAAAAAAAACACTTATCAAGCTGTCATTCCCCAGCAGGCAGGGTGTACGTATTCAGATGAAGACTTCATCACATGACAGAACAGATTAGCAAACGTTAGCGGGTAGCTAGCTAACTAACTAACTAGTAACACTCACCTTTGCTTTGATTATGAAGATATTCCTGTTTTTCACCTCCCATATGACAGCGTTGTTAACCCATCCACTCTTGAAAAAAAGATAGCTATCTGTACTTTTGTAGGCTTTCACTTTTTTTGTGTGGTGTAAAGTGACGGATTCTCTATAAGATATGTAAATATCTCTGATTCTCTATAAGATTGATGTAAATATCTCCAAACTCCAAATCTGGTAGAGACTTTGTCAGCTTCAAAGCAATGAAAACATCAGCGGGTGCTGTGTATGGATCACAAGTTCCGAGTGACATATGTCTAAATAGTTGATTGATTGTAGTATTGGAAATCTGCAAGGCTGCAATTTCCGTGACTGGCCGCTGTTCAGCACCATTCTATCGGCGTTTCTTGCCCGCCAGGTATCCATGGTAATGACGTCACTGCAAAGTATGAATACTATGACCTTTTTCGACATACTATACTATGGCTTTTTTTTATCAGTATTTTCGACATACTATACTATGACCTTTTTTGACATACTATACTATGGCTTTTTTATAATTTTTTTCGACATACTATACTATGGCGTTTTTATAAAGTTTTTTTAGACATGCTATAGTATAACTTTTTTTATCACCGTTTTCAACATACTATACTATGGCGTTTTTATCACTTTTTTCAACATACTATACTATGGCTTTTTTATCACTTTTTTCGACATAGTATACTATGGCGTTTTTATCACTTTTACGACATACTATACGATGACCTTTTTCGACATACTATACTACGTCTTTTTTTTATCACTTTTTTGACATACTATACTATTGCTTTATTTATCAGTATTTTCGACATACTATACTATGACCTTTTTTGACATACTATACTATGGCTTTTTTATAATTTCGACATACTATACTATGGCGTTTTTATAAAGTTTTTTTAGACATGCTATAGTATAACTTTTTTTATCACCGTTTTCAACATACTATACTATGGCGTTTTTATCACTTTTTTCAACATACTATATTATGGCTTTTTTATCACTTTTACGACATACTATACGATGACCTTTTTTCGACATACTGTACTACGTCTTTTTTTTATCACTTTTTTGACATACTATACTATTGCTTTATTTATCAGTATTTTCGACATACTATACTATGGCGTTTTTATCACTTTTTGACGTAGTATACTATGAATTTTTTATCACTGTTTTTGACATACTATACTATGGCGTTTTTATCACTTTTTGACGTAGTATACTATGGCGTTTTTATCACTTTTTGACGTAGTATACTATGGCGTTTTTATCACTTTTTGACGTAGTATACTATGGCGTTTTTATCACTGTTTTTGACATACTATACTATGGCGTTTTTATCACTTTTTGACGTAGTATACTATGGCGTTTTTATCACTTTTTCGACGTAGTATACTATGGCGTTTTTATCACTGTTTTTGACATACTATACTATGGCGTTTTTATCACTTTTTGATGTAGTATACTATGGCGATTTTATCACTGTTTTTGACATACTATACTATGGCGTTTTTATCACTTTTTCGACATACTATACTATGACCTTTTTCGACATACTATACTATGACCTTTTTCGACATACTATACTATGGCGTTTTTATCACTTTTTGACGTAGTATACTATGGCGTTTTTATCACTTTTTGACGTAGTATACTATGGCGTTTTTATCACTTTTTTCGACATACTATACTATGACCTTTTTCGACATACTATACTATGACGTTTTTATCACTGTTTTTGACATACTATACTATGGCTTTTTTATCACTTTTTTCGACATACTATAATATGGCTTTTTTATCACTTTTTTTGACATACTATACTATGACCTTTTTCGACATACTATACTATGACGTTTTTATCACTGTTTTTGACATACTATACTATGGCTTTTTTATCACTTTTTTCGACATACTATAATATGGCTTTTTTATCACTTTTTTTGACATACTATACTATGACCTTTTTCGACATACTATACTATGACGTTTTTATCACTGTTTTTGACATACTATACTATGGCTTTTTTATCACTTTTTTCGACATACTATAATATGGCTTTTTTATCACTTTTTTTGACATACTATACTATGACCTTTTTCGACATACTATACTATGACGTTTTTATCACTGTTTTTGACATACTATACTATGGCTTTTTTATCACTTTTTTCGACATACTATAATATGGCTTTTTTATCACTGGTAGAGACTTTGTCAGCTTCAAAGCAATGAAAACATCAGCGGGTGCTGTGTATGGATCACAAGTTCCGAGTGACATATGTCTAAATAGTTGATTGATTGTAGTATTGGAAATCTGCAAGGCTGCAATTTCCGTGACTGGCCGCTGTTCAGCACCATTCTATCGGCGTTTCTTGCCCGCCAGGTATCCATGGTAATGACGTCACTGCAAAGTATGAATACTATGACCTTTTTTCGACATACTATACTATGGCTTTTTTTTATCAGTATTTTTCGACATGCTATACTATGACCTTTTTTGACATACTATACTATGGCTTTTTTTATAATTTTTTTCGACATACTATACTATGGCGTTTTTATAAAGTTTTTTAGACATGCTATAGTATAACTTTTTTTTATCACCGTTTTCGACATACTATACTATGGCTTTCTTATCACTTTTTTCAACATACTATACTATGGCTTTTTTATCACTTTTTTCGACATACTATACTATGGCTGTTTTATCACTTTTACGACATACTATACGATGACCTTTTTTCGACATACTATACTACGTCTTTTTTTTTATCACTTTTTTGACATACTATACTATTGCTTTATTTATCAGTATTTTCGACATACTATACTATGGCGTTTTTATCACTTTTTGACGTAGTATACTATGGCGTTTTTATCACTGTTTTTGACATACTATACTATGGCGTTTTTATCACTTTTTGACGTAGTATACTATGGCGTTTTTATCACTTTTTGACGTAGTATACTATGGCGATTTTATCACTGTTTTTGACATACTATACTATGGCGTTTTTATCACTTTTTCGACATACTATACTATGACCTTTTTTGACATACTATACTATGACCTTTTTCGACATACTATACTATGACGTTTTTATCACTTTTTTTGACATACTATACTATGGCTTTTTTATCAGGACCTTTTCACTGGACATAAATTTCGGACTTCAACTCGCACGTTGGGAAAAGACGAACAACATTTCACTGATAATAAACCACCACCAGAGAGAGGAGCTTCTTTCACATTTCTAAGGTAATTTTTGCTTGCTATTCGGTTAGGCTTAGCTACGTTACATTGCCGTTACCCTGTGTTGTTTTCACTGTTTTCGACATACTGTACTATGGCTTTTTTAACACTTTTTTCGACATTTTATAATATGACCTTTTTCGACATATTATACTATGGCTTTTTTATAAATTTTTTCGACATACTATACTATGGCGTTTTTATCACTTTTTGACGTAGTATACTATGCCGTTTTTATCACTTTTTGACGTAGTATACTATGGCGTTTTTATCACTGTTTTTGACATACTATACTATGGCGTTTTTATCACTTTTTGACGTAGTATACTATTGCGTTTTTATCACTTTTTGACGTAGTATACTATGGCGTTTTTATCACTGTTTTTGACATACTATACTATGGCGTTTTTATCACTTTTTGACGTAGTATACTATGGCGTTTTTATCACTTTTTGATGTAGTATACTATGGCGATTTTGTCACTGTTTTTGACATACTATACTATGGCGTTTTTATCACTTTTTCGACATACTATACTATGACCTTTTTCGACATACTATACTATGACCTTTTTCGACATACTATACTATGGCGTTTTTATCACTTTTTGACGTAGTATACTATGGCGTTTTTATCACTTTTTTCGACATACTATACTATGGCGTTTTTATCAGTATTTTCGGCATGCTATACTATGGCTTTTTTATCACTTTTTTCGACATACTATACAATGGTTTTTTTTTTATCAGTATTTTTGACATGCTATACTGTGGCGTTTTTTTTTCATTTGTTTTCAACATACTATACTATGGCTTTTTTATCACTTTTTTTGACATACTATACTATGACCTTTTTCAACATACTATACTATGACGTTTTTATCACTGTTTTTGACATACTATACTATGGCTTTTTTATCACTTTTTTCGACATACTATAATATGGCTTTTTTATCACTTTTTTTGACATACTATACTATGACCTTTTTCGACATACTATACTATGACGTTTTTATCACTTTTTTTGACATACTATACTATGGCTTTTTTATCACTTTTTTCAACATATTATACAATGGTTTTTTTATCAGTATTTTCGACATACTATACTATGGCGTTTTCATCACTGTTTTTGACATACTATACTGTGACTTTTTCGACATACTATACTATGGCGTTTTTTTTCATTTGTTTTCAACATACTATACTATGGCTTTTTTATCACTTTTTTCGACATACTATACTATGGCTTTTTTTATCATTTGTTTTAGACATACTATACTATGACCTTTTTCGACATACTATACTATGACGTTTTTATCACTTTTTTTGACATACTATACTATGACGTTTTTATCACTTTTTTTGACATACTATACTATGACGTTTTTATCACTTTTTTCGACATACTATACTATGACGTTTTTATCACTTTTTTTGACATACTATACTATGACGTTTTTATCACTTTTTTTGACATACAATACTATGGCTTTTTTATCACTTTTTTGACATACTATACTATGACCTTTTTTGACATACTATACTATGACCTTTTTCGACATACTATACTATGTTTTTTTTTATCAGTATTTTCGACATGCTATACTATGGCGTTTTTTTTCATTTGTTTTAGACATACTATACTATGACCTTTTTCGACATACAATACTATTGCTTTTTTTTAATAACTTTTTCGACATACTACACTATGTCTTTTTTTATCAGTATTTTCGACATACTACACTATGTCTTTTTTTTATCAGTATTTTCGACATACTATACTATGTCTTTTTTTATCAGTATTTTCGACACACTATACTATGACCTTTTTCAACCTACTATACTATGGCTTTTTTTATCAGTATTTTCGACATGCTATACTAGGGCTGGGCGATAAAACGATAACAATATGTATCGCGATAGACACATAATCAATATCAATAGAAAATGCGGTCGATAAAACGTTCGATAACTTGTTTTTCTTCATCAGAAGAAACCAGAGGTTGTGAATCAAGTTTGGTTGCATGAACAAAGGCCCTCACTCTCTGGCAACCTAGCAACGTAGGGAGTGACACTCTAACAGCCAATCATGTAACAGTATCAAGTTTGGTTGCGCCACATCGCTGTCTCGTGTTCTTCAATAACAGAACCGGCGTGGAGTGGAAAGTGAGTGCCGCAGCGAGCGAGGAAATCGTTGATAAAACAGGAAAAGTCAGTATGGCAGTTTTGGGGATTTTATAAGTTTGACCGTAGACAGACCAATGTCGTCAGACCGTCGTCCCCACCAACACTGGTAATACCATAAACTTGTTTTACCACCTTAGCCGCGCTCACGCTTTGGAGCACAGCCGTATTCGCCATCAACGTCCAACAACATCTGCAGCTGCTACACGGCACAAGCAGCAGACCGCCATGGAGAGGTACTCTGCATCAGTGCTTTACTAAACAATACAAAGAAATAACGGAGGCAGACATGCTGAGCACTGTCCAGAAGCCAGGTTACCAACCTAGCACTAAACCTGCAGAAAATAGTTCCTTCTCAGGTTTCTTGTATTTAGCTAACACTTTGCACTATTTTATGACACTTTATTAAGCATTTCTTACTTATTCTTTAATTTTGCACCTTAATGTTAAGAGATAATTGTTAAGGGTTCATTGTGATTTTAGACCTGTTTACATTTTAATCATTTGAGTGTTTTCCATGGTTGTGTTGACATTTCTGCTTTTATAACTGAGGGGATTATAATCAGAGCAGGGTTAAGTTTAAAATAAAAATGTTTAAATTTAGTATATTTTTCTCCTGGTCCTTATTTTAAATAGGTCATAAAAAATATCAATAATTATCGATATCGACCGATATGAAAAACTTATATCGTGATACAGTTTTCAACCATATCGCCCAGCCCTATGCTATACTATGGCGTTTTTATTTTCGACATTCTATACTATGACCTTTTTCGACATACTATACTATGGCGTTTTTTATCATTTGATTTAGACATACTGTACTATGGCTTTTTTTTTTCATTTGTTTTCGACATGCTATACTATGACCTTTTCCGATATACTATACTATGGCGTTTTTATCACTTTTTCGACATACTATACTATGGCTTTATTTATCAATATTTTCGACATACTATACTATGACCTTTTTCGTCCTATTATACAATGGCTTTCTTATCACTGTTTTCGACATACTATACTAGGGCTTTTTTTATCAATATTTTCGACGTACTATACTATGGCTTTTTAAACACTTTTTTTCGACATGCTACAATATGACCTTTTTTGACATACTATACTATGGCTTTTTTATCATTTTTTTTCGACATACTATACTATGACTCTTTCTGACATACTATGCCATGACTTTTTAAGACATACTTTGAGAAGAAAAATAAACACAATACAATAAAATGCATGATTGATCATATCTTACCAAGGACCACGAAATCAGTTATTACCCAACTATTATTATGACTTCTTTACACTTCATCAACATCAAAAACCCAAAGTTGTTTATTCATTCTCATCGTCTGTTGTTGTTGCATGGTGTCATCTTCTTCTGGGGTCTTTGGACCCTGCGTTGGTGGCATGCCAATGCCACTTCTGCACATGATGAACAGTTCCTTACCGTTCTTGGTAAAGCGAGTTGTGTAGGTGTATCAGTGTAAGTGACATCAGGTGATTGTAAATGACTCAGTTGTTGGTATGGTTGCTGTGATTATATGAGTCATATTGGAGTTGATTTTTGCAAGGATTGGAATGCAATTCCAACACGATGAAAACTGCAGCCAAAGGTTTGCAGCAGAATTTTCCTTTTCCACACGTCGTTGCTTTATTATAAGGTCGAAACGATCGTGCTAACCAGACAAATAACTACTACAACTGTTGTCAACAACTTGTTTTGGCTGGCACGGTGGATCCTCTGATCTAGCACCAGCAAATAGGCTGGGGGATCACCCCATTGCTAGCTGGGCCTTTTTGTCTTCCAGACTATGAATTTTCATTACTTTTTCTGAAGCATACTATACTGTGACGTTTTTATGACTTTTCTTGACATACTATACTATGACTTTTTCATAAATTTTTCAAAATACTATACTACGACTTTTTCAATAATCTTTTCAACATATTCTATGATTTTTTTTCATGGCTTTTTTTCGACAAACTGTACTGACTTTTTTGACTTACTAGACTATTACGTTTTAATCATTTTTTTCAACATACTATACTATGACTTTCATAAAAACATTTCGACATGCTATGCTATGACTTTTCATGAAATTTTTCTACATTTTGTTTTACCATTTATAAACAAAAAAGTGTGATAATAAACATCAAAGCCAGGGCAAGGCGTGGCGTAGTTACAGCAGGAAGGAGCGCACTCTTTCCCTGGCCGAATAATTACAATTACACACAGTAATATAAACAATAACACATAACTGATTTACATTCATTATTTATACAGTATATCGTGTGTGTTTGTGTATTTATAATAATTTATAATTTATAAGTAGACAGCTCTACTTGTTATCCGATCAATCCAAGCAATTTGGTATAGAGACTTGTTAAAAAAAAACAACTTAAAATGGTCCACTTTTGTTTGATACCTTTCAATAAAATACATAAAAATTTCAAAATATGTCATTCGGTTTTTGTCATGACAAGTTGACATTGTTTTGGGTGGTCTTGATTATGACAACTAGACATTAATCAAAGCGACATTACCAGAAGCTGTCTTGGTCATGACAGGTTGACATTAAATTAGTTTGGGATGTCTTTGTAATGACAACTTGACATTAACCAGGATGACATTACCAGAGGATGTCTTTGTTATGACAACTTGACATAATGCCACACACCCTGTTTAATGGCAAGTTATCTTAATAAGGACACTCCAAAGAAATGTAATTCCAAGTTGTCATTACAAAGACATCCCAAACCAATTTAATGTCAACTTGTCATGACCAAGACAACTTCTGGTAATGTAACTTGGATTAATGTCAAGTTGTCATAATCAAGACAACCCAAAACCGCGTCAACTTGTCATGACAAAAACCGAATGACACGTTCATAACGTTTATGACACGTTCATGACGCTACCTTCAAGTAAAGTGTTACCGATCTCCCTACAAAAATACAGAAGTACCACAGAAAATGACTCCACGCGCTTCATCCTTGTGATTTATTTGCGCTAGCTTCCATTACTTGTGAAAACAAAAGCAAAAGATAGTTTCTTAAATAAAAAAAGCCACAGGAAACCGCCTACATTTTGTGTAATAGAACACATTTCAGATTGCTGTAAAAATCATGCTTTTAGCTCACAGTTTTTGCTGCCAAATTATATAGGCATGCATACTCATTCTTTAATTCCACTGTTTTACAGTTACGACTGCTCGGAAGTTTGAGGTTCACATTTAATGGAGAGGGGGGAAAAAAAAAGAAAATCTATATGTACAGGGGTTATGTCTAAAATAAATTCTCTAGGGGAGGAGGGGCAATTTTAACATTAACAGGGATTTACTGGATTACTTTTGATGATGATGAAAATCTCAAAAACAGGCAAGTTCAAGATGTATGAATGTTTAGCCTCACTAATATAATGTTGATGTCGTCCAAGTGGGGCTTTCGTCTCTAGGGGATCGGTTACTTCACTGACCTCTATCCTGGTCCCGTAATCGGACAGTGTCAAGGTCTTTCCATCGCCACTAAAGAGTGTATCGCATGAAAGAAAGAAGAAAGGACATTATGAAGTGACGAAACCCTTCAGTTTTGGTCCGGGAACTCTGCACTCATCTAGGGAGAAAAGAGAAGAGAAGAACAGCTTATGATTCATTCAATAAATGTGTCTTTTTTTTTTTCTTCTTTCTTTCTTAAGGGGGAATACAAAGGCACAGAGTGAAGCAAGCAAAGTACTGTCGGCAACGGCGTTCAAGAGTACTAAATGGGTTGTTTCGATATTGTTTTCTCAACCTGGACCCAGTTCATGCATGCGTTTGTCTCTACAAACGCAGTCTTTGAAGTTCGTCCGATATTGAGCAATGACGCTGTATCTGGAAACCACACAATCCAAGCTTAATACTGGACCGGTCCAGTATTAAGAGAGATCACTGCAGTCGGCAGCGGCGTCACCAGCTACAATGTAAGTTAACAGGGCAATTATCCAGCTTGTATTTACCTTCACAAACATGCTTGTTTTGCCACCCATTCTAAGTGTCTGACATCATTATGGAAAGGATCCCTTCAGAGATAGACCTTTGAAACCTCTTTGAGACCTTTCTGTTTAACCAGAAACAGCTCTGAGGTCGCTAGCGCTAAACCCACCAGACTCCATTTAAAAAAGCAATACTTTTAGCGTGTGTAGAGTAAACACATGATTTTCACATATAAATCTGTAAACTGTGTTTACCGTATTTCCTCAAATAAAAACCGGGAGTCAATTAAAAGCCGGGCCTCTGATAGTGGCCGGGGGCGTGGTCATCACGGACAAATTAAGGCCGGGGAAAAAAATAGTGTGGATAATCTCCTAAATGCTTTACATATAATATTAAGTCAAAATAAATTTCAAGTTCATTGTACATTTCTACCAATTTAATTTAACAGATTCAACAAGATATTCATGCTTTTTTCCGCACTTTGTTTTTCTGGATTATTGTCCTATGCGGCTGTATGTGTAACTCAGCCAGGTGTAGTGTGCAGTAACCTACAGGTGCCAGTAGGTGGCAGTAGCTACATTGGATGTAACACGGGCCTCATTTAGTGCTAGCAGAGAAAGACGGACTCTGGTGCTAGTGACGGACTTTTCAACAACAAAACGAAAAAAGTTTTAAAGTATGCGGAGGAAAACTCGAGTGAAAAAGCTGCGGGACGTTTTGACATTGAGCCCAGGAGAATCAGATACTGGAAGAAACAGAAGGATGAGCCGACAAGATTAGCCGACAAGAGCAGAGCACGGCTAGCTAGCTGGAGGTGGGAGGAAACACGTTAGCCTGGAGCTAGAAACAAAGCTACCGGTAGCTAGCTACCGTCTGTAACGTTACTCAGATACTGGTGTCACTACTGTATGCTCTTATTGTAATCTACCAGTAATACTGTAGTACCTATATTTGAAATAAATACCCGGTACATTTACAGGGTTCAAACTGACACAATCGTGGAGTTTGATTAATTCTGACCCAAATTGCTTTGTCGCCCTTCTGGCTGTTGATGTATATGGTGATATTTTTTGCAAATGTGAATGCTATGGTTTTTCATTTAAAATAGTTTATTTAAAATAATTATACTTATCAAACAGATGGAATTAGAAATAAAGGCCTGCCTCTAATAAAAGCCTGCTTCTAATACAAGCCTGGTCCCTTCTGCAGTTCAGGTAAATAAAGGCCCCGGCTTTTATTTGAGGAAATACGGTATTTCAACTAGAGTTGTGATGGTTGGAAACCATTGGAATTTTGTTTCTGTCGACTTTGAATGAAGTGTATTTTACGATGCTAAAATTCCTGTTTATTTACATGGAGTCTGGTGGGTATAGCGAATGCAATTTAGCGAGTGGTTTTATGTTTTAAAAAAATGATCTTACTCTTTAACAGTAAGGTCAACCTCTTTAGAAAGCCTGTCCTTACTGTTGTCAGACACTTAGAATATTAATCTGAGCCCGTCAGTGGCAAAACGAGCACCTTGGTGAAGGTAAATGCAAGCTGGACAATTGCCCTAGTTACTTGCATTGTAGCTTGTTTCGCCGCAGTTGGCAGCGGAGATCTTGCGTAATACTAGACCAATGTCAATGACCATTAATGTTCCCATCAGTCATAAGAACGGTAGTTACCCTTAAATGTTTCCTCGATGCAACCGCAGTTTAATGGAAAATGGAAGAAATCCTTAACCAAAAGTGCATTTTCCTAAAAGAAAAATGCCGTTCAAAGAGTGGCGAGCAGCAATAAGCAGTAAGCAAGTGCTCTTGAATAAAGTTAGTGTCTTGACTTGGCCAGTAAGTTACACATGAAAGCAGGGCGTGATCAACAACAGCACTTTTAGTGGACGGAAACTGACGTGGAGCATTTGTCCTATAGGGTTATGTTGCAGCCCAATTCGCGGCTGTCGGTTAGTATACTAGACACGTTTCAAAGACTGTTGCTCAAATTAGTCACTTAGACCCAAATGCATGGGGGGAAAAAGGGTCACGGCTGAAAAATACAGAAGTTGCCCTTTAGGTGTAGAGCAACAGATTAAAGCTGCATCTACCTGAACGTCAAACTGTCCAAATCCAGAAATCAGATTGTTGGCCTGAAAGCAGAGAAAGAAGGCAAACACTTACAGAAAAATGTACAGCAGGACAGACAGACATACACAACCCCATCTTACAATTTAAATTGCAGTGAAAGCAGCACATTAGCAGCAGCTCTGATCTCATGGAAGAACCGAAAAATAAACAAAAATGTGAAAAGAACCAAATGCATCAAAAAAATGCGGCAAAATGTTTGGAAAAAGGGCCCAAAGTATAAAAAATTGCGACAAAAAAGTCGAATAAATATTGGAAAAGGTGCCAAAAATGTTGTGAAAAGGGCCAAAATCCTCAAAAGGGCGCCAAAAACGTCTACCTACTACTGCTTTAACTTTTTTGACAAGGCATTTATTCTTAAATCTTTATTTTAAATAAATAATTCTATACAAAAAAAACAAACAAAATGTCATACTTATTTTTTTCATTCATTCAATCATTATTTATGTTGTATCATACTATGTTTTATATGTTGTGTCATGTGTAAATTGCGTATGATTTGGTCCAAGCCCTTTACGTTAAGATCCTACATTTGAGTGAGCGATGTGTTAACGAAGCAGGACTCACCACAGCGTCGATGTCTCTGGGACTGACGTACTGGGACAGAACTTTGTAGTCGTCGGGAGACATCGGCATCATGTTGTCCTGCAATCTGGACGGGTGCCTGGACAGAAGAACATCCAGACGGACTCCTTTTAGATCTGTTACATACTGCCACCGTATTTATCAGCACGCCCCCCTGAGGTCCAACGTGTCCAATCTCGTGACTGTTCCTCGCACCCGACTCAGGACCCGTGGGGACCGTTCTTTTGAGAAATGAGCCCCCAACACTCGGGAACGCTCTTCCCCGTCCAAGACGGTCTGCGGTCTCTGTGGACCTTAGGATGACCTCTCCGCACTTTATTTTTTTCCATGTATTACCTTGTGATTTTAATTGTACCTTGTTTTAATATGGATCATATAGTATGTTTTATGTGAAGCAATTTGTGATTTTTGTTTTTTGTTTTTATCTGTTTAAAGCACTATATAAATATATTTTACTTACTTACTTAATAAAATATATACCACATTAACTATCGGAAATAGTAATACTCACACTTCTGAGACAGATATGAGCTCCGTCTTCATGTAGCCCGTCTTCTCAGGCCCATTCTCCACGTCCATGGGCTCGGCAGCTGGAAGTCGGTTAAACACAGATAAAACATAGATAAACACAAACGTTAAAACATTTCATGAAGTTTGGTATGAAAATGTTGTTACTGGTGTATTGTAGGGAAGCGTTCACCCCTCGCCGTCGTCCATTAATACCTGACAGTGGCAACCTCGTCGGGCATTAACCATTATACGATGGTCTCTTGGTCTCTCTTTTAAACCATTAATTTATATTTGAATTCGTTCTACAATCGAAATCTAGCGCAAGTTTTTCCAAACAATAACTCTGTATCCCCTTGGTACGCCTGAGGGTTTGACTTATACCTGGAACAATCATTCACATCCCATAAGGTTCTCACTGGATGCAAACGATGTTTACTGCTCCAGGGAATAGGATGACCTTAGCAACGGGAGGTGTTTATAATCAGCGCCGCTCGTATAACCCTTCAGTCATGACCATATATACATATTAATGGACAGAGCATGCTTGCCGTTACGGTATGGGCGATATGTTGGGCGGTATCCGACTGTGACGTTAGCTGAGAGTTGCCAACGCCGCTTACACTCTACGTTATTTTACACACTTTCACCGGCAATCTGGACGCAATTGCTGCTGAAAGCTAGCCTACATAAATCGAGGTAAGATTTAGCTTCGCTACGTTTTAAATATATCTTTATCCCATAGTTTTATTACATATAAGACAGGCCGCAAACTGTCAATCCCATCATAGCCACGCCCTAAAACACCCCTGCTTTATCGCCGATTTTAAAATCAACGAGACAATTATTCAAAAAATTTAAATTCTGTGTTGCAGAAGAACTAAAACTAGCGATTGAGACCATGAACTCGTTATGAAAATGTTTACTGAGGTAATAAATCAAGTGAGTGGGTCCTTCCTCATAGATCTCTACAGAAACCGACCTCCTTTTGCAACCGTATTTATCTCCCCCTGCTGGAATTCAGATAGAATGCAGGTTTAAGGCACTTCCGGATGCTTTGTCCATTAATATTAACAGTCTATGGTTCAGACAGCTACGAGCAAGAAAGTTTTTTATGGATACCCTGCAGCCAATCAGAATCGAGATTCACCCAGACCGTGGTATAATGGTCAACTGGTAATTTCAGGGTGTCAAATACATTTAGTTGAAGTGACAAGAGTGTAAATGTACAGTACAGTACTTGAGTAAATGGGAGTTACTTAGGGAGGTGACTTACTCTCGGAGGGTTTGGGGTAGTACTTCCCGAAGGCCTTGTCTTTCGGGATGTTAGGGTAGAGGAAGCGGAGCGGGTTCTCCGGGATGTTCTCGGCGGCCATCACCTTGTAGGTGCGGATGATGTCCGGCAGAGAGACGGCGGACAGCTCCTTCTTGGTGTACGGCTCCACAGAGTGGAAAAGCGGCTTGTCTGCGTTCACAGAGAGAGTTCGTACCCGTTAACATGCATCAAGTCTCGCGTGGCCAGACCTTCCTCCACGGCGCCCACGGAGGAGGGTCTGGCTCGTCCACACAACATTCCGAGATGGGAGAAAAACGTGCTCCGGGTTATTGGTATTTCTTTAAACCAATCACAATAGTCGCCGAACACAATGATGGTGCCTCTGCAAAATAGCCTCAGGAAGGAACTTGTTTTGGTGGTACCATGTGTACGTTCAAACAATGGTCGTGCAACAAAAAAAACAACAAAAAAACTCAGATTCTACAGATAGTTCAGCTAGCTGTCTGGATTTGCCCTGCAGAGATCTGGATTTGTACACATTGCAGCATCGTGGAGACCGCTTTTGCTCACCGTGGACGTCGTGTTCGATCCAGGTGAAGGTGATCGCTCCCTCCCGGCTGCTCTCACTGAACCGGAGCAGGAAGGTCCCGGGACACTTGTCGCTCAGCAGAGCCTTCTCCCTCTCCTTACTGATGAAGCCCATGATGGAGCTGCAGACAGACAGAAAACGGTGGATCCGCCGTCTGTGAGAGATCATTGTTTACATGATCCCTAGTCTCGCTTTGCCAGACCATCCTCCACAGCACCGCGGAGGAAGGTCTGGCTAGTCCGCACAGCATGCCGGGATGAGAGAAAAAAACGTGCTCTGGTTTATTGGTATTTCTTTTAATTAATCGCAATCGTCATGCTCTAAGCTCCGCACCGAGCCGCTGCAAAATAGCCTCGGGAAGGAACTTGTTTTGGTGGAACGTGTGTACGTTCAAAGGTAGTTTTAGTCGTGCAAAAAAAATAAATAAATAAATAAATAAATAAAAATAACAGAAGTAGTATTATTCCAGCTTATCTAACTTGCATTTTGCACTACGCGTTTTACATTTTCCAATGCAGGACTTTCACTAGTAACAGAGGATTTCTACGGTTGTGTATGAGTACCGTTACTGAAGTAAATGACCGGAATGAAAAAATCAAAAGCAGGTTCTTCATCTCTCCTCCATCTTTTTCTTTTTTTCTCAATTTATTTATTTTACCATTGTCTTTCTTACGTATTTAATCTCCTACATATACACACACACACACACACACACACACACACACACACACACATACATATAAACATATATATATATATGTGTATGAAGTATCTGACTATACACTGGAGAATGAATGTATGTCAGCTTTTTATTTATTTATTGTTTTTGTTGTATATGGACATGCGTGGGTGTGGATATGCGCATATATATATTTTTATTTCTTTTTTCTTACTTATTTAGGTATTTATTTACTTATGTGTGCATGTGTGTAGGAAAAAAAAAACTTGACTACTGACACACATTTAGGGCCCTATTTTAACGATCTAAGCGCCTGGAGCAGGTGCATTTAGGGCGTGTCCAAATCCACTTTTGCTAGTTTGGCGGCGGAACAAAGGGTCCGTCTTCATTAATTCACAGTCGTGTTTTGGTGCGTAAGACGCAATAAACCAATCAGAGGGTCCTCTCACGTTCCCTTTAAAAACCAAAGGTGCATTTGCTATTTAAACGACGCGGGCGCTGGACGGGACACTGACAACTGCGTCCGTCTTAAACTAGCAAAGACACGTCGGGCTTTGCGCCGCGCTGGGTGCGAGACACGGACCCTTGGTCTGAAATCCCAATAGAACTCACCCGTCATTCCAGAGGGAGAGCAGGTGTCTTTTAATCAGATCCAGGATTCCTTCGATCCACAACCAGAAGGGAAAGGCTTTCTCGTTGGCACTCTGCTGCTGGACAAAACAAACAAAAAAAGGTGTTCCGTTTAACAATAAGAACAATCAAATACAGTGGCTGGGTTAGCTCAGTTGGTAGAGCGGGCGCACATATGTAGAGGTTTACTCCTCGACGCAGCGGCCGCTTATTCAACTCTGACCTGCAGCCCTTTGCTGCGTGTCATCCCCCCCTCTCTCTCCCCTATCAGGTCTTCATCTGTCATAAAGGCCTAAAAATGACCCCCAAAAAATAAAAAAAACAATCAAAGCTGACATAAGATGTGTTGGAAACCGTTCCCTCGTTCACTCACTCACTTTCCCCTACATAGTGTTTATTAAATAGTGAACTATATAGGGAACAACCAAACGAGATATCAGACACTACACTAAAAACACATCGTTGGGTGACTTGCGTCGGGAGATGTGCCCGTTGATTGTGTGACGGAAGCGGGCGCGCCCAGCATCGTGTCACCAATCTTCTCCTACGCCCCTGATACCGAGCACCCAGGAGGAAAGGAAATGTAATGTTACATTTCCGCTGTTTAGCAACGAAAGTCCGCTCCATTTTTTTCTTCTCTGTTTTCCGCGGGTGCTTCTACTTGCCGCGTTGCATTGTGGGTACACGGGAGTAAAATGTAGGGTACTTCTCATGTACGCTCAAATTAGCAGTGCATTGTGGGTATTTTATCGTGGACTATATAGTGAAAGAAAGTAACCCGCGGAGAATTCGAACACCATGACAAAATGGCGAACACGCTACATAGTGCACTATGTGATGGGGAACGCTTTCCATCACGGCTAGCATAAGACAATTTAAATTTAAAAAACACACATACACACACCTGTAACAATTATTACGTGATTTTGTAATCGCGATGTCTCTTTGTTTAACAGCAATTAATTGCTAACACTAGCTAAGGTCCTAAGGTGTGGTTGGGAGGTTGGTAGGTTTATTGATTGAAGAGCTATTGATTGACAATCGATAATTTGGAAGTAAATAAATTCTATTGTACTTTAAATAGCAGTTGTTTGTGGTTATTTGTGTATTTGTTGTAATAACTGGTGAAACAGGTATGTGCTCCAATTCCTTCCTTCTTTCTTTTGTTCCTTCAAAAAGTTACCAGGTAAATGAATCAAGTTAATTCAGATCTGTATTTTTTTTCGTTTCGCAGCTCAGTTATTGGTGCCCCGTTTTGATGGTTTGTCAATTTGGTAAAGTTATTAATACACATATTCATAACTGTATTAATATTGATTTAAACATCCTTGATAATTTGGCAAAAATTTAATCTGTACCCCTACCAATTCCCAACAGTGCTTTAAAAAAATATTTTTTACAATGAGATTTGAGATCAATAATCATCAGTAATGTGGATACAATAACTAGGTGGGTAGGGGGAAACAATAGAACAGCTAGAACGGTTCAGAAAATGACATCACCTTACTGTAAATGTTGCCTTGAAAAGCAGGAAAAGACAACACTTACGATATCCAAGATCTAAGACAAGATCTGGTCTCCGAATGACTGTGGCTCACCTTGCAGAACTTGACCCAGGGGATTTGTCCCTCGGGATTCCTCTGGGCTTTGGCTCCTGCAGAGAAACATTTAGGCTTTACATCCAGGCTGCATCTACATCGCTACGTTTGTGTTTTCTTTTTAAGCAGAGTTTTAAACCAAAAGCGATCGCCGTGCACACAAGTATTTTTAGGCAACAGGAGGCAGCGTGTAAACTCCGCCCGTCATGGTAACGTTAGTAGTTTAGTCTCAGAGAACGAGACGTGCTGTAGTGACCGATGAGACCCAATCGAGGGAAAGAAACGCTGCTGAAAGGTCTCCGTTTGCGGCCGTCGCAACGGCAACACAACCCGGCAGACTCCAAACTGGGGTTTCCAAATGTCTCCGGTTTAGGGGCTCGGAAAACGCTACAACAGGCACAGCAGGGGGGAATGAGAGGGGGGGAAACGCCAGAGCAGGGGGAATGAGAGGGGGGAAATGCCAGAGCAGGGGGAAACGTAGCGTTGTTTTTAAACCAAAAGGTAGTAATGTAAATGCAGCCTTACACTTGACGGCCTCCGTTGAGGTCTACGGAACTGTGTAAAAAATAAAAAATAATGTTTGGTTCCTACCGAGCAGCTTGTCAGCCAGCATGTTGAGCTGCTCCTGGCTCAGGCCTCGCTTGGTGACCGATGAGAATTGCCAGCTGAGGACCTCGGACAGCTGGGACCACTTGGCCGCTGGAGGGGTGAGGAAGAACTTCAGATTCTGAGGATGAGGGGAGAGAAGAGGCCAGGGGGAAAGGAGAAAAGAGAATTGATGGTAGGTAGGTTCATGGTAGCCGCGGCGTTTCCCGCCGAGGGCCATGAAATGGCGCCGCAAGTTGCACCTCTGGATTTCTGTAACCCGGCGCGTGCTTTCAGTTCAACGCTCTCGGCTGGGAAGACCGGCCGAGCAGCTTCGCCTCTACAAACGTCCGTATGATTCTTCACGTACAGAAAGTTTGAAAAATGTAAAAATGTAAGCTGCTAAATGGAATTGCTGGCTTTCAAAACAGCCTTGAACATGTGGAAAGAGAGTGACACCACACTGGGAAAAGAAAAACCATTATGCTAGAGTGTGGAAAAACATGAGGGGCCCTATTTTAATGATCTAAGTATGAAGCGCCTGGCGCAGGTGAGTTTAGGGCGTGTCCAAATCCAGCCTAGATTCTCCCCATAGGAGGTACTCTTTTCTGGATGCCCGCTTACCCCTTTGATTTTTCTCTACTACTTGTTGCTTATTCACAGATTATTTTGTTTGTACGCCCTCTGGTGTTTCGGAGAGTACTGCAACCAACAATGCGTTGAGCATAAACGTCTCCGTGCGAGCTCGTAGCGCATAACTTAGAGTATAACCAAAGATTACCTCATCTTCTGTGTGTGTCTGTGTGTGTGTGCGCTCTCACCTTGGGCTCGGTGTTCAGCATGTTGTACCAGAGGATGGAGGCCCAGCCGCTGGGCAGCTGACAGACGTTAGAGATGACCACAACAGGCAGAGACATGGCCTACAACAACAATATAATAATCACAAACACACTCTTACATTAATATCAAGGATGGGACGATAAACTTTTGTCCATTCGATTCTTTCGCGATACGCGTGTGGCGATTCAATTTGCGGTGCGATTTTCATGCATAGTTTTTCTAGAAGCATTGCGATTCGATAGTGTTGACTATTGCGATCTTCTTTAACAGAAACAAAAGTTGAATTATTCACTTCTAGAGACAACGGTTGCGTCCGAAATCTCATACCCTGCACTGCATACTCAACATGTACAATATCATACCTCAGCTCTAGCGGCATTGCCAGATAATGCTTAAATGACTGAAAAAAAATTCACATACCGTTTTAGCTACTAAATTAGTCTGGCTATCACCAGACCAAGCTCAATCTTTTAAGATTGAACATTAGTCTGGGGGAGTCTGCTCTGGATTTTCTACTGCCGAATGTAAACAAGAAGCTGCTTACTCGCTTCTCTGTCGTCATCGTGTTAAACCCACCAATAGCATGCCAGGTGGATAAGCCAGTTTGTGATTGGTCCCCGCAGATTTGTAAAGGAAGCAGGACAGAAAAACGTACAGGTATCCAGCTGCAGGGAGAATTCAAATCGCCGGCAGATCAGGCTGGGTTTACCCAGTCTACTGCTAAATAGCTTAGTCAGTATCGACCTTCGACACATCCTAAATATATCATAAGACATTTGTCAAACCTAACCGTTCTCTAAAAAATAATGCACATCACATGTCAGTCAGTCAGCCGTTTTTCACTTTTTTTGCTTTCGCTCTGTTATGCTGGAAACGTAAATGATGTAGACGCCATCTGTGGTAACGTCGAAACGGAAAATATTGAGGTGAATCATTGGTTAAAAAAACAAAATGCAAAAATTGATTTGTCTAGTCTCTCACCTCCAGTTTGATGTTGAGTCCCGACTGGTTGAGCTGCAGCTCCGACTCGAAGCTCAGCGAGTGAAGCTCCTCTGTGACGATCAGAGGACCCTGACACACACACACACACACACACACACACACACACACACACACACACACACACACACACACACACACACACGATGAAACTTCACAAAACCTCCACGCGGAAGTGGCCAAAAAAATGATGATAACAGAACGTCCCCTTTGTTACACACAGTGGTGGAATGTAACTAAGTACATTAACTCCAGTACTGTACATATGTACAAATGTTGAGGTACTTATACTTGAGTCTTTTCATGCCACTACAGCTTTAGTTACTAGTTACTTTACACGTCAAGATTTTTGCACAGAAACATACATGTCTAGGGCTGGGTATCGAAATCTATACTTTTTAGGTACCGACCGAATTGCCACTAAAGTATCGAGTATTGGAAAATGCCTCGTCGTTCAATACCAAATTCCAATCAATCCCTAAGGAGTAAATCTCATCGGTGTCGGTGAGCCAATAAGCACGCAGCACCAAGATCTAATAATGTTTGTGATTGGCTGTCTTGCGTTACACGTCGTAGAGACACGTGGGAAAAACTTATCATTTTTGTAGAATTTTGAATTCATGACTTTTACTTCTAATGGAGTATATGTAAGGAGTGCATACGGAAAACGATTGGGGCCACATGTGAAACAATTTATTTGAGTTCTGAGAAAAAAAAAAGTCAGAATTCTGACTGTATTCTCAGCATTCTGAGAATAAAAAAAGAACTCAGATAATTGTTTTCACATGTGGCCCTAATCCTCTTCCTTAGTAGTATTAGTACTTCTACTTAAAACTACATGGTGTAATTTTTTGAGTTGATTCTTAGCAAAAAAAAAAACAGTTCTTTCACAAATATGTGCTCATTCGTGTGCAATTACTTCCACCAACTAATCAAAGTATTCTCGTAAGCGTAGAATCTGCCATTCAGAATCATTCAGAATACATGTGAGCGAGTCACTCGTATGTATTCTGCCATGTTGCGCCTCCATCTTTAAAATACATTAGCCAAAGAGGGACATACCTCCTCATTTCACCCTCTTACACTCAGTGGCACCGTGACGAATGCCAGGGGGAGATTACTTGAAAAAGAGAATTAAAACGACAACGCGACAGGCAAAGCAACAAGACCAAAGTTAATATTGGAGTGGCTAGAACAGCTGCGTGTGAACGATGGAGATACTAAGAGCTGATTTCGGGTTTGGCCACCGTAGGAGAAGGGCTAGAAAGTTATATTCAGTTGGTTGTCATATACTAGATGGGAGAAATTCTTACACAATGTAGCTTAAAGTACAAGGTCAGACTACTTTTTCTGCTGGTACTTTTAACCTAATTTAAAGAGCTGTTTGCTCAGTTACCATGTCTGCAATCATTTACTTGCACCCCCTTATCGAGTCAATTTTCTTATTTCAAATTAAAAACGGAACACGTCTTAAAGGAACACGCCAATTTATTGGGAATTTAGCTTATTCACCGTAACCCCCAGAGTTAGACAAGTCGATACATACCCTTCTCATCTCAGTGCGTGCTGTAATGCTGTCTGACGGCTCCAGCGGCATCAGGCCAGCACAGAACATGCAGGTTAATGGTTCCAGTAATCCTACTGCTCCAAATAAGTGACAAAATAACGCCAACAGGTTCCTATTTACATGTTGTGATTTATAGAGTCACAGCGTGTACAAAAAACAACGTAACATGAGACACAGCCGTCTTCTAACTGTAAACAAACTGGGAACTATATTCTCAGGTGGAAGAATATAGTACTTGGGCGGAGTGATATGCTCGCAGCAAGCCTGTCTGAGAATATAGTTCCCAGTTTGTTTACTGTTAGAAGACGGCTGTGTCTCATGTTACGTTGTTTTTTGTACACGCTGTGACTCTACAAATCACAACATGTAAATAGGAACATGTTGGCGTTATTTTGTCACTTTTGTCACAATTCGGAGCAGTAGGCTAGTTGGAACCAGTTACCTGCAGGATCTGTGCTGGGCTAAGCTAATGCTGGAACCGTCAGACAGTGTTACAGTACGCATGGAGATGAGAAGGGTATGTATCGACTTGTCTAACTCTGGGGGTTACGGTGAATAAGCTAAATTCCCAATAAGTCGGCGTGTTCCTTTAACAATGCCAGCAGGCTCACTGAGGCGCTTACCTCGTTTGTTCGGTTGCCGGCGACCTTCTGCTCTTTCAGTTGCTGCGTGAAGAACGAGAACAAGTTAGAGAAAACACAGTCTTTGTGGTGTGCATTTATTTTTTATTTTTAAAGGAACACTATGAAACTTTTCCCGCTTTGGTCCCCCTACAGGTTGGAAGCGGAATTGTCCATTACGTTGTCCAGTTCATTCGCAACTGTCACTAGCCGATGTGAGTCGAGTGCAGATGTCATGGCATGCGTCACTTTGCGACAAGTCGCCTACAAGATGCTAACGGCGTTTTGAGCTAACGTTAGCAATCAAGTAGCCTACAAGATGCTAATGGCGTTTTGAGCTAATGTTAGCAATCAAGTAGCCTACAAGATGCTAACGCCGTTTTGAGCTAACGTTAGCAAGCAAACAATCAGAAAACGTTTTTGAAATGACTGCTACCTACTAGTTAGCAATCAAACACAACAAAGGCTGTCACTTGAATGGCATTTTGAGCTAACGTTAGCAATCAAACAATCACAGCTAGCTAAAACGTTTTTGAAATGATTTCCATCTTCTGTTATCATATGTAAAGAGAAACGTTTATTATTTTATGGATTTCACAAATTTCAGTATGACACGTTATGCCGTAAACCGTTTAAATCCGAGCAATGCGCGACTCACATCTGCACTCGACTCACATCGGGTAGTGACAGCAACTACAGCTTGCGCTACCCGATCTGGCAAACTTGCATAATGTAATGGACAATTCCGCTTCCAACCTGTAGGGGTACCAAAGCAGGAAAAGTTACATCTCCCTACTGTGAAATGATTTAAACCAGCTAAAAAAAAAAAAACTTAAAAAAAACCCTGTTTTATTGAGGAGCAAAAAGAGCAAACTGGCAATAAAAAAAACATATCAGTCTCACCAAATGTCTGAACTCTGCTGCCAGGCTGCCGTTCGACTCCTCCATGTTCATAACTTTGGTGTTTGTTCCCAAAATATTAAACTTCCGAAATCTGACAAGAGGCACGACATCAAGAAGTCAATGAAGTAGGGATAGTTAAGAGTTGAAGAGTGAACATGTATTTACATTCAAGTATTCTTTAGAGCCTAAATAATGTTTTTTTGTTCCCCCTGAAATTGTCCAAACTTCTCTTTACTTAAAGGTGACCTATTATATACCGTTTGTAGAATAATACTTGTATTTTTTGATTCTACTAGAACATGTTTACATGCTTAAATGTTCAAAAAACCCTATATGGCTGCTGCACCTGTATTCACCCTCTGTCTGTGACGCTCTGTTGGAGCAATGGATTGTAACGTAATGGAATAGAGAAGCACCTTCTACCATCACAAATTGCAAATAAAGGTTTTTGAGCCATATACTACACAACAGGACACGTTTCAGGAATAATGTGACCCAAAATTGGGGAAGAAATGAACAACATTGGCAGCCAAGAGTGCAGCTTTTTCTGGCGTTAGCATGTAGCTACTTGCGACAATGTGAACCCTGCAGTAGCGTTAGCCCTAAAAAATAAATAAATAAATAAAAAACACTGCAGCAGCCTGCCTGGAGGAGTTGACCAATCATAAAAGGCCAGCTCCGTGTCACAGAGAGAGGAAAAACAAGGGTGAGGAGTCGGGGAAAAAAAAGAATCAGGAGCGTTCAGAACAGTGGGAAATCTGAGTTTTTTTTTTTCCTCACTAGGATTTCTCTAAAATAGGTTTACCTCATTATTTGAAAATCCAACATTGTAACATTATAGATATTACAGAAAATACGGAAAACTATAATAGGTCACCTTTAATAATAAACATATGTTGTTGTTGGTTACTTTATTCAATAAAAATGGATACAAAATTGAAATGTGTGTAAAATGGTTTTGAGACGTACCCTTTCTTGTCCGTCACATCTCTGCGGGACAGATGAAGATGTATTAAACAAACACGTTTCAAACAGCTTTCAGCAGGTTACATGAAGTCTTTGAACGCAGCTTACTTATCAAACACGGCCTTGACTCGGAGCTGGTAGTTGAACTCCTGCAGCTTCACCAGGAACCTGAAACAAAAGCGAGATATTCAACTGAAACGGGACGCTTGGTCGGAGACGGAGAGGAGGAAGAGGAGGACTTGACAACAAATTGAATCTATTTATTTATTTGCACAACAAGAGTCCGAAAAATCTACAAATTGAACACAAGTAACCACTGAATAAAAAAATAAAAAATAGAAAAACAAGCATTAGGTTGACTACATAAAACAACAAAGGCATACAATAAATTACAAGAGTAGTAGTAGTTTTAGTAGTGGTAGAAGTTTTATAGAAGATGGAGAGGAGTTGAAAAAGGAGGAGGACGAGAAAGAGAGAGGAGGAAAGAGGAGAGAAGAGGAGGAAGAGGATTTGAATCGATTTTGTTGTTGCACTTACAGTAAGTTCTTTCAGTTATTTGTATAATAGACCGACAAAAAGACTGACAAACCACAGGCGTAATTAATAATTAACTATGGTGGAATGTAACTTAAGTACATTTACTCCAGTACTGTGCTCAAGTACAAATGTTGAGGTATTTGTACTTTACTTGAGTAGTTTCTTTTCATACCACTTTCTATTTTTACTCTGCTACATTTCAGAGAGAAATATTGTACCTTTTACTCCACTACATTCATCTGTTTCAGCTTTAGTTACTAGTTACTTTACACGTTAAGATTCCTGCACACAGAACACATCTAGTTTATAAAATCTGATGTTTGATTCTTAAGTAAACTAGCCAACAATATAACGGTCTACAAATCCAGCTGAATACATTATAGTCCATTGTCAGCAGCAGTCAAATAAGATAGAAGATTTTTTTATTTTATCGTTTCTTACCGGAGTTTGACTGTGAACTGGACGCCTGTTTTCAGCACCAGGGGTCTCTGTGGGTGGGTGGGCATGCAGGGCTGCCTCTCTACAACCAGAGAGCTACACACACAGACACAGACACACACACACATGCAGATATGAGATACAATTCTACAATAGACTTGTATAGTGTGAAGATTTCCTCCTCGTCAATTCTGTCTGCTAGCAAACAGAAAAATGCCTTAACGCTGCTGTGTGCTGACAGAACTTGTCTTGAAAAGCTGCCAACCCGAAAAAATTAGCTTTCACCAAGACCGAAGTGGATACAGACGTGAGGAATCAGCCGAGAAATGGGGGGGCACTAAGCTAACGATATGTCTGACGTGTGTTAGCTTAACTCACAGACACATAATTAGCCTAAAACTGACATTTGGTTATTTGACTTGGTAACAAAATGCTTTAGCTTAACTTACAGACATATAGTTAGCCTAAAACTATCATTTGGATATTTGACTTGGTAACAAAATGCTTTAGCTTAACTTACAGACATATAGTTAGCCTAAAACTATCATTTGGATATTTGACTTGGTAACAAAATGCTTTAGCTTAACTTACAGACATATAGTTAGCCTAAAACTAACATTTGGATATTTGACTTGGTAACAAAATGCTTTAGCTTAACTTACAGACATATAGCTAGCCATAAAACGGATATTTGGATATTTGAGTTGGAAACCTAATGCTTTGCTTTTGCGAAACGTGACGCCAGACGTCACGTTAGCTTAGAGTCTCCCCAATCATTCCTTACGTCTGTATCCACTTTCGTCTTCATAGAAGCTCAGTTTTTCTTTATCTACTGGGCATTTGACTTTATTGTAAAAAGTTCTTTTAGCGAGGCAATGTATTCTGTCCCAGTGGATTCAGGAGAAGCCTCCTTCAGTTACACAATGGTACGGAGAAACATTTAAAGTTTTTCCGATGGAACATCTCAGCGCTATTTCAAAGGGCAACAAGAATGAATTTTTAATAATATATGGCAACCCCTTCTCGATTACCTTCCTAGTGATCTTGTTGATCTATTGCAGAAAGGGCTTCCGCACCTTGCCTTCACAAATAAGTCCTAGATTGTTTAACTTTTTCCTTTGACTACTATAATGCAAATAATAGCATACAGTATATGATATGATCCCAATGTGTGTTGATTTAAC
>CM046810.1:15887653-16050153 GCA_025617405.1 Perca schrenkii | reverse complement strand
AAATTAACACTTGAATCATCATGTTTAAAATATCCAAAAACAGGTATCAAAATATACACAATGCCCGTGGAAAGCACATAAATAACATGTTTTATTATTTATCCACTAATTCTAAATCCAGTTTGATCGTTTCAATATCAGAGGAGGCCAGGAGGAGAGGAAAAAAATGTAGACTACCACCATTTACCACCAGTAAATTAACCAAATAGATAATTTTTATAATCCAATGTTTGTTTTCCATCCCATTAAACATCTTAAGAACTCAAAACGTATCTTACTATCTTCTGTTAAAGTTAAAGGCGCCCTGTGGAGATACATTTATTTGATGATTAAATTAACACTGAAAAAAAATAGAAACTCAGATGGGGTAGGTCCTGAACCGATTTCTACCTTCTGCATTCAAAATGGACGCAAAACATCTGCAAAGCTCAATCTCATTTAGATTTTTTTCCTCCTTTTTCCACGTGTTTTTTTCCCAGGTGTCTTTACAAAGTCCTGGATTCCATTTTCAGGGCATCGACACGTCTCTGTCTGCTCACCTGTCGTTTGGCTTTCAGTTCGAAGCACATCCTCCCAACCGTCATCTTCTCTTTCTCCAGCTCCTTTGGCGTCATGCTGTTCATTTCATTCTCTACAGAAACAAGAATCAAAAATCAGAGATTGGCTGCACAAACTAAAGCAAACACGGAATAATACGACAGTGTTTCCCCCATGTACACACTTGATATGATTTTACCCCCAATTTGTGACTTCTCGTCGATCTAACGGCGAGACTTTTCTCACCTCTGTTCTTCAGTGTGTTGACTTTAAAGTCGTACTCGTCCTGCACATCTTCTAGGGTCTTAATGTTTTGATCCGCCACCTAAAAAAGAAGAAAAAGATTTGTAATTTTAGCAGTTAATGAAGAATAAGAAAAGCCCCGTGAGAGACGTTACTACGTCTGCTCTGGTCACCGAGACTTCGCTCGGCTCTGCCGCCGTCTGTCTCCAATTTTTAGCGGCGGCTGGTTTGACCACAGAGATGCGAGTGACGGACGGCGAGCTTGACCGCAGTCTATTTCTGTGATAGAAACACGGCAAGCTGCTACAGTTTGCTGCTCTGCTGCATCGCAGATTGCCAAACACACCTGACTACAGGAGACATTAGCTCAAACTCACAGAGTATGTTCTGTAGTTGGTGTGTTCTCACCACAAACGAACCGCTCCAGAGTTGGATTGAAAGCGTACGGACACCACCTCTTCAAGCAGGTCTCGGTACGCTGGTTTGGTCTGCTTTTGGTGCGCATCAGAGTTTGACTGCCGCGTTCTCACCTGCCCAAACGAACTGCACCAGCGGGGGCAAACAAACTCTAGTTCGATTCAACAGAATTAACCGAGGCAGGTGTGAAAGCGCCCTAGGTGACCGATATGAACAACAACCTTTGAAATTGGTCCATGGGGCAAAAACAGCACTTTTATTGGACGGAAATTGAAGGTGCGCAGCTTGTTTCGCCGCTGTCTCACCTAATACTGGACCAATGTCAAAGAGTCTTGTTCCCATCAGTCACTTAGACACAAAAACGTGGACAAAATAGGGTCCAGGTAGGAAAAAAAAAAAAAAAAATCAAGTTACCCTGTTAACACGTGAAAAGAATGAAGAGACTCCTCATTTAGTCTTTACACATGTCCACATGTTGCATCATTTATTATTCCATGTTGTCTCACCTGGACTCGGTCTTTTATCTCCTTTACTTTGTTGTCCAGCTTCTGTTTCTCCACCACCATGGCCGACACCATCCCCTCGCCCTCCTGCTGCAGACACGAGGGGAAAACGTTATTTTACAACTTTGGCTTACTTGATTTTTACAGTTCGAGAATTTCCCCTGAAAGAGCCCCTCCATTATTTATTCTTCATATACGTTGCATTGCATTCTTGTCCGTGGAGGGATTTCAAAAAATTTAGTTTGTTCTGCTGACTTGCTGTGCGCCAATTAAAATTGGCTGTGATTATTTCACTCGATGTTATAAAATAATGCCCAGTTCAGGCCAAAGATTGGCGACGAGACGAGTTGAAACTGAATGGTCTGCAGCATTCTGAAACCGGCCAGTTTACACCAACACGATGAGACGAGCAACGACTCTTTGTACTTCCGGTCTAACTTTCAGATTTTCAGGCATTGGCTGGATATCACTTGTTGTGTCTACTGTAAATATAAATGTGGATAACGTTATTTAGAGCTGTTAACAATTAAATATTTTTGCCGTACAATTTATCGTCTCAGAAATAATTGCGATCCACAATATAATTATCTCTTTCAGTCCAATTTGAAAGTTTTTATTTATGAGTTACTTTCTCAAAACAAATGACCGTTGTGATGAATGAATCCCATAATACATCTTTTGGCTATATCACTATTTAGTAGGGGTGAAAGAAAAAAATCGATACAGCATAGTATCACAATATTTTCCATGGCAATACTATACCGATACACGGGCGCCAAGTATTGATTTTTTAATATACGAGTTATTATGAGAACTTGACTTTTTGCTACTAGAATAATAAAATCCATTGCTTTTTCAGTCCACTCCCATTTTGGAGCAATACAATTGAAAAAAAAAAATTGCATACATACATACAAATTACAATATATCGCATAATATTGCAATATGTTTAAAATCGCAATAATATCATATCATCAACGTATCGTGATAACACCGTATTGTGGGGCCTCTGGTGATTCCCTCCCTACTACACCATGAACTACTACAACTACTATTTCTAGTCATAGTTCCCTTATCTTTATTATGACTCTTATTGCCACTGTTCATCACACCCCCAACCGGCACCGTCAGACACCTCCTACCAAGAGCCTGGGTCTGTCCCAGGCTTCTCCCTAAAAGGGAGTTTTTCCTCACCACTAAATGCTTGCTCTTGGGGGAATTACTGGAATTGTTGGGTCTTTGTAAATTATAGAGTGTGGTCTAGACCTACTCTATCTGTAAAGTGTCTTGAGATAACTCTTGTCATGATTTGATACTATAAATAGAATTGAAATATATGTGACCCAGATAATTAATTGGGGTTGAAACAAAGAATTGGAGATTATGTAGATTGTGACAAGACCATTATGTAATAATTTCCCATAGGAAATCAAAGGAACGACCAGCACAAAGCGGTTTTGCCGCCCATCATGTGTAGGCGGCTTTACGTTCTAAAACCAGCCTCTGGCCACTCGACCGGCTGAGTCGCAGCGACACCATCAGCTGTCTGGAGTCGAGCTGAGACGGAGCCGGTTTCTTTGGTCTAAACTGGGCTTAAAAAGAGTTCTGTAAAAAAAAAAGATTTTACCTCGGTGCTCTTCGCACATTCCAGGATCTTCTGCTCCTCCTTCAGGTTCCTGGAGATGATCATGGCCATGTGGACTGGATCTTCCTGGAAGCGATCCTGCGGACACATTTAGAGTGGAACGGACAACTCAGCGTTTCCTCTAGGTTGATTTTGTAGTGGCGGCCCGCCGTGGCAGCATTTCTGCCGCCAACGGTATCAGAACTAGAGCAGACGCACAACAGGGTTTCCGCTACGTACGTTTAGCAGCGGCGCACCGCTGCTTGTTCAGCTGTTCATGAGAAGTCATAATGTGACTCTCTCCCCTTTAGGGTGAGCAACTGGAACAGTGACAGGACGTCATCACTCGCAAAGTCATGGCAACTGATAGGTTGGATATTTCAGCCTACATGTTTCAAATGTATTTTATATCTAGTATGTAGGGTACTACACAAGAAGGTTAGTCTGGGGACAACCTTCACCCACAAGAATGTGTAAATCTATTATGAGTTTGGGTACAACTTTCACAAAGAGGAATGGAGCCAGGAATGTGAGAATCTATTAGAAGCATCTGCCATAAAAGGTTCAGTTTAAAGTAAACTTGTGCGCTGACATAGATATCTCATGCTGTGTGTTCTGTTGAACAACGACAGCGAGTACACACAAAAACAGCGATGAAATCCGCACTCACGCGGGTCCCGTGAAATATGACAGCTAGGCTACAGTTTATTGGAAAATAGCATTGTGGACACTGAATTTGATGAATTTACTGTTTATCAGACCCCAGATGAGACACCCCCAATAATCAAAAAATATTTTGTTCCTTTTGGACATTTTTTGCCGATTTTTTAAAAGCGTTTTTTTTAGTTTTTGTCACCATAAAAAAAGTTTTTGTTGGACAACTTAATTTTAGATCTTTGTCGCCTTTCTGGAGTTTTTAAGGCTGCGTTGCTTCTTCTGACTGTTTGTCGCCTTTTTCAAGGTTTTTTTTGGACAATTGTTGTCCATTGTTGTTTTGGTAGCTTTTTTTGAGTTTGTTTTTGTTGCTTTTCTCAATAAAAGCAGACCTCCCTAGATAGTTGTAGATCTCAACACCCCCCCAAAGTTAAGCCCTTGCCTGCAGGTTCCTCTTGATCTTGCGAATGTTGTGCTGCAGCAAGAAGTTGTTCTCCAGGGCGAAGCGGCTGTGTTGGTCGTCCAGCTGAGCCAGGAGGTCGTGGAAGCGAATGGTGGCAAGAGAGTCCTGGATCGCCACCGTGTCCCTGAGGAGGCAGAGAAAAACAAAAGAAGCACTACTACTTAAAAAGGTTTTAAGTTACAAAATTTACATAATTATTATTTATTACATTTATATAGCGCTTTATCATAGACACTCAAAGCGCATTTGGGGGGGGACTGCTCTCTAACACCACTAATGTGTAGCACCCACCTGGGTGATGCACGGCAGCCATACAACGCCTTACGACGCCAGACGACAGGCAGGGGGAGGTGGACATATTTTTAGTGGTGGGGGAAACCGGAGAACCCGGAGAAAACCCACGCAGACACGGGGAGAACATGCAAACTCCACACAGAAAGGCCTGGATTTGAACCCAGAACCTTCTTGCTGTGGGGCCACCGTGCTGCCCAATTGTGCTCGTTTTTGCCACCGACAGGCTCAGATTAATATTCAAAGAGTCGGACAACATTATTTTTTTTAAACATAAAGACACCCGCTAAACCCACCAGACTTTACCGATTTACATGTGACAATATGTTGGCTCTATAATAGAGAGGACCACTAAGGTCTATATAAAAGAGACTTCAGATACAGTATTAGGGGACCACTAAGGCCTATATAAAAGAGACTTCAGATACAGTATTAGGGGACCACTAAGGTCTATATAAAAGAGACTTCAGATACAGTATTAGGGGACCACTAAGGTCTATATAAAAGAGACTTCAGATACAGTATTAGGGGACCACTAAGGTCTATATAAAAGAGACTTCAGATACAGTATTAGGGGACCACTAAGGTCTATATAAAAGCATCCAAAAAGCAGCATGTCATATGCATGTGCTTTTTCGCAGCAGTCCAGAAAGCGCTCCGATATCCCTATTTGGATCTTTTCCAGTTTCCTAAAATGGGAGGGTTTTTCTGCATTGAGTACTTTTACTTGTATTACTTTAAAGTGCAAGTCTCGCCAAAATGCAACCTAGGGTCTTTTTGTACCCGAGTCAAGCTTTCGTTTAAAAGCATATTTAGGACGGAATCACCACTTTTAAACTCTGGGTACACAAACAATGTTGTCAACACTTTCGTTAAGGTGTAGAGCCCCCAGTGATACTTCGAGCAAAGTTTCATGTTGTGTCGAGCCTTCTTAGTGTTTTATAAATAGCTATTTTGAGACTAGCATAAAGGTGCCCCTAGCACTCCCATTCAAAAGGCCATTTGACCAAAATACGGTCAATCTACAAAGTGTTTCCGTCCTAAATATGCTATAAGTTTGACTCGGGTACGTTCACAAAAAGACCCTAAGTTGCATTTTGGCGAGAGTTAGGCTTTAAGTACATTTTCCTGATGATACTTACATACTTTTACGTAAGTAACAGTTTTCAATGCAGCACTATTACTTGTAACAGAGGGATTTTAATCTGTGGTATTAGTACTTTCACTGAAGTAAAGGGTTCCGAATACTTCTTCAAGCGGCGCCTGTCACTCGGCGTGCGCCTCCTTACCAGTCGATGCTCTCGATCCACTTGCTCAGGTACTGGCGGATGTCCATGGGGAACGAGTCATCGTACAGCTGGTCCACCTGCTCCAGGTACTTGCAGTCCAACATCTGGAGCTGGCACCACTGCGCCATCTTCTGGGGAACAAGAGCAGGATTCAGAGCTCCGTCTTAAAGGTTCGTTCAAGCAAAAAAAAAACTAGAGCCTAACAGTGAAAACACACCGGGCGCGTAAGCGTCGCATATAGCCACGGAGCGCAGCCATTTTCATTTCGCCGCCCATGTTATCCAGTCTGGATACCACCGGGTGCTGGTGCAGCCTAAAACGCACTTCCCCCCCTCCCCATTCAAAATGGATGGAAAGACCTGCGTTTGTGCCGCACTGTCCGACGGGTGACCCCGGCTGCGTGAATGAGGCCGTGAGTCTGATTTATGGTCCCGCAGGAGGCTCCACGCAGAGCTTTCGCTGTAGTCTACGGAACAGTGTTTCCTCTATGTTGATTTTGTAGTGGCGGCCCGCCACTACAAAATTTCTGCTGCCACGGTATCAGAAATATGGCAGACGCACAATGTATTCGAAGTCAACTATTAAACGAACAGCTCCACCAAAGACGTCACCGCGGTGGGTCCGTTCTAATTGGACGACGTTCAACTTGTCAGTTCTGTCAGCTCATCGTCCTGATATCAAACATCTGGAAACATTAAAACTGTAGCATAAGTGAGTCAGTGTGATATGGTAAACGTACCCATTAAGCCCAGGCACCATTTAAGCCCACTTGCAACTTTGAAGTCAATTTTAAAATAAAAAGAGGTGGCTGTCTTATGCTACTCATTATTTCATCCAATCTAACAAGTTCTTAATTACACATCAGTGTTTGTTGAGAACCAATCACATTTGTTAATGTTGAGATATGCCAGCCTACATCAGTGCAGTCTCAAGGAGGCTCACATAAAGTCACCTCAAAACTTTGGTGTTTTGGGACCCCTATAAAGGAATCTATTTTCAACAATTTACATCCACTAATTTGGCAAGTACATTCATATTATGTAAATTGAGAGATTAATGATTTGATTGTTGTGTATTATCAAGTAGTTTTTTTGCCAATTTGTACTATTTGATTTCATTTGGAAAGATGGGTTTTGCTAGTTAGCGTAGCGAGATAATCACAAGGTCAAAATATAGCCATACTGATATATACACTGCCGAAGGAGTAAAAATGTTAAGTATGTACACTAAATGTTTTCTGATTCATTTTACATCAATCTACAAATTAAGACACAATAAATGGTTTGGGTGGGCTAAATATTTTTTTTAAATGCCTTTTTTTCAAGGTGGGCTTAAATGGTACAGTGAGCTAAAAAGCAGGTAGTGCAAGCCAACTTTGATGAAAATACCTTGATAATTCTGAAAGTTTGGCAACAGAGGGACAACTATGATGAAAGTTTACAGCATATTTAGGCTCCAGGCATATCTTTATAAATGTATTTCATTTTGGTGTTAACATATCATCTTTATTTCCCCGGTAGTCACTGTAGAACCATTTAAGCTATGTTCCATTTAAGCCCAACTCATGTGTTTCAATAGGAAATTCCTGAAATGATGAGTTTGATAGGAATTTTCGATGTAAAGATTTGTAATTTTGTCATTTTTACTGTAATCCTGTGACTTTGATGTTCTTTTACCTTACTGACGTCATTAACAAGAGTACATCACAGATCACACACTGGCCATAAGTATTGTTATGTAACCTAATTTGCATAATCATTTGTTTACAGTGAGAAAAATTACAACAAAAAGGAAGAATTACAGCAGTTTTCCTAAAATCATCAGGCATGTCGGAGGTTCATCCTTTGCGGGCTGAACCTTTTCACCTGGCAAACCACCAAGAAATCAAAATGCTGTCCTTTATGAGCTGTTTTGCAATTTATGTTTGATATCTGATGTTAAAATGTTATTAGTGCAGGTGATGATGAGTTGGCAAAAGCATGCCAATTATAATAATAATAATAATATGTAACGTAAATGTTAATGTAAGACAGGTTAATGACTCAGTGTTTTTACTACTTTTAAAATTGTTATATTATCAATATTAATTAAAAAAATAAAACCTATGAATGTAGCTTATCAGAATAATAATTGCAGTCTTATCTTTTTTCACAAGCTGCTCTTCAAGTCATGTTTGTGGTTTGATGATGTCATTATTGGTTCAAGTCATAAATTGGCTAAAGCAAGCCAAACAAAATGAAATGGGTTTTTTAGATACTTTTTAATGTAAGACATATTATTGAATAAATATTTGGTGTTTTCACTAACTGTAAAATAATAATTACTTATATTTTATCAATCATTTTTGTTGTGGGCTTATTTGGAACACATGTGGGCTTAAATGGTGCAACGGCACCAATTAAGCCCATGCCAGACTTTTGAATTTATTCATAAAATATCTTTATATGATAAAACATACACAAATAAATACATTTATTTTCAAATGAGAGATTAAGCTTACATTTTAACAAATGATTATGTTAATAAACTATGTCAGTATGTAGGAAAAATAACTGAACTCAGATTTTGGTGGGCTTAATGGGTACGTTTACCCATATTTCATTCTATACTTTGGGTTTTGGTTTCCGTAGGAAGAATTTCTTGTAAAAATCATTTTGTAGACCTGTTGTAGATGTTAAGTGCCCTATAGTTAGAGTTTAGATTCTCTGCCCGAGTCCGACCCGAGCCCAGCCCGTTATTTTCCGCCACTATCCTCGGGACGGGCCGGGCCCTTGATCAAGCATTTGTGTATTTTTTTTATATTATTTTTCATCATTAGCCTAATTTATTAGCCTAACTGGGTGGGGAGAAAGCTATGCCATAATCAGAAATAGTATATATATTTAAGCCAAAGTAACAAATGTGTACAAAAAGTTACACAAGTTAGGCTACAGTTACAAAATGCAACAGGTGTCATGCGTGGAGTCTATTCCTCTCGCACGCATCACACTGGGCCTTTTTGATGATATAAACATCATCGAAAAGTAGGGTGTTGGGGGGAGGATAACTTTTTTTCTCTTTTTCATCAAAGTTTTTGCAAGTTCCCGCAATTTTTGCAAGTTCCCGCAATTTCATCGCATAAAACTGCATAAATATCCCGCATATTCCATCGCATTTTTTAAGAAAATGTGCCGCATAATCGAGGATTTTTGCCCGCAACAATCAAAAAAAAACTCAGCATTTTTCTGGAAGGACTGATTAACAGACAAACCAAGGCGGATCTGTCACGTCAACAACACTCAAATTTACATTTTATTTAACCTATTTCAAGGTGTGATTTGGTCACATGCGACTGTCGGTCTAGTTATTTCCGCTTCTCTGTCATTTTAAGCGTTATCTGCCGATGCCGCTAAAGCAGAGGTCGGCAGGGGTTACCATGGTTACGCGTCTTCAAACCATAGACAGTATATAATGGAACAACAGTAGGGCTGGGAAAAAATCTATTTGATTTAAAAATCGAGTTGGTAGGTCAAATCGATTCATATTTTTTTTTAAAAATCTATTTTTTTAGATTTTTTTGAATCCAAATACAGTATAAATATTTTGGATGTTTAACAATCTTTGTTGCACACTGCACAGTGACTTTTCACTTAAAGAAAGGGTTTGCCTCTGCAATTTTGTTTATGTTGATGCACTTTAATTAAATACAATAAATATATATTTTTTAAATGTATTTACAGTTCACAGTTATTTTGTTTTAAATGGAAGGGGGGGGGGGCAATTGAATCGAGTCGTAAATACATTTTTTTATTTAAAAAAAAAAAAATCACAGATTTTTTTAGGGAAACAAATTGCCCAGCTCTAACCAACAGACCCCGTTGCTCTGGACAGAGACCAGTGAAGGATATTAGAAGCACTTTTCCGGTGATGGCCAGCTTTACTGGGCAGCCTCCAACTGAGCGTAAATGTGACGTGAGCAACCTGTCTGAAAGTGTGAAGTCTTCTGGTAGCTGTGCCAAGAGAAATCTCAATCATTCCCAATCTTACAGAGACGGAGAGTGTAGGTATATGTAAGGAGATAACATAAGCACAGGCTAATTATTGCTAACTAAAATGCTAGTTAACATTAGTAATTAATCCTAAACAGCTCATGTAAGTCAAAACTGCCTGCAAGCTTATCCTGTACTATACGGTAATTCCTCTACTATGTGACCCAATCGTTAGCCTATTTTTACAAAAGCGTCTGCTACGGAGCCATAACGTGAGGTACGAGGTAATGGAGCCTTTTATACATTGTTGTGTTTCTTTAGAAATAAACAATGGACAAATAGTCTTTAAACGCTTCAGATGTAAAGTTATTCACTGTCAAGTGGCGCCAAAATGAATGCTATTCAGTGGAATGCTAACGGGAGGTGATGGCCAGGTAGCAACAAAATGGCGCCATAGGAGGTTCGAGTTCTGAAGCGAAGCTTACCCCCTTGCTTCAAACAGCAAGGAGGCCCATAGGAAGGGATGCTGAAAATTACAGCTCGGTACGTGCGAAAAGACACACAGAGACTGTGTCTTTTCGCACGTTCCGAGTATGTATGTGGCCGGGTTGGTTCAGTGGGTAGAGCAGGCGCGCATATACTGAGAGGTTTATGCCTCGACGCAGAGGTCCAGGGTTCGAATCCGACCTGTGAATTCCTGCATGCCTTCCCCCTCTCTCTCCCCTTTCTCACCTATCTGTCCTGTCAAATTAAAAAAAGGGGCAGAAAAGTCCCCCACCCCAAAAAAAAATTATATGTATAGTGTATAGCTAGTATACATATAGTATAGTATACATATTTAGTATGTAGTGCAGAGTATGTCAAACGCAACCAATAATGAAGAAACTCGGAAATCAGAAATGCTGACTCCTTGATTATTATGGGCTGTGTCCCTTCTCTTTTTTTGTTGTTGTTGTTAAGATGCACTCACTGTGGACAGGAAAGTCCAACACCTGAGAACACATGCAGCAGTGATTATAAGCCAATAATATAACACATATTATTCTGGAATGGGCCATTCTGCACAATGAGTCCTTTCAATGTTTGTACTTTTAGTAGGCTATATTTCGATGCCAATACTTCTAACTCAACGTTTCCACCTGGCAAAGGTGAATGCACGAGAAGTCCGTTAGGTTTCGTTTTCCCCGCTGCTATCACTCTTCATCCAGCCTCAGTCTACAAATATCCCACGGCAGAAATCTTCCCTGGACCCACCAAACCTTGCTAGTTTTCCTTAACCAAAATCCGTCCAGAAATGTTACTTTTTTAAGGATTTCTTCTACATTTTCATAAATAACAGCGTTCTAGCATAAACCGTAACACTTCATCTGAATGTGTATTCTTCACTGGTAAATTCGGTGTGACACATGACATTCAATTACAACGTCTGTTCAACTAACTTCACGTTAATCAAATTTGAAGTTCAGTTTGGCTCAACAGTAACTCAACGTGAGAACATAGCGAATTACCCAAATTCAATTTGGGTAACATGTTGTCACTGCTCGAGGAAGTAAGTGATTAAACTTACCTTTTCACTTTAAAAAAACGTGTACAGAATGTGACAAAAATGTAACTTTATTCCCGAAAAGGTTTGTTTTGTGTGTTCCCCGAACGTGACAGACTGCTGTCTGTTTCTGCTAGTGTGTAGCGTGCGGAAACAGCGTCAGCCTATGACAGCATACGCTTCGCGAGATGTGCCCGCCCTTTTGCCCGCGACAGCCAATCGGAACGGTCGAAAACGGCTGTCCCGTCAGTTAGCAAGCTCACCCGCGATAACAATTGCACACAGCGTGTTTTTCATGGAGATTTAGTGGAATTAGGACAAGATAGAGAATCAACACGTGTAAACATTTATTTTCCATGCACTCTAAAAGTGTCAAGCTATATGTTAAAATACTATTTATGTAAGTAGCAAAAATAAGGTAGTTTCCTGGGGAGGAAAGCCACTAATCGGAAGAGCTCACAGTGACCACGTGTTTTCAGAGAAAGAGAAAGCAACTGCCACAACTCTGAAACTGAAACCTAATTTATGGTAATAAATGGTTTGCAAATCACTACTTTGTCCAGAATGAGATAAAACAATTATTTATTCAAACATATATGATTGGAAAATACAACTTTATTTATCAACAAGAAATGTTTGACAATAAAAAAACTACTTCTACTCCGTTACATTTCAGAGAGAAATATTGGACTTTTTTTACTCCGCTACATTCATCTGTTACAGCTTTAGTTACTTTACGAATTCAGATTTTTGCACACGAAACACATGTAGTTTATAAAATCGGATGTTCTATTGTAAATTAAACTACCCAACAATATAACGGCCTACAAGTCCAGCTGAGATGATTAAGACCAGGGGTGTCAGACTCATTTTAGTTCATGGGCCACATCCCCCTAATTTGCTCTCAAGTGGGCCAGACCAGTAAACAACTCCAGAAAGGCAAGCGGGCCTATGTTCCCACATCCCTATGTTCCTAGATTTGTTTTCTTAAAATTAGGCCCTATGTTCCCACATTACTAAGATTATGTTTCTTAAACTTAGGCCCTATGGTCCCACATTTCTAAGATTATGTTTCTTAAACTTAGGCCCTATGTTCCCATAGCCCTATGGTCCCACATTTCTAAGATTTTTTTCTTAAAATTAGGCCCTATGTTCTCACATTTCTAAGATTTTTTTCTTCAAATTAGGCCCTATGTTCACACATTTCTAAAATGTTTTTCTTAAAATTAGGCCCTATGTTCCCACAGCCCTATGTTCCCACATTTCTAAGACTTTTCTTAATATTAGGCCCCATGTTCCTACAGCCCAATGACACGCATCAACATACTTTCCATTATAATTTTGATATATTTTGAATTGTCATCTGTGTTTTCATCTTCACATCGGCTAAATAAAGGGATTTCCACCGTAAATTGGTGCATAAAAGTGTATCCGAATGCAGGAAATGAAGTTGTTGATGCTTAAAACTTCCTTGGGGGAGGACACTCTTTGGGCAGATGCAAATATCTAAAGGCCAAATGAAGGTCATGTTCTTACTGTCTTAATTTGGAAAAATAAGTTCATGTGGCTCCACCTAGTGGCAGAAATAAATAACTTTTTATGATAATAATGTATACTTTATTAATCCCACAAGGGGAAATTACAATATTGTTATTACACACATTATACACAGCACAGGCCTGAATTACACACACACACACACACAAACGCTCAGTACCTCTACATGCACTAAATGGAGAGATGTCAGAGTGAGGGAGCTGCCCATGGAAAGGCGCCGGTTGGGGGTTCGGTGCCTTGCTCAAGAGTACCTTGGCAGTGCTCAGGAGGTGAACTGGCACCTCTCCAGCTACCAGTCCACCACCATACTTTGGTCCGTATGGGGACTTGAACCCATATATATATATATATATATATATATATATATATATATATATATATATATATATATATATATATATATATATATATAAGTTTGGACCCACCTTCTCATTCAATGTGTTTCTTTATTTTCATGACTATTTACATTGTAGATTCTCACTGAAGGCATCAAAACTATGAATGAACACATATGGAATTATGTACTTAACAAAAAAGTGTGAAATAACTAAAAACATGTCTTATATTTTAGATTATTCAAAGTAGCCACCCTTTGCTTTTTTTGATAACTCTGCAAACCCTTGGTGTTCTCTCAATGAGCTTCATGAGGTAGTCACCTGAAATGGTTTTACCTTCACAGGTGTGCTTTGTCAGGGTTCATTAGTGGAATTATTTCCCTTATTTATAAAAAAGCAAAGGGTGGCTACTTTGAAGAATCTAAAATATAAGACATGTTTTCAGTTATTTCACACTTTTTTGTTAAGTACATAATTCCATATGTGTTCATTCATAATTTTGATGCCTTCAGTGAGAATCTACAATGGAAATAGTCATGAAAATAAAAAGGAAACGCATTGAATGAGAAGGTTTGTCCAAACCTTTGGCCTGTACGGTATATATATATATATATATATATATATTAGGATTATTTTTAGGCCTTTATTTATATAAGAACAGTCCATTTGACAGGACAGCTTAGACTTGAAATGTGAGAGAGAGGGGGAACGACATGCAACAAAGGGTCGCAGGTCAGGATGAACCCGCGACCACTGCGGCGAGGACCGAGCCTCTGTACATGGGGCGCACACTCTACCAGGTGAGCTACCCAGGTGCCCCTTAAATATATACTTGATATATACTTTACAACTTCTGTGCAGTGGTGGAAGAAGCCTCAAGTTTAGTATTAATGTTTTATTATTAAACATACATGTGGCACATTGAACTGTATCTGTGGATGGATACCTTGGTGACTGTCTTCTTACCTTTAGGGCAGTAAGCCTATCATTTTTCACAAATAAGATGATTTATATTTGCTAATAATACGTTGGATTGGAATTTTGGCCGGCCAGTTGTGCACCGAACCAAAAACTGAACAACTGTTTAAGCTGTAATTATGCGACGTTCAAAACAGAGTTTGGCAGAGTACGTCTTGCGTACTCATGTTGCATGTGCGCGGCGTGCACGCACGCACACTTACAGTGAACATTTTCCGAAACTTATTCTGGATTATCTAGAACAGCGGTGTCAAACTTAACTTCAGTGAGGTGCCACACTGGAAAATGAAAACCACATTAAGGGCCAGACACGAGTTTATTGCAAAGGTTTTATCTAAGAGAAAAGTCAAATATCTTTGACCGTATTATTGTATGTCTTATAAAGTCTTCTCACTTACAGTTTGGTCGACATAAAGTCCTAAAAAAGTCGGAAAAAGTTCCTTAGCCATCATAGAAAAAGCAAAAGGTTGCAAAAGCATCAAAAACATAAAACAAAACAAATAAACACTGGAAAAAGTGCCAAAAACATTGAAAAAAACATCTGTTTGCGGTTTCATGCATGCGCAAAAGAACAATAACGATGACATCAGATGCAGCACACTCTTGCACTAAAGTTAGGGAGGTTATGGAGGAAGTCAGCATTTTCAATTTTATTTAAAAAATGTTGGAGTAATGGCAGCCGTAACATTAATGAGCAGGTGCTGAGGAGGAGAAGAATTTCAATTCAATTCAAATCAATTTTATTTATAGTATCAAATCATAACAAGAGTTATCTCAAGACACTTTACAGATAGAGTAGGTCTAGACCACACTCTATAATTTACAAAGACCCAACAATTCCAGTGATTCCCCCAAGAGCAAGTTTTTTATGCGACAGAATGAAGAGAAAGTGAGCCAAATTGTCTATTTTGGCCTTTTGCGGGGGTTATGCCTGCAAATTCACTACAGAGGTCTGTGTGTATGGGCACCACATATGGAAGGTGGTCTAAATCTGATTTGGGCCACTTTTGCCTGCAGTCTGAACGTAGCCTTATTTTCGCTGCAGAATGACAGAAAAACAGTGAAACTGTGTCACCCATGGACGTTCTGTTCCAACAGCAGAGTAGAGACTCTTGGTGGTCAGAAACCACCCGGGAAGCACAACAGTCGAGACATCTGCACTCGGCTTTAAATGGGGATCAAACCCCTCCCTCTGAGATCACAGTTCCTGCCCTCACATTGGCTGATGGCAGCGCTGGAAGAAGTATTCAGATCCTTTACTTAAATAAAAAATACTAACACCACACTGTAATATCACTTCCCCCTATCTCCCCCTTCATGTCTTCAGCTGTCCTATAAAAATAAAGGACTAAAATGTCCCCCAAAATAATAATAATTATAAATAATAATCTATCTGTAAAGGGTCCTGAGATAACTCTTGTAATGATTTGATACTATTAACAAAATACAAATTTCCATTTTGGATATCTGAAAATAAAACTTGGACTCAGAACTGTATTGCAGATATGCAGAATGTCCATTCTGGATAGGAAGAATGACATTGTGGATATCTGAAATCTTCCGACTTTAGTAAGAACTGAATTACGGATATCTGCAATAAATATCCAAACGGCTTGCCAAAGTTTAGGGTTAAAGAGTTAAAGAGTTCAGAGGTCTGGCTTTGTTGTGGAGCCCCGCAAATCATATTTGCTTCCCAACGGCACAGACATTATTTATTTTATTTATAGACACAGTACGACCGACCGACAACCAGCACACAAGCACAGCTGAATGCTAAAGAAAGAGTTGCAGTCCTTCTAATGTCCACGAGATGCTGCTCCGCTCTCACTATCACCAAGGGAAATGATCAACACGAGGTCCTCATCTTGTTTGTAGCTAGTCTGGCTACACCACAGATACTTTGTGGGATGGGGGGGGGGATCCTGTTATGGGTTGTTTGCAGTACTTGTACTTTACTGGAGTCTTTTCTTTTCATTCCACTTTCTACTTCTACTCCGTTACATTTTATTACTGAAATACACTCCATTCATCTGACAGCTTTAGTTACTGATTACTTCACAAATTGAGATTTTTGCACACAAAACACATGTAGTTTGTAAAATAAGTTTGGATGTTTTATTCTAAAGGAAACTAGCCAACTATAAAAACGGCTTACAAGTCCAGTTGAAATGACACAACTGTTTGGATCCTTTACACAGTATACATACTTTCTACTTAAGTAACATTTTCAATGCAGGACTTTCACTTGTAACAGAGTATTGGTACTTTTACATAAGTAAAGGATCTGAATCCTTCTTCTACCCCTGACCGTTTATTCTCCTATCCAGGAATGTTGTGTGGACTAGCCTAGTGTTTGGTGTTTTAAGCCCCCGCACTAGGATTAGGCAATGGTTAGGTTTAGGTGCCCTTGAAGTCAATGGTCTTAGCGCAGCGTTTTTTGGCACGGGCAAAGCGGGCAGCCGCCCGGGGCGGCATGTTTTCATGACACATGGGGGGCGGCACGAGCACTTAAGAAAAAGAAATCCTGTGCCGCGTAGCCAAATGTCTTCAAAGGAATGAAACGTTGAGAATAAGGTATAGTGATTTAATAGTGATAAAGGGATGGTGCACTCCCAGGCTCTTATAGTGGTCTTTGCTCCAGTCTTCATTTATAGGCTAAGTCTTAAATATATTTGGAATATGCATTGAAACATTCACAATTTACATGAAAAAAAAGTTACTCTCAGATGTGTCCAGCTTGGGACGTTGCACAGCATTACCGTATGTGCTGGGGGTACATTTTCACATAATTTATATACAAGCGGACACCTGAGTATTACCTCCATATTGATATGAATACACCCAAAGGTATTGCAGTCAAATATAGTGATTGTGATGTCATAATGCAGCAACAAAGTAACCTGTATACTAATGGATTAAAGGTTAAGGCTGGTGATGGTCTGTATTTTTTAATCAATAAATCCCATTAAAGACCCAAACCACAGCCTGACAAATCGTCTTCCTTCAAAAACACACCAATGAGCAGCATGTTGTTAGGAAGTGATTAGCTAGTACTACACAGGTCATACTGTAGATGCTACAGGTAGCTGCAGTGCATGTAAATACGTAAGTCAAGGTGCATTCATTTACTATTATTATTTTAAGACTGACTTGAAAAATTAAAAAAATCGATTCTTTAACCCCCAGGCCGCCAACACACATCCTATACGCATGTTAAGATTGACGTTTTCAGTAGAAATTAATGGGCTTATAAATGTTTTAAGAGACAGCTTTGGTCTTTTCATGTCATTTGTTGTCAACAAAGGGCTGGGCTCAAAGGGGGTGTCGCCCAGGGTGTAATTCAATGTAGAACCGCCCCTGAGACTAAGAATATGCCAATAGCATTATAGTATTGCCTCTGAGGGCTGTTGACAGATGTCAGGAGATTCTTACTAAAGAGGGTACGTGTTGTGTAAAGGGAACTATGGTCTGACTATAGTGTCACATGGACTGTTTGACGAGACGCACAAGTTTATCAAGTACACCTTCTCGTTGAAATACACTCATCTCTCCGTTTCTTTTCGTCATAAGGATACGTTCATAAGGTAACGTTACACATAAGACCGTAAGAACCAAGCAGGCAGGCCTTGTTGCACAATCTGCACATTTTCAGTGATTTTGAAGTACCCGAGTACCAAGGGTAAGTGGGAGGGATAAGGCAATGGGCCGTCATTTTCTACATTATGCAGACACTGTTAGCTGTGTATTTGTTTCAAAAATGAATCTTAAAAATCTGAATTGAAAGTCTTCTGATGCTGCAACCTTTAGGCCTCTAGGATATGACCCGGTGAACTGTTTGATTAAAAACCTTACATTTGGAATGCCATTTTACTGAAAATCAAATAAATGAATAAAACATATCAATAAATAAACATGCCTATGAAATACATCCAAAGAAAAAGTCCCCTGAAATAAATAAAAGCAAAACCTAGTTATGTCATTGGCATACTCATTTATTCATTCATTGATTTAATATTGAAATTTTTTTTTTTTTTAAATAAAACGGCATTCTATACTCGCAGGGGTACCGTTAACATTCGATTAGAAGTTTAGCTTGATTGACAGGTCTCTCAGCCCATCCCTTTTCCCTTTGTGCTGGTCGTCAACTTGCTATGTATTTATTATATTAAGACAGGGCAGCCATCTCAGAGTAAGAACACTGCTGACTTTCTCTCGAGGACAAATCACAGCGAGGGAGTTTGCAAACAAGCTTTTGGGACGGGGGCGACCCGTCAGCTCGGAGGCATTTAAGGGTTCATGTTTTTCAAAATAAAGGCACACGTGGAAGACGCCCTGCAGGGTTTGTTCTGGTCAAGGCTCAAATCAGGACACGTTTTCATAAGGACGGGAGGACAGAAAGCGGCAGGAGTTAGTTGATCCTTCAGAAAAACATCTCTTGTTTCAGAGTGTTTGGTCTGAAATTGGCAAAACAAAAAGCACAGGGTACGAAACTTCAAACAACTTCGGGAGTCCTGTCCTTGCGTCTCTTTCATAGACGGGATGTTGCTGGGTCTAAGTTTTAGTAACAAAATATAGAATCGCCTGCATCACTTTTGCTGAAAACAAAGCTTCTGTGACCGAGCCGTTGTCCCGCGGACGCCTGGGTTCCCTCAGGAGCAGCCGCAGTGGTCCACCACCATGGACGGGATCTTTCCGTAGATGATCTGCTCCTTGCGGTTGAAGTAGAGCATGTTGATGGGCGACATCTTGGTAGGAGTGCAGCAGGGCCCCGCTGTGCCCCGCGGGTTGGCCTTGTTCACCAGGTGGGCATGTGGGTACTGCTGCAGGTGCATGTACTCGCACTCCCCCGAGCAGTAGTTGGCCCGGTAGCGCTTGGGCGCGATGATCCAGTCCCAGCCGAACTCCTCGAAGTCGACGGTGAGCGGGTAGCGGCAGCAGCGGGTCTCTGACGACTCCTCGTCGCAGTTGAGGCCCGAGTCGCGGCGGGATCTCTTGGGCGTGTCGAGGATCTTCACTTCGATGAACGGTTGCTGGAAAGGAATCGACAATGGACTCACAATGCAAAAAGATGGACCGCATGCAAACACTTCTGTTTGGTTTTCGACTACACTTAGGTTAGCTTCGCGTCGGTTTTATTTTAGGTCTCGCGTTGCCCGACCTATCTCCACAGGTCTGTGGTGTAACGTCCGGCTACACCACTGATGCATTCTGGGATAGGAGGAAAAAAAAAAGCTCCGGGTTGTTTGCTTTTCTTTAAACCAATCACAATCGTCTTGGGCGGTGCTAAGTTCTGGACGCAACGACGGTGGCTCTGCTAAATTTCGGGAAGGAATTTGCTTTGGTGGAACATTTGCGCCCCGCAAAGGAAAACGCCACATGCAATAATATATATGAAGTTTACTGTTGACATGATACAGTAACGTGAGCTATTTAAATGAGCTGATACATGGTTAAACCTCATTGGCTCTTACCAGTGGATCTCCGTGTGTACTTCGTCCACAGCAATCCAACTAATCGCTCTCAAAATGGCCCCGTTAGAGAGGAAATGTCGTAAAAATATTCTTTGTAAATCTTTACAATCATTCCCCGAAAGAACCGAGCAGGCCTGCCTTGTTGCACCATTCAAATTTTCTTCAAAACGTGCCATTTTCAGCGTGTAGCTCGTTAGCTCGAAGTTGGTTGTTTCAAATCGAGTTTGACAACGGCAACATATATATGCTATATATGCTATGAAATATTGTTTGATTAAATGTAGTGTTGGACCCCAGGAAGACTAGCGGGTCGTCAAGGAGTCAGCTAATGGGGATCCTTAATAAACTAAACTAAAAAAAAACACACAGACAGCATCAGGTGACCAGCCGGCGGTCTCCTAGTTTCGTACGATATCTTACGTTTTGGCGTGCATACATTTTCATACGATATCATGCGAATGCGTTGTGTTTAGTGGTACACTCACCAGTCCTTCCTCTCCAGGCTCCGCTGAGGTGACAGCCAGATCTCCTCCACTGGAGTCGTAGGCGTTGATCTCGATCCCGTAGTTGGCCTCCGGCTGACGCAGCCAAGCCTGCAGCAGCGACTTGATGTCGATGCTCTGCCAGGACCCGGCACCGGCGTCGGTGTCGATCTTCAGGGAGCGGACTCGGACCCGGGTGCCGTTTCCCTCCTTGCCGGGTCTGAGGCGAGAGATCTGCAAGAAGACGGTGGTGACCAAGTCGGCCGGCCGCAGGTGCACCCAAAGCTGAGCGCGCAGGATGTTTTTGGGTTGGATCTTCGGACTGAGGTTGAAAACACAACAGGACGACAACTCTTCCTGGGCGGTCGGATCAACTGGAAGAAACCATCAAAATGTGAAAATGATCTGTTTTTCATACAAACTGACTGAGACGCTTTGTCCAACACTTTAGTCAAGGGCAAGATATTTTAAAACTACAGTACTGTAGAAAGTAAATATTTCTGATTCCCCCTAAACTTTCTTTAACTCCTGCACCGCCATCGGGCCACAAAAATTTAATTGAAATTGTTCCTGTGTTTTGGTTACGTTCTGAATGTTTGTTTTTCTAGTTTTCTGTTTTTTTTATTAATTGCACTGATTCTTCTATGGATGCAAGTACTCCGTGAAATTACAATATAGTGAATACCGAAATCCACGTGTGAACAAGAAAAATCACAATCTAATGTGCTAAAAAAACAACTAAAAAGTTTGTGCAAAATGCTATGCAGATTGCCGGATAATTTATGTAATTTTATGCATTTTGCACAATCTGAATAAAAAAAAAAAAATAATAATCTGTAAATTTCCTGGCATTCTGCATATTTGATTATGGTGGACCCAGGCGTCTGCAGGACAAAGGATTCGGTCATAGAAGCTTTGTTTTCAGCAAAAGTGATGCAGACGATTCTATATTTTTCCATAGGGCTGTGCAATTAATTGAATTTCGATTTCAATTTCGATTTTGGCTCCCAACGATTACCAAAATAGTATAATCGTGAAAAAAATATTATTTTGCCATGTTCTGCTTTGCAAGAACACTCTTATTTTGTCTTGTGTTCTGAATGACCCGCGCACGTCCGCACGCGCACATCCGCCCCTCCCGAAGCCATAAACTCTCAGTCAGGAAGGCAAGTCGTGTGCATATCATCCGCTGGAATTTAAAAACTCAGCGCGAATAAAGATGGCAGAAGGAGAGGAGCCACAGCAGCGTTTTGGTGAGAGAAAAAAAGGCAAAACCAACTCAGTTGTCTGGGAACAGCTAGCTAATGTTAGCAAATCCTGCGGTCTCTCTGCCTCTCCGCTGCAGTAAACTTTGTATTCCCCGACGCGCTGTATTCACTTACTGTTTTCCAGCTTAGTGGCGGTGCATAGGCATAGGCCTACTGCTCAAAACCAACATGAAAAATCATAGTAATGTTCCCTCAGCATTTAGTTTTGTTGTTAAACTGTATGTAAAATGAGCAGGGACGTTTCACGTAACGTTCTTCTAAGGTACCGTCTATGTACTGGACTTTTCCTCAGGTAGCTAGCTAGTAAATAAGCCCACTGAGGGCAACATTATTTTTGGCCCAATGTTTGGTAATGACAGTAGGCTAGTAGTGGTCATAGTGAGTGAAAATGTGATGTGAGATGCACATTGTGTTATGTATCTGGAATTGTTCATTAGCTGTGTAAAGTTATGTGTGATATCTGTAAAGCTGAACCAAGTAAAATAATTTATTCAGATCCAGAGACTCTTTCTGTGAGATAAATTACACTAACAGATTATACCCTGGACACTATCCATTATATCCAAAGGTTAATGAGTAATCGTGTTAAATAATTGTGATTTCAATATTGACCAAAATAATCGAGATTATTATTTTTTCCATAATCGAGCAGCCCTATTTTGCTACTAATCTAAACTCAGACCGAGCTACATCTCATCTGTGAAAGAGATGCAAGGACAGGACTCCTGAAGTTGTTTCAAGTTTCGTACTTTATGCTTTTTACAAATATCAGACCAACCATTATAAAAAAAAAGAGATGTTTTTTTTCTGAAGGATCAACTAACTGCTGCCGCTTTCTGTCCTCCCATCCTTATGAAAACGTGTCCTGATTTGAGCCTTGACCAGAACAAACCCTGCAGGGCGTCTTCCACGTGTGCCTTTATTTTGAAAAACATGAACCCTTAAATGCCTCCGAGCTGACGGGTCGCCCCCGTCCCAAAAGCTTGTTTGCAAACTCCCTCGCTGTGATTTGTTCTCGAGAGCGTCACAGAAAGTCAGCAATGTTCTTAATATAATAAATACATAGCGAGTTGACGACCAGCACAAAGGGAAAAGGGATAGGCTGAGAGACCTGTCAATCAAGGCAAACCTCCAATCGAATCTTTGTTCTCACAATTTAAATAATAATAATAACAATAATAATAATAATAATAATAATAATAATAATAATAATAATAATAATAATACTTTCAAAAATAATAATCCATTTTATTTCTATAGAATTCTGACTTTTAACTCAGAACACGAATAAGTGTTTCACGTGTGGCACTAATCCTCTTCCGTACAGGTGAAATGGTGTTACTACTAACTAATTTAATTTTTTTTAGTTTTTTAGTTTTTCCAAACACCACTTGGATTTTAACATCCCTCCAAAATCAAAATGCTGTCCGTATTTCGGATTAAAGCCCAACATTATGGTCAACAAATGTTGTACAAGGGGACGAACGGGGGGACGAGAGTTTTTAAAATTGAATTTACGAGCAAAATATAATGGCTATTTTACATATAAATCGACAACGTCGTCGTTGTCTTATCATAGCTTGATACGTTGCCATCAGCTGGCACATAAGCACTATTACAACTTGTGCGACGTTAATCATTTGTATGTAGATGGCGCTATCCATTTTGGCGAGCAGACTTTGTTCGCAAATGTTAGCTTGAATGTTGTTGGGTTCGGTGTGAAAATGAATGGAAACACCATCAAATGTCTCAACTCTATCCGATGTACCAACTTGACTGCAAAACAGCACGTGGCGTCATTACGCACAGGTTTTTTTATTCGCTTTTAAGCCATTGGATGGAAACACACTTCCACCGACTTAATTCGCATTAATGTTTTTAGCGAAACGTCAGATAATTTGATTGACAAGTGGATGGAAACGTACGCTATGTTCCGATCAAATTGGTATACCGAAACGATTTGACTGAAGCGCACAACATTCAAGCAAACCGCGCCGTCTACCTACAAATGATTAATGTTGCGCAAGTTGTAATAGCACTTATGTGCCAGCTGATCGCGACATATCGAGCTATAATAAGACAACAACGACGCTATCAGAACATCGCTATGATTATGCAGATGCACGTAAATGCTACACAACAATGGGTTACACTTTACTTGAAGGTATCTACATAAGAGTGACATGACACTGTCATGAACGTGTCATAAACATTATAAAGAAGTCATAAACGTGTATGACATAACGCTTCTTTTAGTTGAGTGTCATGCGGTTTTTGTCTGACAAGTTATGGTTAGGGTTCATGGGTCATGACAGTGTCATGTGTTCATGACAGTGTCATATCACTCTTATGTAGATACCTTCAAGTAAAGTGTTACCCAACAATGATTTCTGCTATCTAAAATAGCAGTTATATTTCGCTTGTGAATTCAATTTTAAGTCAGTCGTCTCCTCGTTTATATCTGTCTTTGTTGACAACAGCCATGTCTGCAAAGAAAGCGGAATTGACCGTTCGCTAAAGCCACGCCCCCTAGTTACTGTTACTACGCCCGTCAAACAATTGAGAACCAGACACATAGCCATGGCTGGGCTGAGCTCCATACCTGTTGGTATAAGTGATTGGTTTTGTAGTAATGCAGCAGACATATCCTCCAAGGCACGACAGAAAGGGCTGCAATATGCAGTGGAGGGATATGTTCAATGACCTCAACCTCTCGCTAAATTATCTGTGTCCATAGCAACGTGTGCTTGACAGGCTAACAGCCGGTCTCACGGCAGTTCGTGTAAATGTCCACGTTATTCTTAATCTATTGATACGTGTTCACGGAGACTTTATTCTTTTTGTTTAGGTTTAAATGTAACGTTATTTTCTCGGGGAAAGGACGCCGGGAGGCGGCCAAAAAGGTCGCTCCATAAGCCGGGAGGCGCCCGCGAGGCGGCCCGCTGGGGACCCGCTGGATGAGGTGGCCGGGAGGCGGCCGAAAAGGACGCTCCATAAGCCGGGAGGCGCCCGCGAGGCGGCCCGCTGGGGACGCGCCACAATAGGTTTAGGATTAAACTTACGGGGAAAGGGCGCCTTAAACGCCGGGAGACGTGCTGCGGATTTTTGGCTTTTTATATTACTCCCTAGTCCCTACCATTTTCGTGCTGTGGCCACAAAATACGCTTCACATTTACACGAACTGCCGTGAGTTTATGGAGGAAATATTTATTCATAATTCAAATTGAAAGTCCAAAGAGAAATTGAAAGTCCAAAGGGAAAACAAAGCGAGATCAAATTAAAAATATTATTATTTTTTAAATTTTCCATTTTCCATTTGGCTTTTGAATTTAATATTTGGCTTTTGAATTTCAATTTAACATTGGATTTTAATTTTCATTTGGCTTTTGAATTTCAATTTAACATTGGATTTTAATTTTCATTCAATATTTGGCTTTTGAATTTCAATTTAACATTGGATTTTAATTTTCATTTGGCTTTTGAATTTCAATTTAACATTGGATTTTAATTTTCATTTGGCTTTTGAATTTCAATTTAACATTGGATTTTAATTTTCATTTGGCTTTTGAATTTCAATTTAACATTGGATTTTAATTTTCATTTAATATTTGGCTTTTGAATTTCAATTTAACATTGGATTTTAATTTTCATTTGGTTTTTGAATTTCAATTTAACATTGGATTTTAATTTTCATTTGGCTTTTGAATTTCCATTTAACATTGCCTTTTCATTTGGACTTGACACATGTCAATGTAAATGAGGAGGCGTGGCCCAAAGGCTGGTGGGAGGGTCTGAAACGAAAGGGGTGCAGAGGCACCTTATGAGCAGCAGGGGGAGCTTACTGCTGAGGAGCACACTGTTAAGTCTGCAGCTTCACCACTAGGCTGGGTCTTGTTTCACATGATAGAAAATGATGATGTAGGCTAAACACAAACGACATTTCATGACATTTCATGCAACAACCGTGAAGTTTTCATGTAGTTACTATAATTGGGCCCGTGTTAGTGAGGACTAGATTAGGACTGGATTTAAAGCTGATTCTGGTTCCCAACTTCGCCCCAGGTGTGTCTGTTTAAATGACGACTCAGACAACTTCTCTCTTTTGATGTTATATTTAATTAAGCAACAGTAGAAACATGGGTGTGGGTAGCTCTGCTTACGTGTGTTTGTGTGTGGTCAGATTTCGAGGACGTGCACACACACACACACACACACACACACACACACACACACACACACACTCAACCGGATAGTCATCGTCCGAACTGCGACCTCTCCTTTTTCTTTCTCTCACTTTTTTGTCCGGGTGGTGCGCGCGGTGTGAGGTGCGTGTCCGCGCTATTCTCCAACATGGAGCCTCCTCACAACAATCACTCCTGAGTGACAGCCTTTTGTACAGCCCGTGTAGGCTACTTTTTCAGACTTCCAGCTAACAGTGGTGTCTGTGAACATCACTGGCCGGCCAGCAGGGAGGCGATCCCGGCCGCCACCAGCTGGCTGTCCCATCAGACTGAAGCTTCTGACAACATCGGAGAAAATGTGCAGTTGACCATCAACGTTTGTAAAACTGCCCATATTGAAACTCTACACAGTTAATTTATCGCATAAAAAAGTCTCAATAGTGAATTTAGTGGTGGAATAGCAGATGAAAATTGTAAAAAGTTTCCAGTTGTTTGCTGCTGCTAATACGGCAAACTCCCGATCTAGATTATAGAATCGATTGCTTTTTTATGATAGTTGTGAGGAGGCTACATGTTGGAGAATAGCGCGGACACGCACCTCACACCGCGCGCACCACCCGGAGAAAAAAGTGAGAGAAAGAAAAAGGAGAGGTCGCAGTTCGGACGATGACTATCCAGTTGAGTGTGTGTGTGTGTGTGTGTGTGTGTGTGCGTGTCCTCGAAATCTGACCACACACAAACACACGTAAGCAGAGCTACCCACACCCATGTTTCTACTGTTGCTTAATTAAATATAACATCAAAAGAGAGAAGTTGTCTGAGTCGTCATTTAAACAGACACTCCTGGGGCGAAGTTGGGAACCAGAATCAGCTTTAAATCCAGTCCTAATCTAGTCCTCACTAACACGGGCCCAATTATAGTAACTACATGAAAACTTCACAGTTGTTGCATGAAATGTCGTTTGTGTTTAGCCTACATCATCATTTTCTATCATGTGAAACAAGACCCAGCCTAGTGGTGAAGCTGCAGACAGCTGCTTAACAGTGTGCTCCTCAGCAGTAAGCTCCCCCTGCTGCTCATAAGGTGCCTCTGCACCCCTTTCGTTTCAGACCCTCCCACCAGCCTTTGGGCCACGCCTCCTCATTTACATTGACATGTGTCAAGTCCAAATGAAAAGGCAATGTTAAATGGAAATTCAAAAGCCAAATGAAAATTCAAATCCAATGTTAAATTGAAATTCAAAAGCCAAATGAAAATTCAAAAGCCAAATGAAAATTAAAATCCAATGTTAAATTGAAATTCAAAAGCCAAATATTAAATGAAAATTAAAATACAATGTTAAATTGAAATTCAAAAGCCAAATGAAAATTAAAATCCAATGTTAAATTGAAATTCAAAAGCCAAATATTAAATGAAAATTAAAATCCAATGTTAAATTGAAATTCAAAAGCCAAATGAAAATTAAAATCCAATGTTAAATTGAAATTCAAAAGCCAAATATTAAATTCAAAAGCCAAATGGAAAATGGAAAATTTAAAAAATAATAATATTTTTAATTTGATCTCGCTTTGTTTTCCCTTTGGACTTTCAATTTCTCTTTGGACTTTCAATTTGAATTATGAATAAATATTTCCTCCATATGAGTTAGCTCCTAGCTTTACTTACCTTGGAGCAGACATATGTAGCTATGATTATTAATCTTCGAGGCATTTAGCTGTGAGTGAGGTCTCCCACATTGCTTAATCCATTGTCGGCATCTTTCCGCTTGGGTCTTGGGCTTTGGAAAGGCGAAAAAAACAACCCCTCCCTCTAAACTTTTGGGGTACCTGGTGTCAGACTTGCAGGTGCCATAGGCGCATCGTTTCACCATCTTGCTGAATTCGCAATGTTTGACGGAGGTCCTTCTCCTTAGTTACAGTTGCTGAGCTAGGATTGGACGAGGACCGTTCGAGGGCGGGGTTTTGCGAACGGTCAATTACGTCTTCGTTTTACTGCTGACACAAAAGCAATTACTTATTCTGCAAGTAACGTTTCCATCAGCGTTTATCGCACAAGCCGTTTATCGATTAGGAGAAAAAGAGGCATTTTTTCATTTGATATTACTTCATTCGCATAAAAAAAATGTATGGATGGCAACATGGCTATAGCGACACGCACACAAAAAAGGAAGAAAGAAACTGCAACAAAAATGGATTTTTCGGGTTTGGTTTTAGTTACGCTTGGTGGCCATGGTGATGATGGTCTCTGTCGTGGCGTGGTCCTCGTCCTCCACCCGCGGGTCGTACTGGTCCAGGAGCTGCGTCAGAGGGGGCGCTTTGGGGAGCAGCTGGCGGATCATGTCCCGGCTGATGTTGGGGGCCTGTTGGAGCCGCAGGATGCTGAGGATCTGCGACTTGATGCTGTGGAGCCTGCGGAAGAAGGGTTTAAGCGTGATTTGTGGTCCTGCGGAGGGTCGAGTAGGGACTCTAGAGTCCTAGTGAGAGAAACAAAGTGTCTCCCCTGTGCTTTCTGACCACAGTGGGAAATCTGGAGCAGGAGAAGTTAACCCTCTCCTTGATTTCATGTTGTTTATGGAGAAGGAGAACCAGGAAATGAGTCAGGGGGAAACGCAACGCCACCGACCCACAGCCGAGCGACGTACGTTCTTGCTTCTGCGTCGAATCGACGGCGTACCCCCGCAGACCCCTCTCTGTCGCCGCGAACCCCCAACGAGGCCTCCGCCGTAGCCCGACGTGCACGGTGCAAAAATGTGTAACTTCGCGTCGAGGCGACGCAGACCGCGAGGACTGTGATTGGTCAACTGGTGTGTTGATAGTGGGTGTTTCAAGCAGCCTACTGTGGGGGAGTAGCAACATGCTAGTTTTTGCTAGCTTTGCAAATAAACTCTGACATGTTGTGGTTACAATGACGGGGTTATCCGTTCGTAAAGTGTCCATGTTTCAGTAACGTTTTGAAATTAGCACTGCGCCAGCAAGCGGTACTTTGTGGGCAAGTTGTGCTAAAGTTAGCTCGCTAACATAACATAAACTGGCTGGCAGACACCTCGCAAATGACCTCAGACTTATCGCCACCCCCTAAGCGTTCTGGCGGTGAAATGCACCGTGACGCAAAGCAACCTCCGACGCAGAACTCCGAAAGGGTCACGACGCCATAGGAGCGATGGCGTAGCTATGGCGTGGGGTTGACGCAGAAGCATAAAACAGCCATAAGTTACATTTTCCAAAAGGGGGCACGTCAGGCTATGGTGTAGGGCCTGGTGTAAGTTCAAAAAGCTGATAAGACATTCACAAAAAAAAAAAGACATTTTTCAAACTATTGAAAGTTTAAACGAGGTTGTGAACACCGCTGGAGCCGACTTGGGCTCTTAACAAAAAGGTCTCACTCACAGTTCCCAAAGCAAAATGCTATGTTTTAACACTAAGCTATACTAAGCCTTACAAAAGGCAGACCAACTTAATAAACACAGGAGACACTAAAAGTTTGTCGATCAGAAAAAAAATAATAATAGGAACTTTACCCTCCTGTTGTCCTCGGGTCAAATTTGACCCGTTTTCAAAGTTTCTATATCATAAATTTGGGTTTCTTTTAACCAAACTGCCCCAAAATAACATGGGTGATTCCATAAGACGCTCTTCACAAAGGAAATGAAGGATCAGATCTCTTTTTTTCATATGAAAAAGATGTTGTATTCAAATTTTATAGCATTATCCTGACTGATTGATCCATTACCTTCATTCCTCTGGTCTGAACACATTAGTTAAAATCATTCATAATTTCTGCTTTTTTTTCTTGCACAAAAATTTGAAAATGTCATATAAATGAGGTTTATTGACTATGAATTCCAAAAAATAAGTGTAAAACTAGTGCAAATAAATAGGTCCAGTGGTGAATATGTTGGTGTCAATGGAAAAAAATGCCAAACAATTTTGAAATAAGCGACACAAACGTTCAAAAAAATAAATAAAAAGCAAGTAAAAAATGCCAAAAAACATTTGGAAAAAGCAACATAAACGTAAAAACAGTGTCTACAAGTCCAATTTTGACCCGGGAGGACAACACAAGGGTTAATCAGAGGATATCAGGATGAAATGAGATAAGATAAAATCTGCTATAGGTAATTGTCTTCTACGAGCCTCATCTGCTTGCTGTGCTCCCGGAAGTCGCAGGCCATGCACTGCTCTCCGCTCTCGGCCGGCGGCCTGGAGGTCTGGTTTGGTCTCCGTGGGGACGCTCACGGCGAAGAGGGCGGCCAGGCCGAGGAAGAGGAGCATCCTGGAGAGAAGGAGAGGCCAGTGCAGCGGCGCTGTCCGGTGTGAGCCTGTCCTCGGGCCTCATGGCTTTATGATTGGCTGATAGGAGGGTCTTCTTTTAACCCTTGGGTTGTCTACCCCCCAACCCCCCGACTGTGGACTTGTTGTCCTTCCAGGTCAAAATTGAAAAATATAGTTTTTTTGGTGCTCTTTTACTAAAATGTGAGGATTTTTCTGCATGGAGTACTTTGACTTTTAATACTTTAAGTACATTTTCCTGATGATACTCACATACTTTTGCTTTTTTTTTACTCCCTGCCTATTTCTGTTGTTTCTATTTTATTCTTTATTTTTATTTATATTTTTTTGCTGCTTTTATATGTCCTATATATCCCTGTACGGTATCCTTGAGTTCCCGAGAAAGGCGCCTTTAAATACAATGTATTATTATTATTACTATTATTACTTGTAACAGAGTATTTTTAAGTACTTTTACTTAAGGAAAGAATCTGAATACTTCTTCCACCGCTGCCTACCCGACACACTAACTCACCCCCCTGCTCCTCCACCAACCTGCATCAGGAGGAAACATAGTTATAAAGCCATTTGATCCTCACTGAGAAATCATGACTTTGCGAAGTCATGATTTTCTTATTTTAAGCAAGAAATGATGACTTTGTTTGAATTTTAAACTTTTCACATATTAAAAACAGAACATCCAAGTGGAATCTTCTTTTGTTTTTGTTGTCATGGTTGTGTATGTTCTGTTTCCTGTTTTATTTTGTAGTTTGCCTGGTGTTTTCCCGCCTTTTGTGATCATCTGCCTCACCCTCGTGTCACCTGCTCCTTGTTTCACCTCGTTCACATTTTGTATTTCTTTTCTGTGTTGCCCTTGTCTAGTGTCAGATCATTGTACGGTATTCCGAGAGAGTTTGTGTAAGTCTACCCCTTGTCTTGGTCAATATAAATGGTGTACTCATGTACAAATACAGTAGGTACAGTGCTGGAAATTGGCACTTGGCACATCTGATCTAATGTTTAAACATTTAATATGTAACATTTAAAACATTTAACTTCTTAGATTGAAAATGTCAAACAGAAATAGCTTATCTTCATACAAATATTCAGATCATTTTGTGCACTGCACAAAATGTGTATGGACTGTCCTTATTTTGATATTCCTAGGTCAAATTACAAAGCTGCTCTGCCCGGTGCGTTCCATACATACACTAAAGGGGGATCTTTGTGTCGGTATGTGATGCTAAAAGCCAAGCGTCAGTATTTTACGAGTTGATCGGGTTGATCATAATTGTATCTACATGTGAGAAACATTGTATGTCATTGTTTTTTGAATGTCGAACTACGTATGACCTCCCTGATAAAAAAAGTTAGATAAAATGTTCTCCGGGATCTTTATTTTGATCGGACGTCATGTGGAAAAAAAAACATTGAAATGTTTCCCACATGTTTTTGCTTCTGTTATCATCACCAGTATCTGACAATAGCTCAGGTGACTCACTCACTTACTTCAGTCCACCCTTGGTGGCTGTAGCGTGTGAGGCGGAGCGACACCTGTCACACCTGTCACCTTATCTGACGAGCGCCATTCCACCCTGAGGTGTTGGCTGCATCTCCAGACCGCATGCTATCATTGTGTGCCAAGTGTGGTCTGAAAGGAAAAAGCCAACAGGACTGTTTGTACTACTTGGAGCGCTTTAGTTACTCAGCAGGGCTTTCCCTTCCATTGTTGTGGTCTGTAAAATGTCAGTTTCCCAAACCCAAGATAATAACATTATTTTAAGTGCCCTTAATTTCTCCATTATTATGCATTAAAAATGCCATAAGGAGCAGAAACTTGCAGCCAATTGCGCTTTTGGTTACAAAAAACAGGGAATTTATCGTCCATCACGCTTCAAACCCTCCCGCAGAGCTGCTTGAAACGCTGACTATTTTCAGTTTGTCTTCAAAATTGTTTTTATTTCATATAAATGCAGAAATGTAGCATTTGCCATTTTCATTGTACAATGGTAGGTAGAGTTTCACAGGATGCATGGGGGTCAGTGTGTCTTTCGCCTGAAAGACAAAACCAGACCAGTTTTTAATTATACAGTTCAGCAGCGCGAGAATAAGCTTTTAAAAGACATGGAAAAACTGACTGGACCAGAAATTGAATAAAAAAATCAAATAAAACATATATATCCAATAGCTTATCATTTTAGAATGCAGCAAGCTTTTACTAACTTTGCGTCTCACCTGTATTCACTTTTCTAACAGTGTCCTCCTCGTCCGCGCCCACGCCCAGGACCATGACCATGCCCACGCCCACGCCCACGCCCACGCCCGTGTTTGTGATGTTCACTGTCGCTGTCGCTGCCGCCGCTGTGGTCACGACCACCACTCCCACGACGACAACGAGGGCTATGCTCGCGTCCGTGGCGATCCCTTCCATTGTCTCCACCCTGATGAGTATCGTGATCGCGATCCTTTTTGTCTTTCTGTGGACAGTTTCCCCCGTGGCAACCATCCCCATCAGACGCGCCTCCGGGCACGGGGCCCCAGACGCCACAGTCCTGGTCCCCCGTGTTGGGCTTCAGGCCGTAGGCCTCCGAGGGGTGTTTGTCTGTTGGAGCACCAGATCAGAATCAAATAAAGAGATTTGTTTCAAGAATAAAAGCTAGCTATTTCTATAAAATATAGACACATGACTAAACGAGAAACTTTTTCTTGAGTCTTTACAACAAAAGGATGAACACAAGAAGAGATATACAGTACTGTGTATTTTACCTTGATGTCCGCCAAACATTTTCTGTCAACAGTGTTCGTCTTTGTGGCGAATGATTTCCTGACAGCACAGTATTACAGAAAAGAAGACAGGGAGGTGTGCGTTCCCGTTTAAGTTAAACCAGTTTGACTGGAAAATTACAGGCGTGGCAAATGACAACGTGTTAAGAAAAACAAGCAGTTCAGTCAGGTGAAAGCAACTTTTAAGTCTGCCATCAGAAATAAATCTGCCAGTTCAGTTTTATGAATGCAACACTGGTTAGCTTTTTTTTTTAAGAAGGACCCTCTATCTAAAAAAAAATAAAAAATAAAAACTTCGCTCCAGATTCAGACTTTGACAGGAAGTAGCGTTTTCTGTTGTGTTCAGCGGATCACTTCTAAGCAGATACGATCGTATCAACAACTGCCAGTGCCTTGACAGGAAACATGCTCATCGACTTAAACCTCTTTTTTTATAAATTAGCTCTCAAGTTCTGCAAAATACTTAGTCAAAAAAGTTTTCGATATATGCGTCATACCCAATGCAAAACCTGCATTTATTTGAGCTAAAATCCAAATGTATTTATTTGCATTTACAGGCAGGATGATCAACAACTTTTCCTGAATCATTGGCCCTTGTCAGTAGAAGGTCATTTATAAGTACTGTACTTAAAGTAACTATGTGTAACTTATGTTTCTGAAACAGTTTAATTTTGATTTAAAGGTCCAATGTGTAACGTGTTTAGTCGTTCATTATCAAAATCTGTGTTGCCCGTTCACAAACGTGTCCTTTTCCGTCCCACCATCAATTCCAAGTATTCCTTTTGGCTTGAAAATATATAATATAATCATGCCGCCGGAGCGGGCAATCAGACCATATTCAAAATCCAAATTTCAGGAACAGGAGTCCTCTTCTTCGCCCAGAAAAAGCAATGCAACGTAATCTTGGCGGCCAATGCTGGTCACTTCTCCCAAATGTCGGGTCACATTACTGTTGAAACGTGTCCGGTTGTGTAGTATTTTTTTTAGGAGCCTTTATTAGTGATTTTTCATTATACAAAGTCCTGCTATATACTTTTCTTAAACATGAAAGCATGTAAACACGTTCTAGTACAACACAAAATACAAGTATTGTCCTGAAAATGCTATAAAATAGTTGCCCTTTAATGCCTTTGCCCAGGTCCAATTTTTTCCCACGAAGTCAGGAAATGATTTACGACAGGCAGAACTGCTCTACAGGGCACACATTCTGATGGGTTAAAGATTTCGGTGTAACAAAAGGTATCAGGAGGTTTCTTTATATAGGCCTAATTGCATTTACATTTTATTTTAGAAGTTATTTTAGAAGTCTGTTGTAGTTATGGCTCGTAGTTACGGAAGCGTAGTGCCGCCACGGCAGAAAAAGAAAATTGTGAAACTCTTCACGTTATAATGTGATAAGTTATTGTTACAACGTGATACATTATCTTGTTAGAACATGAAACTGCTGTTTGAATAAAGACACGGCATGCGGACGAATACATTGCAAATTATGGCTCATAAACACAATTGAAGTTCTACTTCATCATGGGCTGAGACTCATTCTTCCTTCTGCACAACCCCATCCATTTTCAAAATCTTAAAATCTTCTTAGTCTATGCGTACTTATCACAATATCATCCACCATCCTGAACAGCAGCAGAATCTCACCACGGCTCAGCCCAAGCATGAAGAAGAACTTAATCAAATCGTTTATGTGAGCCATATTTCGCTATTTATTCATCCGCACACCGTGTCTTCATTCAAACAGGAGTATCATGTACTAACGGGCCGGCTACATTGCATGCGTAACATATGCGGAGCGGATGCTCCGACACTACGCTTCCACCATTCGTAGGGACCACCTGACGCCATAGTACTATGTCGCCGACACTTTTGTGTCCGGTCACAGCATAGCAACCCATAAGACTGACACGCGATCGCACACAAGACGATTAGCAAAACAGAGTCCTGTGGGCTTTTCCTTTGACACCAAACTTGACACACAATGATAGCATGCAGTCTGGAGATGCAGCCAACACCTCACGGTGGAATGGCGCTATCAGTTAAGGTGACAGATGTGACAGGTGTTGCATTCCAGCCAACAAGGGTGAATCGAAGTAAGTGAGTGAGTCACCTGAACTATTGTCAGATGCTGGTGATGATAACAGAAGCAAAAACACACGGGAAACATTCCTGACTTCAGATCAAAATAAAGATTTTGTTTTTCATCAGGGAGGTGACATGAATACCGGTAGTTCAAGATTCAATTGAGTTGAGTACATACAATTTTCTTCACGTGTAGATACACTAATGATACGGAAAGATTGGGTTTGCTACATGAAATAGGAATGAAAATTAATCTAACGTCAGCTGGGAATTCAGTTATGTCTGAATGGCGACCACTTTAGCTTAAAGCTAACTAACATTATTTAATAGGGGTTTCCAAAAAAATCGATTCGTATTCGAATTGCGATTCAAGCTCTACCGATTCAAAATTGATTCATAGATTTGGAAAAACAGATTAATACTTAAAAAAAGAAAGAAAAAATTGATACTTTATTGATCCCTAATGGGAAATTCAAGGTCCCAGTAGCTTAAAGACATCACACACAACATACATCATAACAGGAAGTTAAAATAACATAACAAATTCACATGAATGTACTAAGGGATGTCTTATACATCCCTTAGTACATTCATGTGGATTTTGTATTTAGTTGAACATATTGCAAACCACATCTTTTACAAATAATAAAATAAACACAATTACTAGAAGCTGGACTCCCATGGTGTTTAGTTCGAAATACATTTTTCTTATATTTAATGTGCGGTTTGGTGTTTGAAAAAAATCCCTGTCTTCTTGGTTTTGGGGTCGATGGTGGTTTAATTTTGGCGTTCACAATAGTCTTGGAGGTTTTGGTTTCTCATGTAAGCTGCAATAAATCCTGTGGTCTTGTAGAAGTCTTGAGTTTCTATTGTAAAATGATAAAAAAATATATATATTTTTCAACACTGACAATTGCTAAAGATTCATTGTTGGACAATATGTGGTAATAAAAGGTAGATGATGCGCCTGCCGTCTGGGTTTGGTCTGTTGAGATGTTTTAAAGCACGTTCTAAGAAAGGACCTAGGGTAGCCTCTATTGGTCAGATCGGAGAACAGCAATTTTACAGGTTCTGTGAGATCTCCACAGTTGTGATTTAACCATCCCAGCATACATGTGTGCTTAGGGTGGTAACTGGTTTAAAAAGAGCAGAGCATGCATGATCAGTCTGTCCAGACTTTTATCTCCAATCCGTGTTTCTCCAAAGTTATCGTTTTAAAATGCTGTAGTGTCCAAAAATCCACAGTTGTCACGCTGGTAGTGGATTTAAGTTTGATGGAAGTATTGTGGTTATTCAGTGTTCAAAAATACCTTAAAATCCTCCAGCGAATGTGTCGACACGCCCCAAATGTCGTCCAGATATCTGAAACAATGTATTTACATTCAATTACTTCTGTCATGTGCTTTAAGTTGAATCCATTTTTTTGCCCTTAGAAAAAGAAGAAAAAAAACCAACTCACATTTGCAAGTCCAACAGCTGGAGCAGCACAACTGTCATCGTCTTGAATGTTCACTTTCTATGACCACAGATAGAAAAATCATCAATTGACTTCAATAATTCTATATCTGGTCTTTTATTGTCTGGGTTTCTCTTAAATATGTTTTTTTATGGCTTGTATGCCTTCCTAATATCAACATTTGTGTAGAGGCTCTCAATATCCATAGTAAATGAAATAGAATCATCAGGAATATGGAGTTATCCCAACAAAATCATAAGTATCTTTAATATACTTAACTGGGGGGCGTGACATGGGCGGGTCTATTGGGCTAAGGTGCTTGTCAATCTGACAGTTGTGATTTCCATTGGATCAAAATACTGTCACTTGGCTGCCTATTCTGCCAATCTTCCCAGCCCTCGTCACATGACCAATTAATGTTTCCATGACGACTATCCAAAATTCTGATACCATGGAACCAGCACTAGAATTATTTTTTTTTTGCCAGACTGAGCATATAAAAAAATGTGTATTGTATTCGGATATACAATTTGTTTAAAATGAAAACAAGTGAAACTAATAATGAATGTGATTAGCATGATTTCTATCCTATGCAATATTTCTAGGCATTTTTTCTATGCTGTATTCTGATAAAATGCAATGTGTTTCTCAAGACTAAGTGATGTAAGTGCTTCCACCTCCCCTTTGTTGAGCAGTATCATAGAAATTACAATCATTAAAAATTGGTTCAGGATTCTTGCAGGTTTCAGTAAGTCAAATTTAAGACATTTTAAGACCATAAAAATACACCTACACGACGCAATTACCAAATAAATATTCAAAATCAAAGAAATTCTGAAAAGAATCATTTTATTTCAATGAATTCAGTCATTAAAAAAACATTAATTTCACATTAGTAACTGTGATGTGATATACATCAGTTCAGATAGTTACCACTTGGGGTCGCTGTCTACTTGACTGTTACATGGACTTCCGTGTGTATGTGTGTGTGTGTGTGTGTTTGTGTGAGGGGGACACAAAGAAGAGTAACTGGCCTGCCTAGCGTGAAGCTAGGAGCTCGGGCACGAGTGTAACTTGAGTAGTTAATAAAACAGTTGAACTGAATTGAGTCTGGGCATTTTTCATGACCGTAACCTTTCATAGTTTGCAGCAGCCTCGTACTTGGAGCTGGGTACCACTTGTAACCAACGGTGGAAATCGCTGTGATCTAGCCATGTCTCGTTAGAAGTACACTTCCCCATTTTTCCACACCAGCCGAACTTAAACAAATTCTGAGGAGACGCAGACATATTTCGCCGGCAGGTATTGCGTTTATCGCAGGATTTGTAGTTTTATCAACGCGTACGTACCAACACCAATAACGACCCCAGAAAGAACTACAACACACCGAACCAACGTTCTGAGGGCAGCAGAGATGGGAGTAAGTCACACATGGGCAAGTCGCAAGCAAGTCTCAAGTCTTAACCTTCAAGTCTCAAGCAAGTCCAAGTCATTTTTTGTGACGATCAAGCAAGTCAAGTCATAGCTTTGGTCAAGCAAGTCACAAGTCAAGTCATACCAAAGTTTCCATTTTTAAACAAGCTAAAGACAGTGATTATGAACTGCTGGGAGTTTTATTTGCATTTTTTTACTCAAAAGACATTGCATCCACATACATCTGAAGAGTTTAAATTAACACAGATGAAAAAGCACAGCCTAAAACTGATATTAGGCCAACAATAAATCAACATAGTTCAATACGCCTCAAACATGACATTAAATAATGAAATTCCTTCAAACAATTAAAGTATAATGGTTCCTAAGTCAAATAATATTATTCAAACATGCCTCACTTTTATGAGACAGAAACACATCCTTTAACCTTTCTTTCTCTTAAAGAACAAAACCTATTCTTTAAGAGGAGCTGAATCCCACCACCTTTGCTTATCATGGAATGGAAAGTATATGTTGATATTTGTCAGTGTATTTGTGAGTGAATGTGTGCGTGTTTGAGAAAGAGAGTGAAAAGTTATTAATATTGGTGAGTGAATGTGCGTGTGTGTGAGTGCAGAGTGCGTTGTATGTGTGCCTAGCTTTATTCACATACTTATGTCTGCATGTGTGTGTGTTTATGAGAGAGAGAGAGAGAGAGAGAGAGAGAAGTTTGTGTTGTGTGTGTATGTGTGCCTAGTTTTATTTGCTCTTACCGCCACCTTGAACAAAGAGGGGAGGGTGTGCTTTTTCATGGCCAAAAACTGAAGGGACTTCTGTCCATCACATAGGCCTATGTCCAAATAGTGGTTCAGCTGAATATGGGGACTGGAACCCGAATCTCTCTCGATTTGAAGTGTCTGATGAAATTCGACGTCGGAAATAAGTACTACAGACCTTGCAAACTGCCGTTCGTTTTTTTCTTTGCCTGGTCAGATGTGTAATCCTTATAGCCAACTTTATTATTTTCTCTGCAGAGGGATAGGCGCCGATTTATGTTTTCCTCCGTGGGTGCTCACACACGCACACCCTTTACAAAAAAGTGTTTCAGAACCTTAGGAAACGGACAGCGGCCGACGAACACACACGCCATAATAAAGCCAGGACAGCGCCACTTCTCACAAATACAGACAGGATTGGAGATGAAAAGTTTAACTGGCACGTAACCGCGATCAGCTTCGTGGGAAATTAAGAATCAATGCCACCGACATAACCAATCAAACTATGACAGACGATCCACAATTGCAGTGTTTAATTTTAGATTAACGTAAAAATGAACTGGCAGTCTGGCACTCGTGGGCGGTCAGTAGCCTATTTTCCGTGGGTGCTCCGGAGCTCGAGCACCCACGGTATCGGCGCCCATGAGAGGGATCCATGACGTTAAGTTACTAGCCGCAGTGTTGTTTACTGACGGTCTGCCGCCGCGCACCGCGTCATCATATCAACGGTTCCTGCGCATGCAATAGCACTAAAAATGTAAAGTTAACTCCTCCTCAATATCAGAAGGGAAAAATATATTTATCAAACAGAAAATCAAGTCATTTCAAGTCATTTGACTCAAGTCAAAGTCAAGTTATGAATATCAAGTCAAAGTCAAGTCGAGTCTTTTATGAATGCAAGCAAGTCTCAAGTCCTAAAATTTGCGACTCGAGTCTAACTCGAGTCAAGTCATGTGACTCGAGTCCCCCATGTCTGGAGGGCAGCGTTCTGCTGGTTTTGTTACAGAGCAAAGACTCTAAAGCTCCGCTTTGTAGGCTACGACTCCATATTTTTTCTTTCTGCGGCCAGCGTTTCTGGAAATGAACGAGGGTAAAACCTATATTTAGACCTGACTAAATGAAATTTAAGACCTCGGATGAAAATCTGGCCGTTTATAAGATGTCTTAAGGCCTTAAAGTGCCCATATTATGAAAAAAAAAAAAAAGAAATCACTTTTTCTGGGATTTGGGGTGTTATTTTGTGTCTCGGGTGCTTCCACATGCATACAAACTTGGATAAAAAAAAAATCCATGCTGTTTTGAGTGAGTTACGGTTTCTGAATGATTCCTGCCTTCAGTCTCCGGGCGAGCTGGTCAAAATCGGCACAGCTTTCTAAGCCAGTAGCCAAGACGAGGTGGCGAACCGCTAGCATGTTGGAAGTGTGCCCTCGTTTAGAAGAACTCTCCCGGCTAATCCTGCCTTGTACTGACTGCAGTTGGAGAAACAGCCTTTTACTGTCTATGGAAACAGCTAGCTAGCTGATATGATCCTTACCTAGCTAGTGCACATGTGCGAGTGCCAACAAAGATGATATAGAAGTAAGAGGTCTCACTTTGTAGCTAAAAAAGAGGAACTGCAGCAATGTGCAGTACAACAAAAATATGGGGTTTTGTGAAAATTAAACCATGTAAACCTATTCTGTGACAACCTCAAAATACAATTCTAAACCTGAAAATTAGCATAATATGGGCGTTTTAAAATTTAAAGTTCCTAATATTTGACTTTTTGAGACCCCGCGGGAACCCTGTTGGTTAATGAAAGGCTTAGGGTTAGGCTCAGAAAAATGGTTCACAACGCTTCATGGGGCTTTAACAATGCTTAAGTCAAAATGGCCGGGGCTCGGGAGGAATGCACGGCCAAACATTAAAATATATATAAATTACAATAATAATCAGAATTTTTTTACTGACTTTTTAATAATTTTTATGACGCACTAAGACTTTTTATTGCATGTTTTTAAATACTATACTACGAGTGTTGGGCAAGTTACTCAGGAAGTGTAATGATACTTTTTACGTATTACTCCATAAAAATATAGAATTATATTACATTACTCAGTCCCTCGTGCCTTTTTTTATAGATTGTTGCGGCCCAAAAGCCTGATTTTGTGGCAGCTTTTGTAAAAAAAAAATTCTATGAAAGTTGCAATGTCTTCTGTGTTTTTGTTGCGATGAAATTGGGGGAAGACTGTGTAAATACATAAAAAAAAAAAAAGTTCACTGCAAACTCACGGTCCTCTCTTCCCCCTCCCCCCTCTCTTGGCTTCAAATAACTCACCGTTGTCGGCTACAGCCGCTGAACAGGCTACACGTTGTAAACAACCGTGGCTGCTTGCCTGCTCCTTCGGTAATGTTAGCTATCAGTTAGCATGGCGGCATTAGCCACGGTTAGTCAGGACCAGTCGGGATCACTTTACTGGCTGTGTCTCAATTGTTTTTATTTCAAATATTTTAATTAAGAAGTTCATGTTTCAAGTTCAAGTAAATGGACTGTTGAAAAATCCTTTTTTTTTACCGTGGTATCGAAATCGGCATCGAGAATTGTGTTATTTTACTGGTATTGGCAGACTACTGAATTTTTTAAATCGTGACACCCCTAGCATCTACCGCATTTGTGTGTGTGGGAATAACTGTGTGTTTGAGACGCGGGGGGGGGGGTGTTGAAACACCAGCAGCTTTTAGCGACTTCATAGTGACAAATTGTTACGTAAAAAACTAGCGTACTTTGATGTTAAAATGCGTACGGGTTGGCAGGACGATCTGAATTGTTCTTTGGCTGTACGCTTTGTCAGTAACGCGAGGCGTTCCGAGTCACACGCGTCTCGTCTTCGTACCAGAAACAAAGGTAATGAATTTGGCGACGTAGGTGTGTGACGTCAACCCGCTAGGTCGGTGGCTCTCAGCGTCAGATACCGAGGCAAAAGTCTGGCACGGGAAAACTGTTTTACGACTGGTGGAAGTCGCGGAAAGCTCCGGTTATTGGTCAACATTTGCGGCAAAGTCTTTATGTTCACTCTTCACAGGGACAGGAGTGAATGGGAACTTGGCGATATCAGTCTCCTCCTCCGGCCCTTGAAGCTGATCTCCCTCCTGACTGACCCGGAGTTCCTCCTGTTCCTCTTTAATGTGTGGGGGCTCCAGGTCCTCCTGCTTTACCCCCACGCATACCCCGGTGTGGACCACTAGGTCTTGGCTCAGACTTCCTCGTTCTGTAAAATGCTCCTCTCCTGTATGACTACTGTGGATCAGTGCTGTGTGAAGTCTTGTGGGAACCTGCGCCTGAGAGCTGCTGAACAGTTTGTTGGCAGTATGAAGCTGGGAGATCTCCCCAACACATTGGTGGCTTACGAGCTGCGACTTCAAAGTGACGCTTTTCTCACAAACGATGCACCCGGGTGTTTTTTCTTTGGCGTGGACGGATGTGGGTCTCGTCAGACATCTCCCCGTCGCAAGTCCTTCCTTGTTCTTGTGCGTCAGCAGAGCGCAACTGTCTTCGCATCTTTCACGATACTCGGAGATGCTGAACGGCTTCGTGTGAGTATCGCGTCCTGTATCGCTGACAGAGACGTGCTCGGTTTTCAGAAGTTCTAGACGGGACTGAGGTTGGGCGGTCGGTTTGCAAAAATCGCCGCTTTCATCAGTCCCGGCTTCGGTTTTAACCTTGTCACCAGCGCCACCAGTGTTCCATCCATTGCTTGCGGGAACTTTTTTAGATCTCTGATAAGTGAACCCTGACTGATGCTGCCTGGTCTCTTTCCAAAACCCAATGTCATCGCTGTCGTCAGCTTCAGAGGCCAGTTCTGTCGTTTTATTGGCAACTGGTGTTGAAGGTCTGGCTGCTTCTGGCCCTTCATGGTTCGCTACGTTAAAGCTAATTCTCCTTCTTCCACGCTGCGCAAACTCCCCGAGACACTTGTGGCGTTTGAGCTGAAAACGCCAAAAGAATCTCCTGCCACAGACGCCGCAGCTGAATGCTTTCACCCCGGTGTGCTTCACCATGTGGTACGTCATGGCTCCTTTGTTCCTAAACGCCTTGCCGCAAACTGAGCAGCTAAACGGTTTCTCTCCGGTGTGCGTTTTCAAGTGGTAGTCCAGGCCTGCTTTTTGACAAAACATTTTACCACACAACGAGCAACTAAACGGCTTCTCTCCCGTGTGAGTTCTCATGTGTTTATTCAAATTACCCCTGCGATTGAATGTTTTAGGACACACGGAGCAACGAAATGGGTTACTTTCGGGATCCTTCCAGTCTTTCTCAGTCTCAGGTTCGGAAGCGTCATTTGCATTGTCTTCATTGTCCGATTGTAAATATATATCTTGATCCGAGTTCCTGGCTGGTTCTGGTCCTCCACGGCCCTGCCCATCAGCCGTTGTTTTTGTCTGTTCAGCTGGTCTTTGATGAAGGTGTGAGGACTGGCGCCCGACGCATTTATGCCTTTTGACCTGTTCGGGCCAGGCAAATCTTTTGTGACAAACGCTGCAGCCGAAAAGTTTCTCGCCTGTGTGGATTCTCTTGTGCTTTTTCAGATTCCCCCTCCCACGGAAAGCTTTACCGCACACTGAGCAGCTGAAAGGTTTCTCTCCCGTGTGGATGTTCACGTGTTCCTTTAGCGTACCGCTCTGTGTGAACGACTTCATGCAGAAGGAACAACTGAAAGGCTTTTCTCCTGTATGAGTTATCATGTGCGTCTTCAGGTTTCCGCTTCCACTGAAGGTTTTGCTGCATTCTGAGCAGCTAAAGGGTCTCTCTCCTGTGTGGATTCTCGCGTGTCTCTTCAGATGGGACTTTGTTACAAATGTTTTCCCACATTCAGAGCACTGGAATGGTTTCTCACCGGTGTGGCGTCTTGTGTGGTCCTTCAAATGTCCAATGATGCAAAAGCTTTTCCCACATATGGAGCAACTAAAGGGTTTCTCTCCTGTATGCGACCTCATGTGTATCTTCAGGTGTGTCTTGGTGACAAATCTTTTCCCACACTCAGAGCAGCTGAGAGTTTTTTCACCGGCCTTACATCTCGAGTCATTTTTCAGAGAGTTTAAACCTGACCGAGGTTCTCTGGTCTCCTTCCAATCGGCGCTGTCATCAGTCTCGGGTTCAGAAGAGTCTCCAGCCTTGTCGTCAGTATCTGGTTGTGAACGTGCATCTGGATCCGAGTTTGTGGCTGGTTCTGGTCCTCCGCAGTCCTCCCCATCAGCTTCTATCTCCATCTGTTCAGTTTGTCTTTGAGGAAGCTGTGAGGACTGAGCTTTCTCTTCATCATCTTCACTCTTCACAGGGACAGGAGTGAAAGGGAACTTGGTGATACCAGCCTCCTCCAGCCCTTGAAGCTGCTGCTCTCCCTCCTGACTTATCCAGAGTTCCTCCTGTTCCTCTTTAATGTGTGGGGGCTCTGGCTCCTCCCGGTCAATACTGGAGCTCCACTCCTGCTGCTCAGGGGGAACCTCTGCTTTAACCACCAACAGCTGCTGGACGTCTGCAGAAAACAGGAAACGCATAATTAGGGAAAAAACACAAATTTTAAGTCAAGCTTAAAATGTTTATTCAGTGTGCCGATGTGCCGCATGCAGCAGGCTTTAACACAATGGCTAGTATTCGTCATACTTCACTTTTCATCATCTTCCACCACATTTTTTGTCTTGCAGCGTTGCAATCACACGCTCCAAAAAATACACCAAAAAGTATGAAATGTTTGGGAATGGTGTGCTTTTCTGAGATTTGCATAGCTGTTTTTACGTAAATCATAAAAAATAAAAATAAAAACTACGCTAAATTTCCCCATAGGATTTAATTGGAATCCGGGGGGAGATCGACTTAACAGAGCTCGAAACCACCCCTCTTTGGGGCCATACCAATCCACCATACTTTAACATATATACTTTAACATATAAATGATGATTAAAAGGTCATTGCGTGATGTAGTAAATATAGTAAATTAACATGTTTCACTCTGAATGGAGAGATGGCATAGTGAGCGGGGCTGCCAATGGAAGGTGCCTTGCTCAAAGGCACCTCAGCAGTGCCCAGGAGGTGAAATGACACCTCTCCAACTAGCAGTCTACACTGTACTTGGTCCGTGCGGGGACTTGATCAGGCGACCCTCTGGTTCCCAAGGCAAGTCCCAGACAGACTGAGCTGCTACTGCCCCTGAATAGACTTTACAGCTTTAGCGCGTACCTGTTTTTATATCAATGAACGTTACATTCAAGCCATTGCCAAACGAGTTGATACAAAGCTAATTAAGACTATCAGCTTCACAAAACACTGTTTTACACTGTTACAAACTGTATTTGTCAGTATGGCTACGTTTAGAACATGCTGTTGTCCGGTGACTTTCGCGAGCAGAAACTCAAGTGAAGATAATGACCTCTTCTGAAGAGTCTTTCATGTTTTTTTAAATCCTCCGTGCCCTCCTTGGCTAATAGCAAGGAGGGCACGGAGGATGGTGCGTGCGCGAATGCTTGAGTCATGTGTATGCAACAACAATGGTGTTGTCAATACTTGGAATTCCTCATGGGGGCGACAGAAACTACGCACTATAGCCTTAATGGGCCTCCTGTTTACCTTTGCCAGGTCGAAAGCTTTTGATGCACTGTAAAACTGATATTACTATACTGTTTATACTAAATTAAACCCTTGAATATAACATTGTTGAGTTGTGGTGATGGTTATGCATCGAGATTCTATTATGACACTTTTTTACTAAAGTTGAGTAACACGGATTAAACCATCGGTCTATCACCACCTAACCCGCCTCAAAACCAACGCTGATTGGCCGGTCGTTTGGCTAACGGCTCCAAATTTTCTCTATCTCAAGATGCCAGACTGATCTGCGAGTGGAAAACTGGAGCTCGCGAGATCAGGACGGTCTCACGAGGCTAGCTCATGTGTGCCACCTGGGGGCTGTTGTGGCGCAATGAACTACTGAAAAGATTATTTTCCCCCCCCCCTTTACTGACGCCACAGCAATACCTCGTACACGGTAATCATGTGGAATAAAACCAGTAACATATGTACTACTACTTCTCCTGTCATTAAGCCAGGACTCCAGACTAACTTTTTTTTACTAGGAGCACTGTAGCCACTAACTTTTAGCCAGAAAATTTTAGGGGCACAGGCAGAAAATTTAGGGGCGTACACCTTAAGGCAGTGACACAAATCCGATGATGACTCGGTGACTCGAGTCTGTTCGGTGTGTTCCGTGCTGTCGTCCGTCCGAGGAGCTCTCAGCCTTCACATTGGCTGACCTGACTTGTTGCGTCAGAGGGCGGGCAGTCGGACTCCATGACCAATCTGATTGGTGGAGTGCTAACCCGGAAATCTATCTCAACTATCTTAGTACAATATGAGATCGTATTCTGAAAGAGCCGCCATGACAGTCTGGCTTTGAATTTCCGGAGAAACCAGACCCACGTGACGCGTTCGTCCAATCAGCTGCCGGTTTTCATTTATTGGGCGACAATACAGATTAGAGCCGCCTGCTGTTATGGAGACGTATTACACGCTCAAGTCGGCGTCGCTTCGGCGTGTTCGGAGGCACTTGTTGGACCTCGGGGAGCTGACTGATCAGTCCGACTGACTTTTCTGCCAATGGTCAGCCGTCGGGTTGGTGCGTCAGGGGCTTTAAATCGACCTGCAACACTATTTTTTTCCCCAATTTTCCCATTTGAACTCTATTACTGATAAATGCTTTGGTAATAAATACAGAAACTACAATGTGCCGTTTTATTCAGGTTACTTGATTTGTACCCATAGGTGAATTTGTCGTGCAGTTAAAGAGTGCAAGGCACCCATGACAAACAGTAAGGAAATTTGTGTTTGGTAGATTATTTCCCTGTAAGCAACAGCTTACAGCAACAGCGCTGAGAATGTGGGTTGCGGCAATGAAAAATTTGCCAAATCTTCTCTGCTGTTGCCCTTCACTGTCAGGCCCGTGTGCGCTGGTGTCGGCAATATGTGCACTGGAACCTGAATATATGGAGGAATGTTATGTTCAGTGATCAGTCCAGATTCTTCCTATGGCAGTTGGATCGTAGGGTCAAAGTATGGAGAAGACGCGGAGAACGCTATGCTGATTGCTGCACCGATAGAGTAACACATTTTGCCGTACGGGAGCCCGCACGAAAACCACTGTTCCGACCACTTTATCGGCTTCGACCCGACTCCCTGAACAAGCGGTAGAGGCTGTGGCGGCCCACTATGTCTCTCCACTGATCCCCGGAAAAACGCGAAACAGTTTTCCATTTCCGCACTAGCTTCTCTGCCCAGCTCGCTAAATGCTCGAAGTGGGCGTCATCGTGTACCGACAGTCTCTTCTTCTTCTTTGTAGTTTATTGGCGGTTGGCAAACCAACTTAAATGTGCATTACCGCCACCAACTGGACTGGAGTGTGAACGAGAGATAAATGCAGAAAATAAATAAACCAAAATAAAAAAAAATAAAAAAATAAAAAAAAACGAATGTTCGAATGTCAAATTTTCAAATCGAATACCAACCCACCGAACAAATATTTGAATATTCAAATATTCGGGTCCAGCCCTAGTATTTTACGCTATGATGTTTACATTTGCAATTGATCCGCGGTTCACATACGTGCCGAACCGCAGGGGCGGCCCGTTACACAACTGTATATTCAACACCACTGACAATCTATTGATCAATAGACGTTTAGTGTTTTTCTTGACATGATAAATAATAATAAATGTGTGCCTAAAGATGTATCAGAATGCAGGAAATGAAGTCTTTGACTCAAAAAATGTCCTGGTGGAGGAACCCCCAGAACAATTGACACTTTTCAAAACTTCACCCAGACAACGCTCGCTGCAATATAATATAATGGGGATGTATAATGTGCAGTGCAATGCAGTGTGGTTACATTTCCTCCCGTAAAGACAAAATAAAATACATGCAATTAAAACAAAAATGTATTAAAGTTCTTGAGAGATAATGGCCAACGCATCTGCAAAACACGGCAGGGGTGAAAATACCTGTACGTTAGGTTATTCGAACACATGCTACTAAATACATTTTTACAGTTCGCACACATCAATTTTTAGTTGCAAATGCAAGTGAACCATACACATCTGTCCTCTCTATCTACATGCTTCAGCCTTCCCATCATCCAGATAAAGTACTCTACCTTGTGCCGACCCATATGGTATCATATGGTGCCGGCCCAGGCTTTTTCAGCTGGGAAAAAAATGCTTTAAAAAAGTAACAGCAATTGTCAGACCAGTGAGAATTTTGTCATGTAATGAGCATCTTGACCAACTAATCGACAAACCAACTTGGAGACAGCAGCCCTACTAACAACCTTGCTGCGTTATATTCCATTATTTTGAATTGTCACCTGGTGCCTGAATATTATGTTTCACTGTCATACTTCATTTCCACCATAAATTGATGCAACATGGGCACAAATCAGTGCATACAAATTCATCAGAAATGCAAGAAATGAGGAGTTTAATGTCACAATTTTCCAGAAGGAAGGACCCCCGTTTAATATGTTCCACCTCCCAATATGGAAATGAATGCCCTTGGTCATGGATTGGTTTTAAAAGTACATGTACAAGTACATTTTAATATACCTTTAACAGTGTTTTTGCGAAAGTGGCGATTCCAGGCATATATTTGTTATATTATTTACAAAACACGGCTGGTATGTATTTGGTTCCTATATGTATGTATGTATGTATGTATGTATTAGGGGTGGTACGGTTCACAAAACCCACGGTTCGGTTCGTATCACGGTTTTAGGGTCACGGTTTTCGGTTCAGTACGGTTCTTATTTTTTCTTTATCACTCCAGAATATACTTCAGCATATAATTAAAATTAGCATATTGAATGCATGTTGCACAAAACGTGCACACAGTGGCAGTTCTATATTGTTTTATTTCATCATAGGTAACGTGAAATCCAAAATGTTCCCACACACCAGACTATAAACGACGCTGGCGCATCCTCCAGCTCTGGGCAGCCTCTCTCCCACCTGACATCTCTTCAGGTGACGTGACGTGACCTGCAGCGGCAGAGCGGTCGACTCGGTGACTCTCAAAATCTGACGAAAATCTTTTAAACTGACCTTTGTCGATCTGAAATGAAGACAGATTCAGCAACTGTATGGCCTATTTCTTGCTTAAAATGTTTTCAGAAACACGTTTCGGTGAAACTATTTTAGTACAATATGAGATCGTATTCTGAACGAGCCGCCATGACAGTCTGGCTTTGAAATTTGGGACCCCAGCCAGACCCATGTGACGCAATCATCCAATCAGCTGCCATGGGTTGCGTTTGTCACGCCCATCCCGCTCGTCATTTCCAGTAAGTGTTTTAAAGTGTCTAAAGTGGGCACTACAGCAGTATGAGGTTAGTGCACATTAACAGTGGACTGACGAACCGTGCGGTACACACACGCTCCGAACCGAGACTAGCGAACCGAGCGGTTATATATATATATATATATATATATATATATATAGGCTGCAGCTATCGATTCTTTTTGTAATCGATTAATCTAGCACTTTATCGATCGATTAATCTGATAATTTTTTTTTTGCATTTTTTAACAACCCAAACTAGGGAAAAAAGCAACATTTTCGGAAAAAAGCAACATTTGTATTGCCTACATTGCTTACAATATCTCTCAAAAAACTAAACATAGTAAGTGCAGTTAAGTGCCATATTATATTGTTTTTAAAGGAATGTTTTTTTTTCAAATGATATCAACCTCAAACTAAGGCATACATTAAACATACACAAACATTAAGTTAACTTAACTTTCAGAACTACAAGTTTCAACCTGACTGATCTGTATATACAGTAGATCTATATGTAAATATTAGTTATACTCAACTTATTTTCATTTATATATTTGATTATAATGTCACACAGCTCTGTTACACTTATGCTATTAGGTCGTTGATCAGCTGTTTCTCCGTAGAGAGAGAGAGAGAGAGAGAGAGAGAGAGAGAGAGAGAGAGAGAGAGAGAGAGAGATGCGCAACAATCAGCTGTTTTTCCGAAGGGATAGTCAACGCGTCAGCTCTTTAGATCAGATCGTGGTCTCCACTACGTATTTGCTTGTCTTTGATTTTGGTAGTGGTTGTGTTTGGTGTAGTTTCATCGCCCATACGACTCTGTGATGTACTTTTGTCGGTCCGCTTCGTAGAATGGATGATTAAGTTAGACTCCACGTTTTCTGTTGAGATGCTAAACCACTGACGTCGTGCTGTTATTGTGGTAAGCTAGTTTGATTTTGCAGTAGACATACTGTACAGAGTTTTAGTTTTTTTTTTGTAATATTATATTTATTTACATTTTCCAAATTAAACAAGCAAACAAACAAACAAACAGGGCTCAGATGCAGCTATTGCCAGTTGTTACAGTCACACTTAGTGCAGCGGTAGGAGGAAAGGTTGTTGATACAGGAACATAATTAGCTTACTGTATTTTAGCTTTTTCGAAAGTGAGTTAGGAATGGGTTCCAAGAACGGGAAAACGTGTCCCTTTGACTGGTGCGGAGTTTTTCCATTTGTATTATGGATAGCATATTGGTGATCCATACCTGAAAGGAGGGAGGAGAGGGAGACTTCCATTCCCTTAATATCAGTCTCTTGGCAACTATCAGTCCCAGTACCAATGGTTGCCGCATTGTAGTCGGAATTGCCCTTGTTATTTGTGAGCAGCCAAAAATAGCAAGTCCAGGCTCAGGCTGAAGGGGCCTCTGATATGCTTTGGAATACCAGTCAAATATTTTAGACCAAAAGTCTCTCAATGAGGAGCAGGACCAAAAAGCATGGGACAACGTGCCCTCTGACACCTTACATCTGTCACACACTGGGGAAACTGACGGATATATTCTATGTAACCTGACTTTGGAATAGTGTAAACGATGGACAATCTTAAATTGAATTAATTGGTGTCTACTGTTTATAGAGCAGGAATGAATATTAGACAAACAGGTGTTCCACATGGATTCAGATAGCTCCACATCTAACTCTTCTTTCCAAGTATCCCTAGTTTTCACAGTGTGTGCAGCAATACAGTCATCAAATAAACGAACAATTCTCGAGATAAGACGCTTGGAGAAAGGAGGGCTCTTACAAATATCATAAATTTCATGCTCCAGGGGTAGATTTTGAAAATCTTCAATTTTTGATTGGGTGTAATGCCTAACCTGCAAATACCGAAAGAAATGGGAACTGGAGAGATTATATTTTCTTTTCAGTTGGCTGAATGATGCAAATTTACCGTCAATGTACAAATTATTAAGTGAGACCAAGCCCTTCTTTCTCCAGTCGTGGTACGATATGTCATGCCAGGGAGGCAGAAAACTATGGTTAAAGCATATACAGTACAGGCCAAAAGTTTGGACACACTTTCTCATTCAATGCGTTTCCTTTTTATTTTCATGACTATTTACATTGTAGATTCTCACTGAAGGCATCAAAACTATGAATGAACACATATGGAATTATGTACTTAACAAAAAAGTGTGAAATAACTGAAAACATGTCTTATATTTTAGATTCTTTAAAGTAGCCACCCTTTGCTTTTTTATTAATAAGTGACAAAATTCCACTAATTAACCCTGACAAAGCACACCTGTGAAGTGAAAACCATTTCAGGTGACTACCTCATGAAGCTCATTGAGAGAACACCAAGGGTTTGCAGAGTTACCAAAAAAAGCAAAGGGTGGCTACTTTGAATAATCTAAAATATAAGACATGTTTTCAGTTATTTCACACTTTTTTGTTAAGTACATAATTCCATATGTGTTCATTCATAGTTTTGATGCCTTCAGTGAGAATCTACAATGTAAATAATCATGAAAATAAAGAAACACATTGAATGAGAAGGTGTGTCCAAACTTTTGGCCTGTACTGTAGGTGTTTGTACTGATGTATTTGGTAGTTTTAGAGAGCACCTAACCTGGTTTAAAATTCTTACTGACTGTTTCACCACAAAGCATAAATTCTTATAGGACTCTGGCTTTTCAAACTTGGAGAATAACATAGCTGGCAATGAAGATTTATTCACAGAGCTGGCCTCCATCTTAAGCCACAAGGGGGTTGCAAGCGTCTGATTATCCAAGGATCCCTGTTGCCAGAACATTAATGCTCTAACAGTGGCAGCCCAGTAATAGTGTTTAAATACAGGCAGGTCCAACCCTCCCTCCAATCTAGACTTCTGCAAGTGTGCCTTTGAAATCCTGGCATTTTTGCCATTCCAAATATAGGACAAGATAATGGAGTCCAAGTCTTTAAAAAAGGCTGCGGTGAGATAAATGGGGAGATTTTGACATAAGTATAAGAATTTGGGGAGGGAGATCATTTTAATTGAGTTTATGCGTCCGATCATTGATAAGGGAAGAATTTTCCAACATTCAATATTTTGTTTTAATTTTAAAATAAATTCTGCAAAATTTAATTTAAATATTAGTTTTGGATCCTTAGGTATAGTCAGACCAAGGTAGGTGAAATGATCATTAACTATTTTGAATGGGATACTTTGTAAAAAACCTGGTGAATAAATACCGGAAAGAGGCACAAATTCACTCTTTGACCAGTTGATCGTGTACCCTGATATTTTACCAAAAGACTCGATCAACTCAAGAAGAGGGGGAATTGATTTTTCAGCATTGTATAAATACAATATTACGTCGTTAGCATACAAGCTGATAAGCGTTTCCACCCATCCGACCCGGAGCCCCCTCACCTGCGGGTGCTCTCTTATCGCTACAGCAAGAGGCTCCAGTGCAATAGCAAAGAGGGCCGGAGATAATGGACAGCCTTGCTGAACCGAGCGTTGCAAAAAAAAAAGGGGCTGACCGATCACCATTCGTCAGAACAGAACAACACGGTTCTACGTATATCAGTTTCACCCAAGAGATAAACATCTCCCCGAATCCGAACCTGCGCAGTGACTCGCAGGGACAGAATAGAAGCTCCATTTATGCCACTAAAATCAGAGTAAATAGTATTGAGCAGCCGCCTGACATTAGAAAAGGAGAGTCTGCCAGGAATAAACCCGGTCTGGTCAGGATGGATGATAGAAGCCAGATATTTGTTCAATCTAGTAGCCAAGATTTTAGTTATTACTTTACGATCAAAATTTTGAAGTGCAATTGGTTTAAAACTTGCAGGATCGGTTTCGTCTCTGCCCTTTTTTAAAATTAGAGAAATGTTCGCTTCATAAAGGGTTTTCGGCAGTTTTCCATTATTTTTAGAGTTATGCATCATCCTGAGCATAAGTGGTGCAAGAATATCACAAAATCTCTTATAGAATTCTGCGCAGTAACCATCGGGCCCAGCAGCCTTGCCTGATGGAAATGACTTTATGGCATTAATGACTTCCTGCAGCGTAAAGTCTGAATCAAGGCATTTCGCAGCAGCATCACTCAGTTTGGGCAATGATATAGAGTCAAAGAAATCATTCAGATTAGATTGTGAAACATTGTGTTTTGAGGAGTAAAGCTCAGAATAGAATTCACTAAAACGATGGTTTATGTCAGAAGGATTGGTTAGAAGAATGCCTGTTTTAGACTTAATACCATGAATTGCTCTTGAAGCCTGGTCACTTTTAAGCTGTTGCGCTAACAGTTTACCAGGTTTATCCCCAAGCTCAAAGTGTTTCTGCTTCAATTTTAGAAGTAAGTTTTTGACTTGGTCGTTCATAAGGTTACCTGGAATGGGATATTTTTCCGAAACAATATTGCCACACCACGGGCATGCGAGGTAAATGATGATTGATATATCTGAGATACCCAATTGCATTTCAACCTATGTTGCATAGCTGTTTTGATATGGGTCTCTTGCAAAAAAATAATATCTGCAGAAAGAGATTTCAGGTGTTTAAAAACTTTCCCCCTTTTGACTAGACTACCAAGCCCTTTCACGTTCCATGAAATCAGTTGTAAATCTTTGCCTCCTACATACATTTTACCTTGTAATTGAGTCATTTTGAAAAAATGTGAAAAAATACAAATACTGTTGTAACACTGAGTACAACTGAGTAAAACATGTGCATCTGAGCCAAACAAGAACAGCAATACAATCCCACAACCACCCCATCTCCCTCAGTCCCGCGTCCCCCGAACATGACGCGTATCTTCCCCTCTCGTTCAAAACAGGCAAATAATAGGCCGACCGGGGTAGCGCCCCCCACCACAACGTAATTATGAGTTTGAAAACTGAAAGCTAGTAACACCCTTGAAAACAAAGTAAAAGACGCCTTTAAAATAAATTGTCCTGCGCCCTGTCGTATTAATAAATGTTATATGTCTTGGCAGTCACTTATTGACATCCAATTTGAAGACTGGGCAACTGTGCATGTAGCACAGAAAAGCGAACACGCTCACCTTAAAAAGTAAAAAATGACCATCACATTCTTTAACCATCTGCCGAAGCGCTACGTTCCTTTAGTGAACGAGCCGCCTCAGCCGCCGCTGGATCATTGAAGACATCCGGAGCATTCCTCTCCTCATCCCAGTAAACATGAAGCCTGGCCGGGTAGCGCAGGTGATGTTTAACTCCTCCGTCTCTCAGGGCTTTCATCACGTCTCGGAAGGCACGGCGCTGGCTCATCACTTCACTAGTATAATCAGGGAAAATCAGAACTTTGTTTCCCTTGTATTCCATTGATTGCGTCCTGCTGAGGCGTAGAATCTGCTCCTTCACCTGAAAATGATGAATGCGAGCCATGATGGTGCGCGGCTTGCCGCCTGCCGCTGATTTGGACTGCAGAGAGCGATGCGCACGATCAACTTTCACTGGATGTGGAAAGTGCTGTTCACCAAGCAGTTCAGGAATAAGTTTGGAAACAAAGTCAGTTGGTTTTCCTTCTTTCTGAATCTTCTTTTATACCAACAATCTTGATGTTATGTCTGCGGGACCTTGCTTTTAAATCTAGTAGTTTGGCTTGAAGCTGGCCGGCACACTTTGTTAAATCTTCACATTTGGTTTCAAGCACTTCCACACGCTCTTCAAGTGCACTGGTCATTTGCTCTTGACTGACCATGCGGTTTTGCAGATCAGTTTGCAAGGAGAGCACAGACTGAAACTTGGTATCAAAGGCATCAAAGCGTTCATTGAGCCTCCCCAGAATCGTCTCTGACATTTCCTTGCACATGTCCTTGCACATCTCGTACATGTAGGTTTTGTCCATGGACACAGTATCTGAAGCGGTAGCCGAAGGTTTAGCAGAGGGCTCGTTGGAGCGGCTATCGCTAGCATTAGCCCCGTTAGCATTAGCACTGCTGATGTATCCATCGATGGTCTTGGACTTCCCAGGAGGGTTTCTTTGCCGTGACATTTCCAGATTAGCAAAGTTCAGCGGATGGGATAGGCGAGCGAGCAAAAAAATATCAGCTCTTGGACAGTTGTATCGTGGTGTTCGGTGATTTTGCCTAAGTTGTGGTGGAGAGCACAAGCTAAACACGTCTACATTCTGCGCATGCGCACTAGCTCCCCCCGTACAGAGTTTTAGTTTTAATTACGTTTGAACTGATTCCAAACTTTGGACACTTTCTGTCGTTTTCTCAGCCTGTCTCTTCTCTTAGCCCGTCGCTGTTTACGCTCTACCATGTGTCGCCAGCAGCAGACTGACCCGCGACAGTAATAATGCTCCGTGCGGAAACACCGTCCGTCAGTGATACAACGTTGGTGACATTGATTTAACGAAGCTTCGAGGCAAGTCATTTAGCATCGAGGATTTTTTTAATCAAATTATTCGTGGAATATATATATATATATATACACGCACACACACACACACATGTTCACTTATGTTATTATTCACCAAAACACTGTTTGTAGAAACCAACTTGGCAAAAAACCTGACTGTTTCTGTAACAATAGGATTGTTGTTCCCAGTTTGCAACCGGCGCAGTCCGACACAAGTGAGCGCCAAAGTCGTTGCAAATGCACCTGCGCCCATCTGTGTGCCCAAGGGCGTGCTGGTCTTACAGAGAGGTGTGTTCAGGTGCATTCTGGGCGTATTGCTATCTTGAGGCAGCGGGAAGTGATCGCGCCGTTAACCCAAAAAAAACCTGGTCTAAAGTCAATAGCGCAGCATTTTCATTGTTATTTTAAAAGCAAATTAGTAAAATGTGCCTAGGCTTATGCACAGTGCGCGCACACTATGCTTGTTACATATACACACACACACACAAGGAAGCGCAGCAGCACACACACATGCAAAAGATAACAAATAAAAATATTATGGTGCAAATCCTCCAAATGGTTGCGTTTTGCGACCAAAATTTGATAGTGTGTGACTGAATTTTACATCCAGTCGCACATGAGCGACCAGTAAATTTGCCCCCCTTTTTCTTTTTACACGTTAGACATTGAAATTTCGGAAAATTGACAGAAAGCAGAGCTCTGACACAAACACACACACTCATGCAGAGCTGCAGACGGTGCAAGAATAATAATAAAAATAAAAATAAATATATAAATATATATATATATATATATATATATATATATATATATATATATATATATATATATATATATATATATATAAATAAATATATATATATATATATATATATTTAACTGTCATGACAGCTATGGGGGCTGTCAGTTTACCTTATATGTTGCATCTTCAAATGTGACACTGAATTTGAAACAGCACATTGTAATTTCTGCATCTATTATCAAAGTATTTATTAGTAATACAGTGGAAAGTAGTAGAAATGTGAATATTTGGTTAGCATGTTGATTTAGGATGTGTGCCCCTAAATTTTTGGGTTGTGCCCCTAAAATTTTCAGTTGGGGGCCAAAAAAGTTAGTCTGGAGCCCTGATAAAAGCAATGCGCCAAGGTCCAAACACGCCTGGCTTTTAAAGGGAATGGGAGATGACCCTCTGATTGGTTTATGGCATGTTACGCCCAAAACACACCTACAGTATGATTAATGAAGAAACCTTTGTTCTGCAGTCAAAACTAGCAAAAGTACACACCCTAAACACACCTGCCATATGCTCTACACACCGTGCGCTTAGATTGTTAAAATAGGGCCCTAAGTGTAAACGGCTGTCCTGTCAATGTTCCCATGGTAACAGCCAGAAACCAGAGACGGTAGGCTACGGACAACATCTGTGTCATGCCAAAGCGTACATATATACTGTACATTAGGGGGGATTTGGGACACTAAACTGCACATATATACTGTACATTAGGGGGAATTTGGGACCCTAAACTGCAGTATATACTGTACATTAGGGGGAATTTGGGACACTGAAACTGCACGTATATACTGTACATTAGGGGGGATTTGGGACACTAAACTGCACGTACAGTACAGGCCAAAAGTTTGGACACACGTTCTCATTCAATGCGTTTCCTTTTTATTTTCATGACTATTTACATGGTAGATTCTCACTGAAGGCATCAAAACTATGAATGAACACATATGGAATTATGTACTTAACAAAAAAGTGTGAAATAACTGAAAACATGTCTTATAATTTAGATTCTTTAAAGTAGCCACCCTTTGCTTTTTTATTAATAAGGGACAAAATTCCACTAATGAACCCTGACAAAGCACACCTGTGAAGTGAAAACCATTTCAGGTGACTACCTCATGAAGCTCATTGAGAGAACACCAAGGGTTTGCAGAGTTACCAAAAAAAGCAAAGGGTGGCTACTTTGAAGAATCTAAAATATAAGACATGTTTTCAGTTATTTCACACTTTTTTGTTAAGTACATAATTCCATATGTGTTCATTCATAGTTTTGATGCCTTCAGTGAGAATCTACAATGTAAATAGTCATGAAAATAAAGAAACACATTGAATGAGAAGTTGTGTCCAAACTTTTGGCCTGTACTGTATATACTGTACATTAGGGGGGATTTGGGACACTAAACTGCACGTAAATACTGTACATTAGGGGGGATTTGGGACAATAAACTGAACTTATATACTGTACATTAGGGGGGATTTGGGACACTAAACTGCATGTAAATACTGTATATTAGGGGGGATTTGGGACAATAAACTGCACGTATATACTGTACATTAGGGGGGATTTGGGACACTAAACTGCACGTAAATACTGTATATTAGGGGGGATTTGGGACAATAAACTGCACGTATATACTGTACATTAGGGGGAATTTGGGACAATAAACTTCACGTATCCCACCTTACTTTTCTTTTCCAAGTGAAAGTTGGAAAACTTGTCTGTTACAAGTTAGCTAGTCCTGTAACATGATGCCACTTAAACTGGAAACCATTCACAACTGCTTCTTTCATTAATACACCTACAAACAGATACATACTTAACGGTTCTTAAGCTTCACGGGCTAGCTAGCTGCGGCTAACGGGCTGCGAATGGTTTAGCTAGCTAGCTGACGTTAGCTTAGCCTCGTTAGCAGAGCAGTAGAAAGACAACAAACCTCCTCCTGGCGGCTTCGTCTCCGGTCTCCGGTGTCGGTCCATGTCTGAGCAGCAGACTAATACTCCTCGGGGGGGTTCTGCCGTTATTTGGATCCGGCTAACAGCTCCACTCTGCTGACTGCTCCGGTGTTTAGGTCGGTAAAATACAACGGTGGGCTTCTTCTTCTTCTTCTCCTCAGAATTCCGGCAGTGTTCCTCTTCTTCTTCTGTCCATTCCCAGCAGACTAGGCATTGTTGCTGCATTTCTGCCTCCCGCTGGTGATGAGAACGGTCTACATTAGAGATCCTCCTGGACGCAAAATGACGAATCCCACTATGGCCACGCCAAGACCCGCCCTACGAAGCAGCTCGATTGGTTGGGGTTAGGCATTTGACCTCGAGTGGTTAAGGTTAGGGTTAAGGGATTGGTCATGGGATCTGTAAGCATGGACGCCTGGCCAATAGTAGTGTGTGAATGCTATTGAAGGGCGGGTCTTGGCGTGGCCGTAGTGGGGGAAGTAAATATCGCCTCCTGGGTCAGGTCCATGGATTTGATTATCAAGGAAAATGCTGAAAATATGCCATTAAAATTGTGAAATATGTCGACTATTATTGAACTTTAACATACAAAGTTAAACGAACATGTGAAGAAATACATAAACAAAAATGTGCAATACTTTTGTCTTTAAAAAAAAATAACATTTCACTAAATTAAAGTTAAAAAAAGTGTACAAATTCTTATTAGATTAATAGATTTTGTATGCCCTTATAAACAATGACAATCGAGATGGGTGTAATATAATAACACAAAAATATTGACAAAATAAAGTTGAAGAACACACTATCATTTCATTTTATCAATGGGAAACATCCATGTGTACAGACGAGGCTAGCAGCAGCAGCAGCAGCAGTGCCGCATCAGACACGTTTCTGGTGTGCAAAGACCTAGAAAACGCCACAGAGCCACCACGCAGCAGAAACGCCATGCTCACGCCACGCTCACGTCACGCTCACGCTCATGCTCATGCCACACAGCAGTGTGTGTGAGGCCTTAGTCCATCAGTGAAGTTCTGCCTCCGTCTAGTGGGTGAAACAAAGAACAGCACGATTTCTTCTCCCTTTCTCCGCTTCTCACTTGACTGAATCCCCTTTAGAGTCAAAGTCGGCTTGGAGAGGACCATACTCCTGCCTGAAGTTGAGGTATGCTACCTGCAGCGAGAACGGGTTGAGGCAGCAGGCATCAAAGCCGGGATGGAGCGTCAGGCAGGTAATGTCTGTGGCCGGGACTAAACCCTCAACTAGTGCCCAGTAGGCATCCACATCTCATCAACACAGGCTGTCCATCGCTGACGCCATAGCCTCACAATGGCCGCACAAACACCTAGCCAACAAAACGATTATGTGCTAGTGCTAACTTTCTTGGATGGACTGCACAGTCCCTGTCTCAGCGTTAAAATCTTAGGTTGTAGAATATCACAAGATAAAACATTGCTGGCTTAAATTAAGACAATCTACATGTATGTTTAATCTAAAACAAGGTCGAAAGTATGTTTGCTAAAGCAGATTTATTGTATAACACCAAGGTACTAGCCTAGATGAACCAGCATTAGCCACCGCACTACACAGTAACTCACCAAGTCACTTGCCCTATTCGCCACTGGTTTTGTTGACACCACAACTCTACTTCTCTCCTTTACCATTGTTCCTCCCCCTTATCTCCCCCTTAATCTCCCCCTGACCTCTATCTCTCCTAGGAGGCTCATAATTATAGGCCTGTGGGCCATCATAAGCATGCTCGCCGACGTTGAAGAGCTCGGTTTCTTCATTCACGTCCATTGTAATTTGAGCATGAACTTGACCAGACTCCCTCGCGTTACGTCACTTCCAGTCAGTGATAGATAGGTGCGGAAGTTATTTTATCACAATGTTATCTCAAAATATTGTTTATGGCGGTTATATATTCCTCCACTTTGGAAAATGTAGTTGTTTATCATTAATATACACTATGCTGTATATGGGTGTCCAACCTGCACATTGCTCTTTAATGAAAAATATTAAAATTGGATCCACTTCTCTTTTTAATCTAAGTTTTATAGGGTATTTTTAGAAATACTTCCTCCCACTGCTCTGGTTAGGTTATATCCAGACCTCCTCTGCAGCACATCATAGCCACATTTTTTAACCCCCCTGCATGCTTTCTTTTCTTTTCCTTGTTTTTCCTTCGTTTTCTTTTTTTATGACTTTTTGTATTGCTTTAATCCATATTTATGATTAATAATAACTGTATTTGTTGTAATATTTCCATATTTATGTCTTTTATAGCATGCTTCTCAGATTTTATTATTCTTTCCTTTCGGGGGTTAATTTCTACCTGTAAAGGGGGGGGAGGGGGGGTTCTACCTAATATGTTTATGTTTTTATGTTTTTTTTAATAAATATTTTAAAGATGCCTTGGTTGTCCTTTATAACTTTTATTCTGCCTTATCTATATTTTAATAATTTGATTGTGCTTCTGTCTTTATTGCTAATATTTATTATTATTATTATTATTACAAATTGAATTACTTGTCTCAAGATTTGAACATGATAATACACATGCCATTGGCTCTATGCATTTTACTAACAGTGTGGTTTTATTCTATGATGTATTTTAAATTATTTATAGTTATTTATTGTCTGGCACTTTTTACCTTTTAAAGCACATTTAAACACAGCACTTATTACTCATTTTTTATGGTATGTGTATATATTTTTTGACCTCAAGGGCAAGTAATTCAGACAGTATTTTAGACCCTTTAATACTGACAGCTAGTGTTTAAAATAGTTACTGCAGTACACATTCAAAATACTAGCCCCCTCCTCCCCAGACTTAAAGTTGACGGAGGTTGCCAGGCTGAGACCGCAGCATCCACAACAATGTTGCTAGATGCCGTGCTCACGAGGAGCTCTGTTCCCAACTGACAGGCACACTTTTTCGGCTTAGAATTACCGTAGAAACTGCTAAAAATCCCACAACCTGGCCGTCCTCTCCACACGCCAGACAGACACACTTCCTCGGCTTAGAATTACAATAGGAACCGCTAAAAATACCACAACCTGGCCGTCCTCTCCACCCGACTAAACACACTTTATTGGCTTAGAATTACGGCAACAATCGCTAAACACACTGCAAACTCACGGTCCCCCCCCTCCCCCCTCTCTTGGCTTAAAATAACTCACCGTTGTCTGCTACAGCTGCTGAACAGGCTACACGTTGTAAACAGCCATGGCCCGCTTGCCTGGTCCTGCAGTAACATTAGCAGTTAGCAGGGTCAGCATGGCGGCGTTAGCCAGGACCAGTCAGGATCACTTCACTGGCTGTGTCTCAATTGTTTTTGCGAGTAACCTACTCGGGTACTCTAGCTATATAATTCAATGTGAGTACACAAATGTTGAAATGACATAAAATGCTCGTCCCTTGTAGCCGTGATAAATTAGCCTGAAGCTAATGCTTACCTGTTCAGGAGGAAATTAATCAACTCGGCGTCTTTTTGGGCTGTAAGCTGTCTCCATCTTTCAAATACATCTCCAATATTTACCCGGGGTTTCTTACGTCTCTGGTCACGCAACTGTTAGAAACATGCCGGTTTTTTTTGTCGGGTAGAATTTCTCTCCGTTGATCCCGTTCGTTTGTTTGCTGCTTTAATTCAATTATTTATTTTGTAATTTCTCTAGGAGAGAGACCAGGGCAGGCGTGGAGGTGACCTTTTATTTAAATTTTTTATCTTCTGCTGTCCGCCCTGTTCAGTGGTTCTTTTCACCTGCTTTTGGAATCATTTTTCTGTTCTCTTAGATTCCGAGTTCTAGTATTTTAATCTGAGCAAATGCTTCGTCCAATGCATCAGACCTTCTTTGGTAATTTTAGGCTGAGTTGGTGCGTTGGCTCTTTTTTTTCTCTTCCTTTGCCCGGGGAGGACCGACCTGGTTGGGCCAGAGGACGGAGAGGCACACACACACACACACACACACACACACACACACACACACACACAAGCATATTTTATTTTGTATATTTTAATTCATAGCTCTTTTCCCCTTTTTCTTTCCTTGCTTTTGCCCGCTTTAGGCCACCACCAGGCCCGTAGACAGTCACGTCCATCCATCATTCTTCACAGTAAGCTAATCAATGAGGTTATGAATAATGTGCAGTGTTTCCCCCCCCCCCCATGAAAACGGAACTGACACTTTGCTGCAACACAAACAAATAATATATTTTTCCCCCTCTATTCACACAAACACACACAATGAGGCATATTTTCAGTTGTGATTGAACTGTATTTTTTGAGTTACTATATAGACCAACTTTGACCTTGACATATACAGTAGGCTGAGCATTCTGTAGCAGCGGGTGTGGGAGAAGTTCGGAGAAGACATGGAGAAGGACTTTCGGTCGGCACCAAAGTGCTTCTGGAAAACTGTTCGCCACCTCAGGAGGGATAAGCGGGGAACCATCCAAGCTGTGTACAGTAAGGATGGGACACTGTTGACCTCAACTGAGGAGGTAATAGGGCGGTGGAAGGAGCACTTTGAGGAACTCCTGAATCCGACTAATACGCCCTCTATGTTAGAGGCAGGGCTGGAGGATGACCGGGGATTGTCGTCGATTTCCCAGGCGGAGGTCACTGATGTAGTCAAACAACTCCACAGTGGCAAAGCCCCTGGGATTGATGAGATCCGTCCGGAAATGCTCAAGGCTCTGGGTGTGGAGGGGCTGTCCTGGTTGACACGTCTCTTCAACATTGCGTGGAGGTCTGGAACAGTGCCAAAGGAGTGGCAGACTGGGGTGGTGGTTCCCCTTTTTAAAAAGGGGGACCAGAGGGTGTGTGCCAATTACAGGGGTATCACACTTCTAGTCTACTCCAAGGTGCTGGAAAGGAGGGTTCGGCCGATAGTCGAACCTCGGGTTGAGGAGGAACAATGCGGATTCCGTCCTGGTCGTGGAACAACGGACCATGGGCCTCATGTATAAAAGACTGCGCAGCTTTCATACCAGAAGATGACGTACGGCCAAAACTTGAAAAGTACCTACGCACAGAAATATTCACATGTATAAAACCGGTCGTACGCCAGGTCCTGCGCACCTTTCTTTTATACATGACAATCAACGTGAAATTGAGCGCACATGAATGAGTGACTGACCCCGCCTTGCCTCCTCCCATAAATGAATATGGAAATGACTATAAATGCGCCCCCGACGTCATTCTTTGTCCAATCACAACGGGTCATCCCGCTGCAGACGAGAAAAGAAAAACTTCACTGACTGAGGTTGAGGTGCTGATTGCGGAGGTGGAGGCGAGAAAAAAATTTTCCGTTTGGAGGTTTGTCATCTTGGATAAGCAATAAAAGAAAATGCCCAGAATGGCAAATGGTGACCGGGCGGTGAATGCACCGAACCATAGCAGAATAATAAAAAAATATATATGTTTAATGTCGAAGTGGAAAGCAAGAGAATAATGGCAGCGCCACACCACTTACAGAACAACATACATCTCGGTGTCAGTCCAAATTACGCATAATAAGCAGTTTGAACACATGTAATGCCATTTATTTTATTTATTGAGTGTTAGTAGCTCAGTGAAACTGAGTCCAGCGCGAGGGAGACCTGACTCAGAGGAGGAGATGTTAGTGAGGCCAGCGTCTCCACGGCAGGTGACAGTGCGCACGGATCCGCTGTGCCACGCATGGATAAAATAATAAAATAGTAAATAGGACTACAGTGTGCAGAATTAAGACAGTCAAGACGGCCCATTGTTTGGTGGACCCAGGGGCGCCGCCAGGAATTTTGGGCCCCATGACAAAAAAATCCAATTGGGCCCCCTCTACACAGCTTTTGTCACCACATCTCTAGGACCTAACTGTCCCATCATCAAAAGCTTTACAGAACTCTAATTAAAGGCTTGCAACTGTCTTGCTGCTTGTAGTTCAATACTAGTACTAGCACAATATTTGCTGCTGATGATTTGTACATGCATGCAAGCAGGGGTTAAATTTGAATTAGTTATGTGGAGGGGCTCTCCCTAGGGGCGTCCGGGGGGGTCCCCCGTGAAAAAAATTGAAAAATAAACCGTTAAATGGCACTTTCTGGAGAGTTTTGTGCAAAGAAATGGAGAAATTGAGTCTTACATGATATGTGCAAAACTGCAAGGTTAAGAGCCTATACTCTGCATTGTTGTAGTATCAACAGGTATTAGGGCATTTGCATTACTGTTAATAGGTCATCACTTGATTACACATTATATTACCTTGTTATGATATAAGAAGTGACCCATACAATGTGCCAAACATAATGTGCCACATGAAGAGACAATGCAGCATATGACAGTAGCAACAGCTGAGAAGATTTGGGTCTGTGGTCACCAGGTCCACTTCACACAAACTTCCTTGTCCCATTCTCTCTTTGCTACTACAACACACACACACACACACACACACACACACACCCGGCACCGAGTGGGGCTCTCCGATACTCAGATGCGAGCCGCTGGAGGAGATGCAACAGCGAGAACCGGTTCCACGGCTTGGTCAGCGATCATGAACTCGTAGCGGCCGGTGGAGCTTCCGAGCACCGGGCTTCCAACGCTGCGAACGGGGTTTTTAGTTTTAGGAGAAGGCATTTTATCTGTTAATCCTACCGACGGAGACACTAAAGGGACACTAACAGGGTTTTAGCTTTAGGAGAAGGCATTATATCTGTTAATCCTACCGACAGAGACACTTTGGCGTTATGTAGTTGACCCGCAGTGGTGAATTGTCTGCAGTTCTGGGCGGGTTCTTGCCGTGTTCTGATTGTTGTCATCTCAGCTCCGCCGAGACAAAATAGGCATGCCATTTCAAACATCTTTCATTTATTGTCAGAAATATCATGTTTTCAAAAGCATCACTTTCATCATATTTTTGTGACATATTTAGACTGCAAGCAGGCACATCCGGACCCGAGTAGGCTTATGTGCCAGGGCTGATCCCCGGAGAGCCCCGGCCCAATTTAACCCCTGCATACAAGTCTAGTATGTAGTTCACTATTTGATGCAAGATTGGCATATACTAATAAATAGCACTAACACTACAGAACATTGATCCAAATTACCTAGTTCTGTATCACCACCACTTGATTACATACATTAGATCCGATAGATTGTTTTGTGTTTGTGTGTGTGTGTGTGTGTTTGTGTGTGTGTGTGCAAGCTTCTCAAATAAATTGCCCTTCATGATGGGAATAATAAAGTCTGTATCTATTAGGGATGCACGATGATGTCGGCACGACATCGGTATCGGCCAATAAAAGCTTAAAATGGTCATCATCGGCATCGGCAGATATGAATATTTCTGCCGATGAGCCATGCCGATAGTGTATCTTGTTTACTATGCGCACATGACGACCATGAACGTAGCATGAGCGACAGCAAATTAAACTTCCAACATGTCGGCTGTGTACATTTATATTTCGAATGTAAAACAGATAACAAACTATGTACTGCTATTTGCAGTACTTGTAAAACACAAGTGATGCGAGGAGGCGTGTTCCACACTACAAATATGATTACGCATAGATGCGTAGATGCAGTACCGAGACTTTGAAAAGTAAGAAGAAAAAACGCCGGCAAAAACCCATCAGCAGCCTCTACTTCAGTCCTTTGACAAAGCTAGAAAATACAGCAGTGACCACCCAAAGGTAAAAGTTGAATTTTGAATGTATTGCTCTTGATAATCTACCAGCCGTTGAGCCTGGTGGAGCCGCGGTATGCTATGCCTAGCCGGCGCTACTTTTCTGATGTGCCGTTATCTGAGCTCCAGAGTGTTGTCGCCAGTCACATTGAAAAGCTCCTCGCGGCGCTAGTCACATTAGCTTTACCACGGACAGCGGATATTTGGACATCAAGCGTGAGTCCTGTTAGCATGTTGAGCCTCACTGCCCAGTGGATAGACGAAGACTTCGCCCTTAAAAAAGCTGTCCGACCTACACTCACAGGAATGCTCCGGTTCTCACACAGCAGCTGCAATTGCATCTGCATTTGATAATACGTTTGTGTAATGGAAAATAGAAAGAGAACGAGTGCACGTCGTGCTACGTGTTGACAGTGAACGGCTGTTTAGCGTTGCCTCTGATGTAAGGTATTGGCAGACCTGTTCAAGTAGGAGATGAGTTACATTTTTTATTTGAATATTTATTTTTATTTATTTTACTCCTAAGGACTTAAGTTTGAAGTCTGAATTTAAAAATAAAATGTGGCACTGGCATATAATTTATTCTCCTCCAAGTTAAATAAGTTAACAATTTTTCAGGGGTGAATGTCTGTCTACATAAAATGATACATTTATGGTAGAATCAAATGTTGTTGGTCTTGTGTATTCCCTTATCTACAACACAGGAGAGATACTTGGATTTCTCTTCAGTAGAAATCAAGTGAACAGTATATCAGGGGAAAAATGTGTATATATATCGGTATCGGCATCGGCCAAAATGAGTTTGAAAATATTGGCATATCGAATATCGGCCAAAATCCAATATCGTGCATCCCTAGTATCTATAGATGTCATTCCATAATTCAATCTAAATGAACGTATCAAACTGGATTATTTTAATATTGTCTGTATCTTACATGCAGGCTCAGGTAAGCTACTCACTGTTTCCAACTGTCCAGCATCCAGTACAGACAGTAGGTTTTTTATTTTATTTTTTTATTTTATTTCATAATGATCATGTGATAAAATAATTGTTATTAATGTGTTTGAATTTTTGTCATTAACAAATATTTCATTTTCATTTTTTTGTAATGGTAAAAAGAGCAAGAGAGACAGAGAAATCCCCACAGACTCCCTGCAATGATGCTAACTGGCATGTCATTGGACACAATGTTGCTCACCTTCTTCACTGGGACAGGGAGGGGCTGTTAGGGGGAGACTGGGCTGCTGCTGACTCATCTGTTGTTAAGTCTGCTAAAAGGGGCAGGGACAATGATTTAATATGAATAACTTGCTAAACGTTTCCCTGCACTGATTAAATGGTGATTAAATGTAGGCTAGCACTACTCTGTAGCTTATTTCACTATGGACATTAAGCCAACAGGTTGATACCACTCACAGACTACTACCCACCTTTCTTCCTTTGTCTTTCCTCTCTCTCTATTTTCTCTCTTTCCTTTTTTGAAAACCAGATTTTGATATAACGTTACTTGGCAACATTCTGGTCACTGTAGTTCTGGCGCATCTACTGACTGCAACTAAACACCGTCGCTGATTGTGCTAAGGCAGGATCAAACCATTTCATGCAGATACAGGGGGGTGGTCGGTCAATATGGATGTTTACTTTTTGGTCACTGGGGATATTTAACTTTTACTGCCAAAAACAAGTAAAAACAAAGAGATCGTCAATTTTACTATTATATTTGAAATATATATACTTAATGATGATGGTTTAATAATTTTATATTAGTTTTTACCTATTTTTTGGGGCCCCTGTCAGTCATGGGCCCTTGGAATTGTCCTAACTTTTCCCCCCTATACGGCGCCCCTGGGTGGACCGGGTACACCTTGTTCACTTTATAGCCTACAAATCATCCACGGGATTAATGACGCATCACATGAGTTAGCCCCCCCGACACAGCGTTTATTCCTGGGGAGATGGATCCATGCGTCCCGCCTGTGCACCATGGATGTCTGAGCCTCAGCAACTAAAGACTCACAGACACTACTGCATTTTCCGTGTAATTTTCCGCGAGTAAGATATTTCATCTATGGGAAATACAGAGGATGACTGAAAGTATTTCCTGAGTGGATTTATCAATCATTTTCCGTCCTCATGTTTAACAGAGATTAAGTAGCCTGCGAATTAAACAGTTGTGTGAAAGATGTGAAACATTTCCACATAAATGAGTATCAGCAGATATAGTTTTGTTTTTTCATAGACAACGTCACAGACGTGTATGCCAGTAACTGTAGTGGAAACTTTATTTTGTCATGTTTAGTGATTTTCGGCACTTTTCAGTTAGAATTCGCTACGTTACAGACAGGGTGGGAAATTAGCACCCGCCACCCGCCAATGGCGGGTATTTTTTGCCTTGTGACTTTGCCTTGTTTACCAGCCACAGTGGTGGGTGAATTGTAAAATATTCCTTGTAACGGATTGGACAGTTTTTGTCAAAGAATGCTGTTGTTATGTAACAATGCACAATGCTTATAGGAGTCGCGTTACGTTACTGCTAATGAATCCCCAAAATGTCCAGATTATGCTGCTTCATAATAAAAACATTCAAATACCAACATAACGGAGGACCTTTATTGTGAAGAACTTACAGGAAATGAAACCGTTCACAGCCGGGGGGGGCTTTGACCACACATAGTCGAGTAGCTAGTTCAGCACTAGTCCGTGAGTCCGTGACACATGTAGCTAGCTAGCTGAGCTGAGGTACAGACAAAAGGAAAATTATCTGTTAAAAAATGTGGCGACATATCCCCGATGTTAAGAGGCCCGCCGCGGAGTCAGCAGTAGCTATGGATGAACAAACTGTTGAGAGCGAAGTAACGAAAAAGAGAAGGTACTTCTCGAACGAGTGGCGCATTGACAAACGTACAGCGAAAGACCGTTCAAAACATTTCAGATCGTCCTGCCAACCTGTATACATTTTAACGTCAATGTAGACTAACGATGTTTAAGGAGCTGCTGCCGTTTTAATCCTGTCGGCTCTCTGCTGCTCAGTTCTACCCCGCGACTGACCACACAGACACACACACACACACACACACACACACACACACACACACACACACACACACACACACACACACACACACACAGTGGATGCAGGAAAAAACGGAGATGAGACGTACAGGAGGACCTGACAGCTACGCTTGTTATTGTAAGATCAATGATAAGTTTAAGTCCAATAAGTCCTTTATCAAACCGTATGAATGTGTGTCTCAGGCCAGGATAGGAAATTAACTAACAATGTAAAGATCAACAAGCTGACACATAATAAATACATTTATATTAATAAAATATGTATTAATAATAAGTAATTTAATAAAGCAATTAAAAGTATGCTAGTGCACTTACTTTTATAAATTTGAATTCCGGAAAAAGTGGCTGGTAAAAAATGTAAGTGGCTGGTAAAATTGGGCATCCACCAGCCACTTTGGCTGGTGGGCAAAAAAGTTAATTTCCCACCCTGGTTACAGAGCCAGAAAAGACTTTGCGGACGGCCTGCACATTCTCACGACTGCTCAACAGTTTGCGTGACGGCCAGCACATTCTCACGTCAAGTTAATTTTTTATACATCACAAAGTGACCGTGAAAACCAGCGTACGCAAGCTTTTCGTGCGTACGCAACGTTTATACAGGAGGCCCCAGCTCTTCACTCTCGCAAGGATCCTGGAGGGAGCCTGGGAGTATGCCCAACCGGTCTAGATGTGTTTTGTGGATTTGGAGAAGGCGTATAACCGGGTCCCCCGGGAGATACTGTGGGAGGTGCTGCGGGAGTATGGGGTGAGGGGGTCTCTACTCAGGGCCATCCAATCTCTGTACGACCAAAGTGAGAGCTGTGTCCGGGTTCTCGGCAGTAAGTCAGACTCATTTCGGGTGAGGGTTGGCCTCCGCCAGGGCTGCGCTTTGTCACCAATCCTGTTTGTAATATTTACGGACAGGATATCGAGGCGTAGTCGGGGTGGGGAGGGGTTGCAGTTCGGTGGGCTGGGGATCTCATCGCTGCTCTTTGCAGATGATGTGGTCCTGATGGCATCACCCGACACCGGATAAGCGGACGAAGATGGATGGATGGATGGATGGGTAATGCAGTGTCACTACTTCAGCATGTAAATAATGCACCTAAAATACAAACCGACATGCACTCTAAGGCCGGTTACACACTGGATGCGTCGCGCGAGCGTGCGGGCTGCGTGGCGTGTCCTTTTATATTCCGGCTGTCATGTTAACAGGTTAGAGCTTACATACTTCCTGCGTGACGCGCGAGCTGCTAGAAATAGAACCAACACCTATTTTTCATGCGACACGCAAGCGGATTGGAAGTGTTTCCAGGCAAAATAGAATAGGAAAAGATGTTTATATGTCATTTAGACACAAATACATATTAATAAATGACATGTTGATGTTTAAAAATAACAGCATAGAGCGATACTACTATCGACGCCGCTTTCACCGCTAACGTTAGACTAGCCGATACCGTGTTCTGCGAGGTGAAATGACTGTTTGTGTCAATGGAGCAGCATGTTGACACTAAAACACTCACTTTGACGAAATTGTGAATGTTTGGATTTACATAACCCCTCAGTTACATTAGCTACAAGAGACAGGGACAAAGTGACAGGCTGCCATTCATTTTCAACGGGAGCGGCCGTTTGCCAGCGACAAGCGATGAGGGGCCAAAATAAACAAGAAGTCTATTTTATGCAAATGCTGAGCGATGCGACAAAGCGACTGTTAATCGGAGTGAAGGCAGCGTGACCAAAGGGGGTAAGCTTCTCCTCACAACGCGTAGCTTCTATGGCGCCATGTGGATGCTAACAAGCACTCACCCCCCGTTAGCATCCCATTGACTGCCGTTCATTTTGACGTCACTTTGACAGCGAATAACTTTACGTCTGAAGCGTTTAAAGACTTTATTAGTCCATTGTTTATGTCTAAAGAAACACGACAATGTATAAAAGGCTCAATTACCTTGTACCTCACGTTATGGCTCCGTAGCAGACGTTTTTGGAAAAATAGGCTAATGATTGGGTCATAACCACGCGACTTACTGTCTCATAGTAGAGGAATTACCGTACAGTACAGGAGAAGCTCACAGGGCAGTTTCGACTTACATTAGCTGTTTAAGTTTAATTACTAATGTTAACTAGCATTTTAGTTAGCAATAATATATAAGCAAATATATATTAGCTTGTAATATCCTTCACTGGTCTCCGTCCAGAGCAATGGGATCGGTTGGTCCTTTATATATACTGTCTATTAGCGTGACCAGTGTTTGGAATAACGGCGTTTAAAAGAACGGCGTTAGGTAATGACGTAATTTTTTCAGTAACAGAGCCAGTGTTTTTTCACACACGGCAGCACACACGCAAGCTAAACAGAGATTCGATGAAGCAACAGAGATGGCGAGTCAGGAGCAATTCGATGAAAAGTTGACGTTTTCAAGGTGGAGATAGAAGCACTACTTCAAATTCATTGTGGTCAAAGGCAAGAACGTGCATGTAATCTGTACATTATGTCCAGGAACGAAGAATTTGTCGACATCCGTTGTAAGCAACTCTAATTTAATGAAGCATCTCACAACGACACGCATCTACAAAGCTAGTGGCCAAAACACTGATACCTCCACCACAGATGATAGCTCGCCATCCTCTAGCAAAGAAGGACTCGGAGCAAAGTCCTCCAAGCAGCAAAAGCCTCACAACAAAAACCTATGACACAGGCTGAAGTCAACCGTATGATAGGCAGGTATGTTGTTAAAAGTTGGCCTATGTGTGTCATATAAGTTTATATGGAGCAACTTTTTTTTAACAGTAACGCAAATAGTTACTTTCCCTGGTAACGAGTTACTTTTATTATAGAGTAATTCAGTTACTAACAGTTACTTTTTGGAACAAGTAGTGAGTAACTATAACTAATTACTTTTTTAAAGTAACGTTCCCAACACTGAGCGTGACGTATGTACGTTGGCAACCCAGTCTCACCTCAGTTCGTGATGGCATCACGAAAATAAATCCATTAGATCGTGATACCATCACGATATTATGAAGATTTACGTGGTGGCGGTCACGTTTTTTAAACTAATGTATTTCAATGGGAAGCATCTTACGTAATCACACAAATCTTTCTGCCAGTCGGGCTGCAGCAGAGAATCTGGACAGAGATGGGAAGTAACGAAGTACAAATACTTCGTTACTGTACTTAAGTAGATTTTTCGGATATTTCTACTTTACTACTTTTTTTTGTGGCGACTTTTTACTTTTACTCCTTACATTTTAACACAAATATCGGTACTTTCTACTCCTTACATTTTAAAATTGGCTCGTTACTTTAGTTTTGTACAACAGGTCGTAATGTCGGACCAGGGGCGTCGCACCCGTGGGGATGTGGTTTTAACACCCACACTCAGTGGCGGCGCCAGAGATTTTCTTTTGCTGGTGCTTTGGGGTTGCTGGACGTTTCAGTGAGGGTGCTCTGAAATTTTGAATTTCCCTTGACACAAATAGGCTAACGTTACACACACTCGCGCAGATGCCCACCCACCTCCGCCGCGGTTTACTAAACGAGCGAACGAGAGAGATTGACTTAAAGTTGCCGATACAACAGCACCATAGAACTCTGATTAGTCCACCAAACATATTTCAAATACCAGCCAACAAGCCGGGTTCAAACAATCATTACTGCAGCTCTCATACACTGGTTCAGAAGAGTAATGCAACAGGCCATACACCACACACAGCCAAGCACACACATAAAAACACACGCGCATGTATCCTCACAGTTTTCACATTTGCACGTATGGTCAAAATACTGTAGTCATATCTTAATATATCTAAATAAGCCACGGAGGGCGAACACGTTTTCTGGACTAAAAATAAACCGATGTCCAGTGCGCTGTATAACTTTAGATTCGGTGATCCATTTATTCACATTTTTGTAAAACACGTTTATAACTGTAATGCTCTTCTACGAGACAGAGATAACAGTGAAGTTCTTATATGGACCCCTATCAGCTGACTCACCCACCGTGGCCTGGCTGTGCGGTCCCCTGGTCTAATGTCATGTACAGCAGGGTGACGTTAAGCATCCTCAGCAGTAGTAGCCTAATCACGGCCGCGGTCAGCTCACCTTCCTCCGGCCACTTTTCATCGTCCCGGTCGGTGACAGGTTCACCATATCTCTCAGTCTCATTTACAAGTTGTGATAGAGTCTCCACACCTTGACGTTAAGGGAGTAAAAAACTATCCATTGCTAGCGTTAAACTCACTTCTCTAATCCTAACGGCTCCAAATATTGAACTCTTCTTCTTCTGTGTGAATACGTTACTGCGGAAGTAGGTCAAAAGTTCAATGTGTGCTGCGGTGCTGAATACGATCACCTGTGTTTTTTTAGCCTAAAAATAATCGGTTTGTTTTATTAATGGATTTATTCATTTTCCAAATCTAAATTATACTATTTACAGCAATTTTTAATTTATTTATAAATAAACCACAGCAATTTCTTGGGGGTGCTAAGGGGGTGCTATGGCAATCCTAGGGGTAGCTACAGCACACCCTAGCCCCTCCCTGGCGCCGCTTCTGCCCACACTTATTCCGGTGATCGCTGTCTGCCCCCTGTCATCTCATATACCAAATATGGTCATTTCCTTTTCATCAGCAACCAATCTTGAAAGTCAAAGGGGGATTATTTGATTCTAAAAGCGCAATCTCATTGGCTGATGCCAAATTCTGACAACGTGATTCGCTAAGAATGGTCACGTGAAGCGCTCTGACATTTCCGCGGTAGTTCAGAATGTCAAGGAAGTGCGTCGAAAACGGTCGAAAATCACCTCAAAGAAGACGAAAACAGTTGTTATCAGCAAGAAGACACAGGGGATTACAAACTATGACAGCAGATGATGAAATGTCTTCACATAGTACGTTGATGTGTCAACTATCGTTCAGAAAACAGGAGTTTTTAGACAGCGGAGGTAATCTCTCTCTCTCTCTCTCTCTCTCTCTCTCTCAGCAGTTTACAGAAATCCATAGCCTAGCTACGTGTCATATATTAAATATGTGGGTGTCACATATATACTATTCTACTATAATTACTATAAAATACTAAACCAATCTGTAATGTTGGGATCCTAAGTGGTTGTGAGTCCCTCAGGCTGTGGCAGAGCAGATCCATATTTAGCTGTCAGTAGAGCTGCTGTCTCCTCTCCTAGGAGAACTACCAGCTTCTCTTCTGGTGTTAACTTTGGGAAGTTTTATGTTTTGGGCTATTTTTCCAAGGTGTAAATCTCTTAGTGAAGATACTTTTTCCCAGTGGAGGAGGAAGTGCATCTCTGTTTGACCCGGTTGGTGGTCACTGAGCCTGTCTCTCTCTGACCTGTCTGTCTGACCCGGTTGGTGGTCACTGAGCCTGTCTCTCTCTGACCTGTCTGTCTGACCCGGTTGGTGGTCACTGAGCCTGTCTCTCTCTGACCTGTCTGTGTGACCCGGTTGGTGGTCACTGAGCCTGTATTTAGTATGGATGGTAACTGCACCTTTTTAGGTTTACTAGCAACGTTAAATGAAAGCTAATATGTACGAGTAGTTTCCCATGTAAGAGGTATAACGTTCCGTAACATTAGCTACGTTATAGCATTCATAATAAACGGATAAACGGATCATAATATAATTACCTATGTGGTAATTTGCATAAATAGCACAACAGATCTAAACATTGGGTATAGCCAGGTGAAAATGTAAAAGTAAAAAGACTTAATGTAAAGGTCTGAATGGAACCCATTTAGGCTACCCATGAGAATGAATACATAGAGGCAGGAAGAAGTGCTTTAAACCAGTATTGATTATTGAGTGTATTAAACCAGTAGCCTATTATTATTACAGAGATGGGGTTTGGGGGCTGAGTCAGTGGGACTGTTTCTGGGGGGATGAGTCTGAGGGAAGAACAAGGTAAGGAGAATGCAGAAGACAAAAGGTAGGTCGAATAAAAAAGTGAACCCCCCAGAAACAGTCCCACGGACCCAGCCCCAAACCCCATCTCTGCAATAATAGGCTAATTAATAATACTGGTTTAAAGCACTTCTTCCTGCCTCTATGTATTAATGCGCATAGGTAGCCTAAATGGGTTCCATTCAGACCTTAATATTAAGTCTTTTTCTGTTATATGTCAACAATATATGCGTAGTTGGAAACCAGCATCAGCTTTAAATACGGTCCTAATCTAGTCCTCACTAACACGTTTCAAATAATTTCACTGGAGTTACCGTTATTATTTTTTGTGTCATCAATAGGCTACCGAATTCAATCTAATTGGATACTACGTTGTATGCATGTAACGCACCACTACAAGACGACTCGACAGATTCGGCCGCATTCTGCATTCATTTGCGGCAAATAATTGCAGCTTGATGGTGGTAACGTTAGCACATAGTAGTATGGACGGAGACATGATTGAAAATGAAGAAAACAGAGATCCCAGAGATTAGGCAGACAAGCAGCAAGACATTCCCAATCATCCCTGGCCTTATCTGAGAGAGATGTTTGAGATGGGCTAGGAGGCATCAAGTATGACTCCTGGCCAATGTGCTGCGTAACTCTAAAAGTATGGGGAACTTCTTCATTAATCTATGTTTAGTAATTCATATTGTATCCTTTATTTTCTTTTTATATTTGAGCACACACACACACACATGTAGATTCCTTTACATGTTAAGGGGACAATTAAAAAAGAGAAACTGGATCTGTGAATTCTCACAGAATCACAATGGAATTCATATCTTGCTACTCAGTCCGAATCTTATTAAGTTGGAGTCCCAGTCTCTGTAACAATCATATATGTGATGTTTGGCAGACATCCATTTAAAATGTAGACAATGGCATATAAAGAGCCTGGTTTTTATGTCCACTGAAGTTTCTCATCTTGCACTCTAGTAACGTGTGTGGTCCAGGTAGCTTTGCATAAAAAGTGGTTGTCATTCGCAAGGCTACTTTTACTTTTATACTTTAAGTACATTTCAAAGCCTGTACTTTGTTACTTTTACTTAAGTAAAGAAATTAAATCAGTACTTCTACTTTTACCAGAGTATTTTTTAAAGCAAGTATCTGTACTTCTACTTAAGTACGGGAAGTGAGTACTTTTGCCATCTCTGAATCTGGATACAGCTTTGATATTATTGATATTTTTAGCCCAATAACCGCTGTTTTAATCAATATTTATTCACCAGATCTTAACACGGTTTATATGTATTTCTTTTAATGTTATTATTTCGGGCTATTTCGGCCAGGGAAGCTGGATTGCTTTGTTGTTTATTGATATTTTTAAAACTATAACGCTACATCTATCAACATTTATTTAGCTGTTTCAAGATTGGTTGCTGATGAAAAGGAAATGACCATATTTGGTATATGAGATGACAGGGGGCAGACAGCGATCACCGGGATAAGTGTGGGTTTTAAAACCACATCCCCACGGGTGCGATGCCCCTGGTCCGCGCTATTCTCCGACATTACGACCTGTTGTACAAAACTAAAGTAACGAGCCAATTTTTAAAATGTAAGGAGTAGAAAGTACCGATATTTGTGTTAAAATGTAAGGAGTAAAAGTAAAAAGTCACCACAAAAAAAAGTAGTAAAGTAAAGTAGAAATATCCGAAAAATCTACTTAAGTACAGTAACGAAGTATTTGTACTTCGTTACTTCCCATCTCTGCATTTTGCAAGCTATACTTTATTGTCCCCAGAGGCTGATTGCCTTCAGGCTGATTCAAGACCTGATCACCCTGTCGGGGTTGTATTCGCTATAACAACCGCCTCGCTCTACATTATCCCTTACTTAAACGTTATTACGGTGCATAAGTATAACACAGTTGCCATGCATAGCAGAGCGTTGCCATGGACGCAGTGCTGTTCACTCTGGAGGAGAGCTATCAACCAATCCGCTGAAAGAAGATTGGCGTCGGGGTCCTGATCACCCGGTCGTTGTTGTATTCGCTGTAACAACCGCCTCGCTCTACATTATCCCTTACGTACACTGAAGCGATACTGGCGTTAAAGACCCGCTGATCGCTGTCCGATTCTGTGAATGAATGCCCGCATTGCATTGTGGGACATCGGCTTTGAATGCGCCCAGCTCGGCTCATATCTTAGCCTACTGTTCTGTCTTATTTATTGTAATATTTCACCTGTAATAAGACCGAAATAATATTAAAATAAAGAAATGCATACCATGATAACAGCTAAATAAATGTTGATAGATGTAGCGTTAAAAATATCAATAAACAAAGCAATCCAGCTTCCCTGGCCAAAATAGACCAAAATGATAACATTAAAAGAAATACATATAAACCGTGATAAGATCTGGTGAATAAATGTTGATTAAAACAGCGGTTATTGGGCTAAAAATACCAATGATATCAAAGCTGTATCCAGCTTCTCTGCTGCAGCCCGACTGGCAGAAAGATTCGTGTGATTACGTAAGATGCTTCCCATTGAAATACATTAGTTTAAAAAAACGTGACCGCCAACACGTAAATCTTCATAATATCGTGATGGTATCACGGTCTAATGGATTTATTTTCGTGATGCCATCACGAACTGAGGTGAGACTGGGTTGACGTTGGTTGCTCGTGTCGAAGAACATCATTCAAGATGGCGGAAAACGTTTCAGGACACTGTATTTTCAAATATTCTTGGTTAGGATATCCCCAATGTTTACATTAGACCCCCACAAAAAACCATTGTGGATAAAGACGGTGTATTTATGATTTTTAATAACACTTTCAAACACTTTTATTTGCCACTTTTTTTCCCCCACTCTCTCTGCATCAAGATAGAATGAAGCTCACAGGTTTCCTCACAGGCTTTTTTTTTTTTTTTAGCTAGCTAGCAATCAATGCAATGTTTTGTTAAGGAATAGCTACAAGCTAACTAATGTTTTTTTTTTAACTAGCTAGCAAACAATGCAATATTTTGATAAGGAATAGCTACAGGCTAACTAAGGGTTCAGATCATTAATGCATGTCGAAGGTTTGAGAAAGGTTTAGGGCGTGCCATGTCTCAGCTGTCACAACAGCGTAAACGTGTGCTCTTTCAAAGCTATTGAAGTCGGTGGATATGCTGACAGAGTAAGCGCCCATGTCGTCGACGAGAAGCCAGTCCCCAACACGCAACTCAGGGATCCAGTAGCTGTCGGTTATTTTGTCGTAGCAGTCGCAGGTTGGACCCCAGATGACAGAGCGGTATCTCCGCTCGCTGCTGTCGACAACCTGTGTAGAGCACAGACATTAAAATAATGAATCTATCACAGCCTCCGTCGTGGTGTTCCACATTTTATTTGAAACAAACAATTCTCCTTTAGGTCTTTAGTTAACGTTAGCCGTTGGGTAGTAACCATTCACAGATACTGCGGATAGCAAGCATTTGAAATCGTTGCCATTGGACGTATTCTTGCGTTTTGCAGAATCGTCCAATATTGGCTTTCTCAGAATCAGAATCAGAATCAGAAAGGGTTTTATTGCCAAGTACGTTTTTTGACACATACAAGGAATTTGTTTTGGTGTTGTTGGTGCACATCACACATTCTCTAAATGTAATATTAAACAATATAAGTATAGGTGGTCGACAGGGTTTAATATTTACCCTGTGAAGATACGGTTCAAGTTTGGAGTGAGCAGGGTCATTGACAACGCAACTCATGGAGCCGTACACTCCATCGTCAAGGTAGTACATCATCATTCTGTCAGGGCAGTTTTCCTCACCGTCTGGAGAACAAAAACGCATGCATAATAATGAAAGTTACTAAAATGGCAACTGTGCAATATTGTTTGCAAAGATGTTGGAAATGAGAGGAAACTCATTTTATCTATGGCCCACCAATTACAACCAGGTATCTAGGGCTCTGCACAAAGTGAGTTACTAACACCCTGCAAGCCCGGATTGTGCTCACACAGAGGCTGAATGGCTGAATGGCCATTTATGAGGCGTCAAAAGACATATCTATACATTACCGCTTTCTTCATCCATCCCATCAAAGATTACTTGTCTGGCGATGACATTTGCTGCCAGGGTGAAGGCAGATTCCACGTAGTAGCGGCCTGGCTCTGCAATAATCTGCACCCCACAGTCAGGCGGGAAGAATTCATCCAGTGCTTCATTAATGACGACTGAATGCTAGGAGGGAAAACCACAGTGGGTTAATTATTGCACATTCCACAGGCATTAAGCTGGGTTTCCACAGCCAGCTGAACTAAAGGCAGAGAGGAGCGATTCAATTCATTCCCTGTGAGAACAGCGGCATGAGCCAAGTCCGCTGACGGTGGCGAAAATGCCCCCGATTCTCCACCGCACATCTCGCTCTCCCAAATTTGACTCAGAGTCACTTTTAGCAGAGCGGTAGCCAATGAGAAGGCAGACTCGCAAATGTGCCTACAATATACTGTCTGCTGTGTTTAAGATTCCGCGCAAATTAAAAGTGTGTCATCACTCTAGCTTGTTTCTGATTGGAGGAATTTGGGGTGTTACAACCATCCCTGGTCTCCCCTACGTGTCCATTTTATTAAATTTTTTTGCTCCTTTTTTGGTTTGTTTGACCTGGATAATGGAAGGGCAGCAGCATTTATTTCAATTTTACCTCTTCAAATTTCCCTTGAAAGTCCCCGACCGCAGAGAATCCTCCACCAATATCCAAGAGTCTCATCTGGAATCCAAGCAAATTCTGAAAAAAAAAAGCATACGCCAGTGGTGGAAGAAGTACTCACGCCCTTTTTTTGTTTAAGTGAAAATACTTCACTAAAAGTAAAATAACTGCATTAAAAAATGTACTAAAGTAAAAGTATAATCAGCAACATTGACACAGTTACAGTACTCATTATATCATTTATAGCCAATGTGTGCAATATTTGAAACTTGAAAACTGGTAGTATCGGGAAAAAATCAACCAAAAAAAAAAATGACAAAGAATTTTCGTGTCAGTTCTTGTGTTCTAATTGCTGTGATGCTGACTTACCGCTGTGTCAAAGACGCGTCGGCCATCTGCAATGGCCTGTTTGAACACAGAGCCTTCGGTGCACCCGCTGCCTATGTGAAAGCTGACCCCGATGATCTCTGAGCCCAGCTCTCCAGCGCGTTCCAGCAACTTGCCAACTGACACCAGTCTTGCTCCGAACTTTGAACTGAGTTTTATCAGGGATTTGGAGTCATCCACTGCGATGCGGAGCACAAGTCTAGAAAGTGATCCAGTAACTTAATCAATAATCTTAAAGAGTAACTACTGTTTTTTTTTTCCAACCTGGACCCCTTTTTTTTCCCCTATGGTTTTGTGTCTAAGTGACTGATGGGAACAACAATCTTTGACATTGGTCCAGTATTAAGGGAGATCACTGCAGTCGGCAGCGGTGAAACAAGCTACAATGTAAGTTAATAGGGCGATTGTGCAGCTTGTATTTTACCTTCACAAAAGTGCTTGTTCTTCCACTGACAGGCTCAGATTAATATTCTAAGTGTCTGACAACATTATGGAAAGGATTTCTAAGGAGGTCGACCTTTCTGTTAAAGATCCTTTTTTTAAACATGAAAACAGCCGCAAACTTGCGTTCGCCTCAGCCACCACACTCCATGTAAATAAACAGTAATTTTAGCATGGTAAAATACCCTTCATTCAAAGTCGACAGCAACAAAATAAAACTATGAAAAGCCTATTTGGGTCATCATTCCACTTTTCCAACCATCACAACTCTAGTTTTGGTTGAAATAAACACATAGTTTAGCGATTTACACATGAAAATATGTTGGCTCTATGCAAGCTAAAAGTATTGCTTTTTTAAATGGAGTCTGGTGGGTTTGGTTTTAGAGCCGTTTCTGGTTAAACAGAAAGGTTTCAAAGAGGTTTTAAAAGTCTATCTCTGAAGGGATCCTTTCCATAATGATGTCAGATACTTAGAATAATAATCTGAGTCTGTCAGCGGCAAAACAAGCACTTTTGTGAAAGGTAAATACAATCTTGTTTTTTGCCGCTGCCGACTGCAGCGATCTCTCTTAATACTGGACCAATGTCAAAGATTGTTGTTCCCATCAGTCACTTAGACACAAAAGAAACATAGGAAAATAGGGGTCCAGGTTAAAAAAAAAAAAAAACATAGTTACCCTTTAACAAGAACTTACACTCAACTTAGAAAGCAAAAGTATCAATCGTCGTTCACCTACTTGGCTTTGGGGTGACAGAGAGACATTTTCAGGAGTTCATCCTCATTATCAAAAGTCATCATGTCTACTCCATGAGCACAGGCGTATTTGATGTGTGACATTGGTTTTGTCGTATGTGCGTAAATGATTTTATCGGGTGTCACTCCGAGGGACAGGGCCATCTGGATCTCGCCCTGTGTTTTGACCAAAACGTGTATCCAATGATCAAAAGGTGAGAAGGACACAACCTTTCTCCATAACAAAGAAACCAAGACGGCAAGTTATTATTATTTTTTTTTTAATTCTTCATTGGTACCTTGCTAGCACAGTCGAAACCTGTGTCCAGAGCCCTCATCATCCTCATAACTGCCGCCGTGTTGTTGCACTTCACCGCATAGAAAGGCTTGACTCGAGGTAAGCTAGTAAGCCATCTGAGGTGCCTCTCGTACATGTTATCTAGATTTGCCACATAGAATGGCTCTTCATTGTCCTAAAGGAATAAAGCAAAGTTCACATATTGAAAAGAATCTCGACTATCCAACAATACACAATTACACAGAGATTCATAGTTCGGAAAAACTTTAGGGACACAATGTCCCCGATACTTACCACTGGACCGAGCTCTTTTATTTTACTGTCTATGACATCTTTGACAGTCCTTCCGTTGTCCAAAATGTCAATGTCACAATTCTCAGGGGACAAAACATGCATGCCCCAATTCATTTATATTCGTTGTTCCTGCAAGGGATGACAAGCAGTAAAAGACAAAAGCATAGAATTATGGTTAATGTAAGGCTGGATCACAGTCGTAATCTGCAATGTCCTTCTTAATTCATAGCTATTTGTCTAGATTATACCATGCTAGTAGCAGACCTGCCAACCTTGAAAAACTTTTTTTGAGTAGCAACCTACTGATTTATTGTCGAAGTTCTGGTTCATGAACACGCTTACCAATCACTTGGTAAGCATGGTCCTAGGACCTAGTCATTACTCTTAGCCCAGGTTACTTATGATCTCTATAATAACCTTAACCTCCATAAGGTTCCTACAGTAGCCTACAGTCTTATAATACTGTTACGTCCCGTAGCTAGGGGTATCAGGACACAAACATAAAACCAGGTGTAATTGGTATTTGAAAGGATATTTATTTAGAATCAGGCAAATTAACAAAAGAGCTTACAAACAGAAAAGTGGGCCGGTGGGTGCTCTGGAAAGATCCTCAAAAGGAAGACTATTTCTACACTTATAAGACGACAAAAACAGCAGGCACTACTACTTGGTAAGAAACATTCCAATCAGCGTCAGTATCTGGGAGAGGGCACCATCTGCGTACTAAGACATCGTTATCTAGCATGAAAGCTACTTACTTGCTTTCTCATTGTCACTCACCACCCTTCCGAAACAACGTTGCAGCGTTGGATCCTCTCTCTGTGCGTTCGCCAAGCGCACACGCGTAACTGGAAGCAAAAAACCGAGATGGGCGGCTCGACGGTCTCGACCCCTCAGGCAGAGATTGCACGGCGGTTGGCTTCTCCGCCTCCTCGCGCTCAGTCCCACCTGAAAACAACGGCGTAAGCGTGCTGTCGGTTAATGGAACATCTGCGTTATCGCCTTCAACCTGAAGCAAACGGGCCCGCGGAGCACCGGGGAAGTGGCCAAATGGTCTGTGGGTGACGCGCCACACCGAGGTGAATCCAGCACCTCTAACATAGGAGTCACCTTACCTCCTGCAATGTCATTCCCCAGTAACAGTACAATACCCTGAATTGGCAGAGCAGCACACACAGTGACAGGAAAGAATCCCGTAACTAACTCCGACTGAATGGGAACACGGTGCACCGGACGAGGAATGGAGCCCATCTCAATGCCGCATTTCATTCACCGAACCGAACCCGCAAGCTGATTGCTCAGGAAAAGGTAACGCGGACGCCAAAATGACCGACAAGGAACACGTGGTGTCCCCCAGCATTCGGACGGAGTGCTGATCTGCCGGCATGCGCGCATCAAAAAACAAAACAGTTTGAAGCAGGCATCCAACTCTTCGCATTCACCAATCTCAGTTTTTGTACCGTGGTCTGTTTTAAATCAGGCCAATGCCCTCGGGCTGGGAGAACCGTGAAGATTGTTCCTTGCGTTTTAAAACCGGACAGGCAGTGACCACCGAGATGACAGTAGTAACATTTCTTCTCCTCTTTTCCTGCGCCGAGCGTTTTGTGGACAGAGGGAGGCGAAACAGGGGGGCTCGACGTGGTCTGTCAGGAAAAGGAGCAACAGCAGTTTTGTCAATCAGCACAGGACTCCGAAATTTCTGACGATATGCCTCAGGGACTAGTTCACAGATGCGCAGAATAGCAGACTTCACAGACTTCACAGACTTCACAGACTCCTAGTTTAAACTCTCTTCTAAAGAGAGCGCTGCCATGGCCTCCTGGGCCTTTCCATGGAGCTTACACTGGAGCAGCAGAGACCAAAACCTCAGTCGGGCCACTGTAGAGCAACTGCAACGCGCTCAAATACACTAAAGTACGAGTCAACCTCAGATTCCCGGAACAACGGCACTAGAGCAATGTGCTCGCTGACGTCAAAAGCCGTGGGGGATTGGAGTGGCCGAATTTCGGGTGGAGGAGGTGGTGATTGACGTACCTGGAGCAGCAGCAGGCAGGCTTTCGTAGCTTTACAGCCGTATCAGCCTCTACTTCCAGCTTCCTCATTTCAAGCTGACGTTGCGTGTGCGGTTTCCGTTTCCCGTTTCTTGAGCCTCAAGCTGGAGGCGGGCCAGGCGAACCTTTACACGGGCCTCATCTCTGCTTCCTGGGGATGGATCAGAACGTGTTTATAACCCTCCACCTACCTCGCTGACCACCCTGGAGACTGGATTGTGGTTTAAGGGTCTGTTTCTATAAGATTACTATAATAATGTTCCAAAATTGGCCAACTATACGATTTCTATAGTTATTTTTCGTGATGGTTTGTACAGCCTAGGCTAAAATTAATAAAGTCAGGTTTAACAAACAAACACGAACAATATACAGGGTAACCCCAGGATCCTCCACCTTAAATTCAAGGCTTTTTAAGAAGGTATGAGGGGAAAATGTCAAATCTGTATACATTTTAAACCCTAGAAAATAATTATGTACAAGTAGGCTACTTTAATTAAATAAAACATTTCATTTAAATTATCAGTCATATTTAATACAATTTATTGGATCATAATACAATCCAATACTTTTGTACTATTACTTAAGGAAGATGTTGAATGCAGGACTTGGAACTGACAAGTAATTTGTAACTCTACAACACTGTTTTTTTCTACTTTTACTGCAATACATGATGTGACTAAGTCTTCCACCTCTGTATCTCCAACAACAGTTGTGCATGAATACCTGCAGCAGTGTTTAAAGGTCCCATGACATGGTGCTCTTTGGATGCTTTTATATAGACCTCAGTGGTCTCCTAATACTGTATCTGAAGTCTCTTTTATATAGACCTTAGTGGTCTCCTAATACTGTATCTGAAGTCTCTTTTATATAGACCTTAGTGGTCCCCTAATACTGTATCTGAAGTCTCTTTTATATAGACCTTAGTGGTCTCCCTAATACTGTATCTGAAGTCTCTTTTATATAGACCTTAGTGGTCCCCTAATACTGTATCTGAAGTCTCTTTTATATAGACCTTAGTGGTCTCCTAATACTGTATCTGAAGTCTCTTTTATATAGACCTTAGTGGTCCCCTAATACTGTATCTGAAGTCTCTTTTATATAGACCTTAGTGGTCCCCTAATACTGTATCTGGAGGCCAGGCTCACAGTGTTAACACATGAATCACACACACACACACACACACACACACACACACACACACACACACACACACACACACACAGCCAGTCCAGAGAGAGGACATAAAATAAAGGCCACAATAAACATAAAAGAACATATTCATAATATAATCATAATGCTTCATAACTATAATCATAACACATTATAAATCATGTTATAATGACTTATAAGGTCAAGTTTAATAACACTTTATAATTGCTGGTCACTTTGTGTCTAAAAGTATAATGACTTTAAAATCTACTTATAGTGATGTATACTTATAAGCACTCGTGATTAATAGAGCTGGGCAATATATCGATATTATATCGATATCGTGATAGGAGACTAGATATTGTCTTAGATTTATCGTAATATGACATAAGTGTTGTCTTTTCCTGGTTTTAAAGGCTGCATTACCGTAAAGTGATGTCCTTTTCTGAATTTACCGGACTGTTGTAACTGTTCCATTATTTGCCTTTACCCACTTAGTCATTATATCAACATTACTGATGACTATTTATCAAAAATCTCATTTTGTAAATATTTTCTGAAAGCACCAATAGTCAACACTACAATATCGTTGCGGTATCAATATCGAGGTATTTGGTCAAAAATATCGTGATAGTTGATTTTCTCCATATCGCCCAGCCCTAGTGAGTAACCATAATGCTTTATCATAACGAATTATAAACCATTTAATAATGACCTATAAGGTCAAGTATCTTAATACTCATCACTCACTGACTACAATATTTTTTCTATGATCGTAGTGTATTATAATTCTCATAATTTTATTATAATCATTTCATAATGCATAATAATCACTGCCATAAGGCATCATAATGTGATTTTAAGTTACTGTCAGTTGTCATTGGGCGCTTTGGATCAAATATGTGGATATTGTGCTGTGAAGCCTTCTCGTCCCGGTCCTCGGGGAGGCCAGTGGCTCTGTGGTGGATACTGGAACTGAGGAGGTGGGGCACATTCCTGCACTACAGGTGCGGTCGGTGTCTGTATGTATGCGTTGTTTTCACGGATGGGATCGCCCCCCCCCCCCAGCTTCCCAGCATTTGGACGATGGTGAGCTTGCTGTCCAGTTTCTCTTCACTGACCACTCAAAAGCACAGAAAACTAGGCTACACCCTCCTACAACCACGATGGCTGCAGCCGATTGGACGAACACGACACGTGGGGGCTGGCATTTCAAAACCGACCGTAACGGCCGCTCGTTCGGAATACGATCTCGTATTTTACTGAAACGTGTTTCTGAAAACCTTTTAAGCGAGAAATAGGCCGTGCAGTCTTCGTTTGGGATCGACGAAGGTCAGTTTAAAAGATTTTGGTATGCTCCTGAGAGGCGGCGAGCCAAGCCGGGCCGCACCTCATTTGCATAAAGTTGAATCCAGCCAACTTCATGCAAATGAGGAGCGGGCGACTCGACGACCCGCTACTCCAAAGTCCCTGTGACGCTACCAGAATGCATTGCACGGCTGCTCCCATACAAAAAGGATTGGGAACCAGGAAAAATGACACCGGCTGTGGACACACACCATTTCAATCAGGATAGACTTCGTTGCAGATATGCAAGATTTATTTGTAAGTCACATATGCCAAATATTAAATGTACATAGTGTTTAGAGATTAGACTCCATCGTATAAAATGTAGATATTTTAAAGGGTTAGAAAAAACCTGGACATATCCCCCAAAACTTGAAGCAAGCTTCGGGATTGAAAGACATGAAATAAACATACATACCTCATGAGCAGCAACCAATCTGTACAGTGATACGAAAAGAAAGACACCCGTGTCTTTGAAGTTGAAATGTTTTCTGGACAGCATTATAAGTGGCTGCTCTTACCAAAGTGTCAAACGTATTAAGAAACAAACAAGCAAAGATTGATCAGTCAGAATTACAACTTTTTAAGGGTGCTGCAATGACAAGGACCGAGTACGATGGGATCTCTGGTTTAAATCTGCTGAAACCGTGCTTTCCAAATACAATTCAAGCTCTATGTGAACGATGTTGTGGTATGAAATCGCTGTTGGGGGGGGGAGAGGAGGGGGGGGAACCCATTGGATTTCAAGTCCAACGCCTTAACCACTTGGCCACCAGAGCTGTAAAACAAGTACATTTTTCACAGTCTAGAACCCCCAGGGCCTGACATCCTTAACTGGAGTGCATACCGACTAGGGCTGAACGATTAATTGCATCTGCGATAATATTGCGATATGTTAAAACACGATTTCCTAATGGTCATTTGACTCAGGAGAGCAAATCAGTCTGCACGCCGCAGAGAATCAACTTAGCACGCTAACGCTACGCCGCTACCTTGGGCTGATTTCTGTCATTCAAAACAACTCTGAGTTGTAGTTTAAAACTTGTAAGGGTTTTATTCGGTCTCCAGTCCACACATGCAGTTAATGAATACAGGCACGCAGAACTGAAGGCTCGGTTCACAACAATTAGCTCGGATTAGCGGTTGGCTCCAGTTATCGGTTAGCTCCGGTTAGTGGTTAGTTCTGTTATAAAGATACGGAGTGGAGGAGACTACCACGGAGAGGGGGAACAACCAGACTGATAAATGACGTTCGGGGAGCTTTCACAGCGGCGTGGCTGCGTTGTTTCAACGGTTTTATTAGTACAGTTAATCCCACGGCAACACCTGCATGCTACTGCTAACGTAACGATAGACTCTCTGAGCAAGTGCCATGCACACGGCCCACAACTTCATGAGGGGAGGGAGGGGCTGGAGGCAGCTCCTCTCTGTGTACGCTGTGAAAGAAAATACACCAATGTCTATATTTTTACTTATTTAACTGTCTAGTAAAGTTCAAAGACAGTGTTTAAAAAGTGCAATCCACATGTTTACATATGTCTATGTAAATAATAATGAAATAATCTAAATACTACCAAGTGTGGTAAAGCCACATTTGTTTTTCTTTTTCGGCAATCTGCACTTGTGATTTGTTTGACTTTCATATGAATGTTTACACCAGGCTTGGTCAGTGCTCAATATACTACTGTGATTGAGGTAGTTAAATAGAAGATGTCATTCATATAAATTCATGCATCACCTAATTAATTTCATCATCACATACAGACCTGGCCTCCAGGTTTGTTTAATCTATCTAATCTTGTGTTTTACATACTATACAATGATTTGTTGCAAGTTTTTTAAAGAGCTTAAAAAATAATCGCATATCCAATCGCAATATTTTAGAAAAAAAAAAAATCACAATTGGATTATTTTCAAAAATCGTTCAGCCCTAATACCGACAACAAACAACAACAACCCTATCTCAAAAGTACAATAGCAATGTATTCTCTTGATATTTGTGAGCATGCATACACAATTTTTTTTTATGATAAGGGTTTAGGAAACGTGACACCTGGGTTGGGTTTAGGAAAAGAAGAACGGGGTTAGGTTTAGGAAAAGAAGAACGGGGTTGGGTTTAGGAAAAGAAGAACGGGGTTAGGTTTAGGAAAAGAAGAACGGGGTTGGGTTTAGGAAAAGAAGAACGGGGTTAGGTTTAGGAAAAGAAGAACGGGGGTTGGGTTTAGGAAAAGAAGAACGGGGTTGGGTTTAGGAAAAGAAGAACGGGGTTAGGTTTAGGAAAAGAAGAACGGGGTTGGGTTTAGGAAAAGAAGAACGGGGTTAGGTTTAGGAAAAGAAGAACGGGGTTGGGTTTAGGAAAAAAAAGAAAGCAACGGTTGGGTTTAGGAAACGTGACACGCAGGAGATGATCCCCGGTCTCCTGGGTGAAAGTCCTGTGTTTGACCCATCCGACCCCCCGACCCCCCACCCCGTCCAACCTGTTAAAGATAAGATTGTTAAAATCAATCTGTGTACGTTAAAGGTGCCGTAGGTAGGATTGCAAAGATCCAGGACTTAGCCAAAAAATGTGAACATCGACAACTTCTTAGCCCCTCCTCCCACAAGGGAGAATGAATGCGTGTGCATGAGCATTGACTGACATGCAGTTGGACACGCCCCCTGGCCCTGATTGGTGCATCTTAACAGGGAGCGGTGGATTTTTGCAAATCGCACTACAAGCTGTAGCTGGTGCCAGAGGAGCCAGATTTTTTTTAAATGACCTGCTTCATGTAGTTCTACTGGAACATAGGGTCAGTTTCAGCAAATATGACAGAAAGTTAGTTTTATAAAGCTTACCTACTGCACCTTTAAGGTACCAGGTTTAGAAAGAGGATGTTAGTTACACGCTAGATTTTGTGTCAATGCCTAAACTAACATCAACTTAGCAGTTTGGCTATCCAATAACTTGACTAAAAGAACATTACAAAAATATAAGTCTGGATGGCATTAAATCAAATCACTACGTATACGTTAAGCTAAACAGTTAACAGCTTTGCTTAGCTGCTGTCGCTATGCTAACGCTGGCCCAATTGGTCACATTACCACAGGAAGAACTCCTGTGGGAAAGCCAGGCTGGGAGAACTGTGGTTCTGAAGTCAAGCGATGCAGTCTCTGTTGTGCTGCATACCAATCCTGCAGGCTGAATGATGCGGTTTGCTTCAGTCCTGGTAGTTAGCTTGGTGCTAACTGCTTTCGTTCTTCAGCTGTGTCGGATTAGCTGGTGGACTTTGCCCAAGTCAGCGATGATAACTGGTTTACTGTAAGCAGGCACTTGTGTCATCTGCTAGAGAAGAATATCTGGAGTGCAGGAATAGCCAAAGCACGACGGCAGTTGTTGCCTTTAGAGGGCTGGTGATGTCACAGCACTTCAAATTTAGTCATGAAGACTGGGGAGTCTGCTGGGAGACTGAGTGGGGTGGCTGTTCCCTGTGACTACAGAACAGCTGCCATTTAGGAGAGGGATTGGGTCAAATAAATTGGCTGTTTGTTCCATTTTGAGAACAAGCACACTTTAAATTTCAAAAATTAACAAATTAATCTTTGGAATTCTGTGGATTTACATTACGTTCATAATCCGATCAATTTCTTGATAATTATTCATTATTGGACTTTAGACTTGTAGGACTTTTAAAAAGGACCCACAGAATATTGCATCTCATACCACTTTTAAATAATGCATTTATTTTCAGAGGGTTTCAAACTGACTGAGGTTATCTGCTCTCCTTCCAGACTGGAGCTCCACCCCACATGGCTGAACAGTTTCTCTCCTGTGTGGGCTCTCGTGTGTTTCTGTAAGCTGCTTCTCTCTCTAAAAGTTTTCTTACAGACTGAGCAGCTAAATGGTTTCTCTCCGGAGTGGATTCTCATGTGTTTATTGAGATTACCGCTCTCTATAAAAGCTCGTTTACAGACAGAACAGCTGAACGGTTTCTCTCCTGTGTGGATTCTCGTGTGCCTTTGTAAACTTCCTCTCTCTCGAAAAGATTTCTTACAGACGGAGCAGCTAAATGGTTTCTCTCCCGTGTGGATTCTCATGTGTATATGTAAACTTCCACTTTCTGTAAACGCTTTCTTACAGACTGAGCAGCTGAATGGTTTCTCTCCTGCGTGGATTCTCATGTGTCTATGTAAATGTCCACTTTTTCCAAAACCTCTCTTACAGACGGAGCAGCTGAATGGTTTCTCTCCCAAGTGTGAATTCAGGTGTCCACTGGGGCCAAATCTTTTCCCACACTCACTCCCACCAGTACTACATCTCAGATCACTGCCATAGACTTCGTTACCATTCAGAGAGTTTGAACCTGACCGAGGTTCCCTGGTCTCCTTCCAATCAGCACTGTCATCAGTCTCAGGTTCAGAAGGGTCTCCAGTCTCGTCATCAGGTTTTGAATGCAAATCTGGATCTGATTTCATGGCTGGTTCTGGTCTTCCACCGTCCTCTCCATCAGCTTCTGTTTTTATCTCTTCAGTTTGTCTTTGATGAAGCTGTGAGAACAGAGGTTTCTCTTCATCATCTTCACTCTTCACAGGGACCAGAGTGAATGGGCACTTGGAGACATCAGCCTCCTCCGGTCCTTGAAGCTGCTCTTCATCCTGACTCATCCGGAGTTCCTCCTGTTCCTCTTTAATGTGTGGGGGCTTTGTGTCCTCCTGGTCCAGACTGGAGCTCCACTCCTGCTGATGTTCTTCACCAACGATCACTTTCTGGACATCCATAGGAAAACCTGAAACACAGATAAACAGCCATCAACGTGAATCTTAAAAAGGGCAATGCCGTTTTAGTTTTTTTCAACCTGTCAAAATTTCCAACTGCACGTGGAGGCAGCGGCGAAAGATGGCAAGGAAAAGAGACGAAGCAAGCGTTGAAGCAACTTCTGCTTGTCGTTGCAGGACACGGTCACCTATTGTCATACAAACTCCTGAGTGGCTCAACGCTTGGGTTTTGGTTTTCCCTTCACTGTGACTAAAACGTGTTGCTTTTTGGCAACGATAGCCAGTGATGTTGATCCTGTAACGTTACCGGGACTCTCACGCCGCAATATGGAGTGACGAGTCTGAACTCGCGTTCCATGATAGACCTTCTTCACGGCCGACATGTTGACATGTCGTAGTAGGAAAAGCCCAGGTTTATTCAAAAACCATTAATGGTGGCTGTAATCCATTAAGGAGGAGGTCCTGGTATTGTGCATGCTGACTCGCTGAAATAGCTTACTGGGACACTGGATGGGATTGAGCAATCGTTAAGGTTATCACTCTCAGCTGTGCTTTTCCTACTATGACAAGTCAAAATGTCTGATGTGAAAAAGGTCCATCGTCCGCCGTAAGGTGACGCCGTGTTCATTTTTTTTCTCCAATGGTTGAATCGGTCGGTGGTTATCGGTCGGATGCAGGCATTCAAAAATGAATGAAAAGACACGCATTTTTGGCGGACTGTCTGACGAGTGACGACCGACGCAGCGTTTGCGAATCAACGCTCAGCCAGCGCCTCACTAGAGCATTAGCGCCATGAACGGTCATAGTTACGTTAACCCTACCGACCATACGGTATCATCTTTTGGTCCGATTTTTTTTAAATATGTGAAATAGTTATTTCTTCCTCAATTGTTTGTTAATGTTATGTGGTACTTGTTTGCTATAAATACACTAAGGGCCTTGTAAATGTAAGTTACATAATTATACATAATATTTAGGCATAAAATATCTATAGTCACTTCAAAGCCATTCATGCTTGTTAGCACACTTCAGCTAGTGGAGGTCTGCATCTGCTATGCATTGCCTTCAGTACAACTAGACTTTAGTTAGCCATAGCCCTCTTAACGTTACATACTGTTTAACATCAGGCTCCAACTTGTAGAATTACAACACGTTTGCACCTTCTAAGTTGGAGGCAGGTACGACAATAATATCGTTTTTGCTCATCCAAGTCAATTCAGTTACAATTTGTAATTGTTCGAAAATATTTGTCCGCTTTCCGAGCTAAGGTTAAGATAATTACGGACGGAAACGGAGAATGTGGCCGGGGCCCCCGAATGTGGCATATTCGGGCGATTGTCAGTTTAAGTCCGTTTTCACTCAAGAGATCTCCTTGTGCAAAAAAAAAAAAGGCGCTAACTGTTGAGCAGCTGGATCTGTCAAGAAGCTCAGTGTCAGAGGCTGCTGTGCCCAAGATCAACCCCCGACCCCCTTCCCTCAGACTTTTTTTTATGAAATATGTTTCATGTGAATGTGGCAGTTATTCATTAGAATTGTCCACGTTCTTTTAAAACTCGGGTTGGCTTACGTACACACTTGTATAGAGCTCACAAATCAGAGGAAACTGAAAATCGGCAAGATGTGAAAGCTTTCCAAATTTAAAAAATTGTAACTTCTGTTTTCCCGAAAAATAAGGATCATTTTCAACACGAAAAAGACTAGAAACAATGAAAACATCAAACAGCAGTGTGTGTGTGTTGGATCGTTGCGAGTCATGCTGCGCATAAAAGCCGAACGCACCAATCCTTCTCGTGTAAAGGACTTAAAAGCGGATGTTATTGTAAAACTATTCAATTTCCACCGGTGTCCAACAGCGTGACAGCCAGTTTTTTGGGCATCACTGGAATCGGTTGAGGACGTGGAGTTGGATGCTACTGTAGATTTGGATGAGGACACTGAACGTGTGTTTGTGAAAGTTATCGACTCTCTCTCGCTAAAGTTACGAAGCATTTGGGATCGTCTCTGGTAAATGTATAGATGACTTGGTGGAACGGCTTCAGTGGAACTGCTCGTCGTCTCCGATTCCAATTTAGAGTCCAATCGAGACGCATTTTGACCGTTGATGAAAAAGGTTGTCAGTGATTTAATTAGTAGAAAAATGTTGTCCCTGCAATCCTCTAAGTGAAAGCTTTTGGTTCTGAAAGTCCGTTTTTTTTTTCGAAAATATAAGAGGGGAAAGTATTTGCTGTTAGTAATACTCTCTCTCTCTCAGTAGCAGCCCTGGACTATTAACGCAATTAAGCATGCGGTAGTTGAGAGATAAAAAAGCGTTAACGTGGAACACTGTCACACTTTCCTTTCTCCCCTCACTGGACTAAGTTTATGGACACTACTGCTGTGTGCATCAATAAGTAAGTCCGATGTCCTGTAGGTACGGGACAATGTTATGCAGGATTTAGGAGTTAGCAACAGTAGAGGCTGATTCACGAGAGTGCTATTTTATGTGTGAGCTAATATTGCGCATCTGTTCGAGTTACGTTTCTGTTTATTGAACACGTTATTCAGTGCAAATATAACGGAGAATGTAGTTTAATCTCAGTAATGATGGTGTATTAGGTTATTACTGTCGCTCTGTTGAAGGCAAACGTCCCACTGTACTGTCGTCGCAGATCACGGACATCTGATTGAGTCTAGGCTTTACGGTGCTGGTAAAGTAGGTCAAATTGTAATTACTGCCCCTACCAGCAGGCGGCAGCATAGCCATGTAATACTGTCCATTTACAGCGGGCATTGCAATGTATTTCTGATCGAACGGTTAGCCCATAGTAGTAGAACAAAATATTTATGTAAAGAGATATAGTAAAATATATAAACAATATCATCGTCCATCATGACGTTTTACTGTAAACCTCGTCAACTGGCAATTTAGTAGGGGTGGGAATCACCAGAGGCCTCACGATACCCCGATAAGATTTTATTGTGATTTTAAACATATTGCAATATTCTGCAATATATCACCTTTTTTCCAACTTCAGATTTTTCCCAATTTCAAATGATGTTCCCAAAGGACAATTTTGTCAACATCTGTTTTACCTAAAAAGATACATTTCTCTGTTTGTTCATCTCACTTCGATTTTATTGGTGCAAAATGTGATTGTCAAGCAGACAGACTGACCAACACATATATCATAAAAGATCGATACTTGGCGTCTATGTATCGATACAGTATTGCCACGAAAAATATCGCGATACTATGCCGTATCAATTTTTTCCCCTACAATTTAGGGGACATCGCCCAACCCTAGCCTACTTGTAACATTGCTAACAGCTACAGCTACTCTCATGTGCAGCAGGTAGAAGGGGAGGGGGGACAGGGTGCAGGTACGAGAGACAGCGGGACTCGACGGGAGAAAGACGCAGCTGAGCTGGCCTGGCCCTGGGCAAGCTAGCCTTCTTTGAGAGTTCTTTATCGATCTTTTTCCCTCCCTTTGTAGAATTTCTTTTTTTTTTCACTTCAAAGACAGGCTACCTAAGTAATAATTATAAGGTCAAATAAATTCCATTGAATTTGTGATTATTTGGCTAAAGATTTCTATTTCTTTCTATCTGCCTTGCTGACTGACACAACCACTAAGCTTAATGCAAATGATTGCGTAATGACGTCTCAAATGTGCAAATGAGCGTATGACGTCATCTAGCTACATTTTGCGAATTTTGGAGCTGGTGCTAGCTACGTTCATTGGAAAAGAGTAAAAAAAAAAAAAGAATTCTTATGGAAACACTGTACAAATGCAAGAATAAAAGTTGCAGTGTAAGAAATGAATATTTATTTGATTTAAAAGGTTGTAGGGATGGAGGGACGAGTTTAGTTTTGTTTATGTTCTTTGAGTGTAATAGTATAAATAGGTTTGGAATTATTTTTACAACATTTTTTTGCTATTATAGAGGGAAAGTACCGGAAAAAAGGTACCGTTAGGTGCCCGGAACTGAAATTTCAGGTACCGGCACCAATGAAAATGTGAACGATACCCAGCCCGAGACGTAACGTGTGTGTATTTACCTTTCTCGAATGTAGTGACAAGTGGGATTGTTAAATCTTAAGAAGGATGATCTCACTTTTCAGAAGGTGCTCATAGAGTCTCCTCATCTCCTTCACTATCTCCTGGGCCACCCCATCAGTCAGAGGGATGTGGTGGACTATGTCCCCGCAAATGTCCCCGTTGCGGCCCTGACGCCCGAGAAAAAGAATCGGGCAGCAGCCAAGGGCACTGAGTTTAAAAACCTGCGAGAAAACAGTGAAGAAAGGTGTATACATTTACTATATTATTATTATTATTAACACCTGGGCTTGACACATTAGCAGAACAGGAGTTTAGCCATGTACAAGTGAGGCTTATCAGCACAAATAATGTTAAAGGTCCCATGACATGGTGCTCTTTGGTTGCTTTTATATAGGCCTTAGTGGTCCCCTAATACTGTATCTGAAGTCTCTTTTATATAGACCTTAGTGGTCCCCTAATACTGTATCTGAAGTCTCTTTTATATAGACCTTAGTGGTCCTCTAATACTGTATCTGAAGTCTCTTTTATATAGACCTTAGTGGTCCCCTAATACTGTATCTGAAGTCTCTTTTATATAGACCTTAGTGGTCCCCTAATACTGTATCTGAAGTCTCTTTTATATAGACCTTAGTGGTCCCCTAATACTGTTTCTGAAGTCTCTTTTATATAGACCTTAGTGGTCCCCTAATACTGTATCTGAAGTCTCTTTTATATAGACCTTAGTGGTCCCCTAATACTGTATCTGAAGTCTCTTTTATATAGACCTTAGTGGTCCCCTAATACTGTATCTGAAGTCTCTGTTATATAGACCTTAGTGGTCCCCTAATACTGTATCTGAAGTCTCTTTCCCGAAATTCAGCTTTGGTGCAGAACTACAGCCACTAGAGACAGTCCCACAATGAGCTTTCCTTAGGATGTACCATTTCTGTGTCTGTAGCTGTTGAGGAGGAGAGAGGGGGGGGGGCAAGGTGGAGGGTGGAGGTGTGGCCTTGACCAACTGCCACTTTGCTCGTTTGAAAGCCATAATGTCTCTCTCTCATGGGTGGGCCAAATTCTCTGGGCGGGCAAAGCAGAGAAAGGGGAGGTAACCTTTCTCCTTATGACCTCATAAGGAGAAGATTCCTGATTGGTCCATCTGAGCTTTCATTTTCTCAAAGGCAGGATACCCAGGACTCGGTTTACACCTATCACCATTTCTAGCCACTGGGAGACCATAGACAGGCTGGGGGAACTCATATTAATGTTAAAAAAAAACTCATGAAATGAAATTTTCATGCCATGGGACCTTTAAATTACTTTTTACCACAATATTTAGATCTTTCATACATGATGCGATAACGTTAAAGTGTAACAGACAAATTGATCAATGATAAAAAATAATCATGGCCAAACCCCCTTTTTAAATTAAAGCGAGTACAACTCACAGACAGCTGGGCCGACCTAATGCTCCTGCTGGAGTTCCTGTGAGACTTGACAGTGGATGCCCAGCTACAGTGGTTCAGCTTGGCTTGCTTCTTTTTTAATCCTTCGTTAAATTGCAGCGGGCAGACGCACTCCACGCACGTCATCCTCCCAAGGGAATTTGGGGCCCGACAGGAGGGGCACGGCTTTTTTCGGGGCTTCGTCATTCTGCAAATGAAAAGAGAAACATGGAGAGTTTATCCTAGAGATGTGTGCGGTCAGTTGGTTACAGTATCAAATGGAAAAATATAGTATGTGATTTTTTTTTTTCCCCCATTCATAATTGCCATAGGCATGTTAGAAGATATAATATGCTGTCAATACTTGACCCAGTGTGTCATCCACTGGTATAAATCAGAATATTTATTTCTGCGCATTGCATATAACGTATTGGTCCGAATCTAAGAGGCCCCCGATTATAATTAAAGGGCAACTATTATATAGCATTTTCAGGGTTTTACTTGTATTTTGTGTTTGTACTAGAAAATGTTTACAGGCTTTAATCAGTCCTTCCAGAAAAATGCGGCCTTTTTTGTGATTGTCGCGGTCAAAAATCCATGATTATGCGGCACCATTTTTCTTAAAAAATGCGATGGAATATGCGGGATATTTATGCAATTTTATGCAATGAAATTGCAGGAACTTGCAAAAACTGCGGTTTGATGAAAAAGAGAAAAAAAAAGTGATTCCCCCAACACCCTGCTTTTCGATGACGTTCACGTCGCGTTATTACGTCACTTCATAACGTTCCCATGGCAACAGGGGAAAATAGATGCTCTTGTGTAAAGTAAACAACATTTTTCAACTTTCTGCTGAGATAAAGGTTAATTTTTGCAACGACAATGCGGGGATCATTATCCCTATTATTTCGCCGTTGACGGCACGTTTGTTTAAATATCACAACACATGTCCATCATAAGATCAACGGGAACCTGTGGTTAATTGTCTTTTTGGAGTTAAACTCCACAAGCGTGGACACACATACACGGGGGAGAGAGAGATAGCCGTTTTTCTTCGGGAGACTTGTTTAAATTATGACAGAAATATATATATATATATATATATATATATATATATATATATATATGTGTGTGTGTTTTTCTGATTTTTAACGCTATTGATAGACCGTTGCCGTGCTTGCATCACTCCCTTACCCCTCCTATAGTCCCTATGGCCACTTGGCCAGTGTGAAAAAAAAAACGGGTTTGGGGGGAGAGTAGTTAGTAGATGTACTTAGAAGTGGACTTTTCCTAGAACTACGTTGCTGGAACTACTTGGTCGGAAAGCGGCTTTAGAAGTTGACACTCGCTGTGTTTTTTCACTCCATCGAAGCTAATCGGAACACATCCACTGACGGAAAACTAAATCGGCAACTTTTTTCTGATAATTGATTCAGAATATTTGATAAGTTACAAGTACATTTTGGAGGGACATTATGTCGTCTGTGTGAAATTGTGTCCGACTTTTTAAATCTATATCTTAACACTATCGATAAAATGATTAATTGATGATTAAAAACGGTAATAGTTAGCAGCTCTGGTTTTCACCGTATGGTTATTGATGTTTCAATGCTTTTTAATTTGTTTACTGTACTGAAAATGTGATGTGTATCATTAGTAGTATTATATTACATTAGGGTGACCAAATGTCCTATTTTGCCCGGACATGTCCACTTTTTACCTACTGTCCGGGGCGTCCGGGGGGTTGGGGGGGTTATAAATTCATGTAAATGTCCGGTTTTCACTGTTTTTCATGGGACCATTAAGACTGTACTTAAACTGACTGGCGCTTTGCACACAATACTACGGTATGTAATTCCAGAGAGCTTCCTTGTGGGCGGCTCGGCGACGCGCACATACACCGGGACCAGGGCAGACAGCGACCAGGGCAGACAGCGGAGCAGCACTGCACACAAAATGCCGAAGCATTTCCTGCTAAAGATTTCCCACTGTGGTCAGAAAACACAGGGGAGACACACACACGCGCCGGCTCGACACACACACCAGCGCACACGTATAAACATCAGGCCACTTACGTAGGCTATGGCGAAAGCTCTGCGTGGAGCCTGCGCACAACCGCAAAACAAGACTAGTGCAGCTTCACAGTTGAACTGCAAAAAATAAAATAAAAAATGTCCCACATACCGGACAAGTGGGAGGCGGAGTGGACCGCGTGCAAAGCTGGCACATATGTTTCAGTGTCTTTGTTATTTATCTTATTACATTGAAAAGGTATTAAGAGATATTGTTATTGATTGTTGTTGAAGCTGGATTTTCTGACACAGAAGAGTTCATATTTAGAACATTATTTCAGATTATTTATTTTAAAAGAGAGCTATTATTTTGTTACAGATTTTATTTTTATTACATTAGTTATTTTGGCACAATAAAGCACGTTCATTAACCTCTGAGAAGCCTGTCTGGATTTGTGTCTCGAGGCCTGGGCGAGTGTCCTTTTTTTGGAAATCAAAATGTGGTCACCCTATATTACATTATATTTTCCCCTCCAATAAGGCTCTAACAGTGGGTGCATGATAGACTGGGCATACTAATCAGTCAGACCTGAGGTTATGTACTGCAGTAGAAAGTAGCTCGAACACGTAGTAAAGACCAAGTACCTCGAGTTAGTGGAGTAAATGTACTTATAGTTACATTGCACCACTTCACTAATAATACGAAGCGTCGACAGAAAGCCTCATGAACACACAACGCCGTGTTAGCAGGAGCTAGCTGTTGACAGACGTGTGTGTGTGTGTGGATAAGGTTAGTTTAGCTAACGTTAGCTTAGCACGGAGCATTATCAGTAAATATGTCTCCAGAAGGAGAAAGAAAACCAACCTGCTTCCCTCCACTGCTTCTTCAGATGCAGGAATCTGGGCATCTGCCTCGGGTAGTCAAAAGAGACTATATTAAACTCCTTATTCCTTATTTACGCTCAGGTAACGCCGTCAAACGCATTGCTATGCTAACCGTGTTCCGTCGGAAAGCGACGCATGAGACTCGGAAACACATACACAACGTCCGCTACATCCCCTCCCGGCTTTCAAAATAAAAGCACTTTTGAAGTCTTCTGTTGAGTTAAACGGCGGTTGGCATCGTTTTAAGAAGTCGATTCTGCCCAGTGTCCTTTAACGCGATAAGATAAGATCAGTGGTGCAATGTGCATTCACTCAAGGAGCATTCTGTGCAGTTTTTAGGTAGCCTACTTGTTCTTCAGTATTTTCATTTCTGGCTACTTTCTACTTGTACTCCACTACGTCTACGAGATGGAAATATTGTACTTTTTACTGCATTACATTTATGTGACAGCTTTAGTTACTTTACAGTTTCCAATTATTAAAACAAAACAGTCATCTTATGAATAATTTTGTATATTTATAGATTAAAACTACCTAGCAGCACATAATGTAATTCAAATGAGCTCCGCCTTTACCAGCTGCAACATTAGTGATGAACACATGACAATACAACAATATAATATATATTATTTTGTCTGTATTTCGGGAGATGGAAGTGGGAATCTGTTGCGTGTATCACTACGGTGGGTCAGTTTTTGCCGGGTTACATCGCCATGGTAATATATGCTGAGCTGTGCAATTTATTGAAATGGAATCGCGATTACGATTTTGGCTCCCAATGATCACAAAAACTGAATAATCGAGAAAAACAATTATTTAGCTCATTACGTTTTGCAAGTAAACTCATTTTCTCTCGTGTTCTGGATGAAAAGTTTAAATAGGAAAAGTATTAAGGAAAATATCACAGTTGTATGTGTTTTCACTGTTGCTTCATTTAACTTTTTCCACGTTTTTTTTTTTAAGTTCAATAATTGCAACATCTTCCCAGAAGACAACAAGTAATCGTGTTAAATTATAGTGATTTCAATACTGGCCGAAATAATCGTGATTATATATTTTTTCCATAGTCGAGCAGCCCTAGAGCAGGTTATGTTTGCGATTAGAGACCAACCTGTTATGGTTAGGACAGAACGGACCCAAACGCAGAGCTCAGCACAAGATACTTTATTGGGAAAAATGGGAAAGAGGATGGGGAAGTGGGAAGGTGGATGCCAGGGAGGAGAGCACGGACACGGGGGCTGGAGCCGGGAACAGAGACACGGAGAGACCGGGGCTGAGAGATCGACAGGGGAAGCACTGAAGCGCGGAGTGGCGAGAGCTGGGGCAGGGTGGTGCAGGAACCATGAGGGAGGGACTGGATGGAGGAGCCAGCTGACTGGAGGCTGGGTGATGGGAAGGGTAGCAAAACAGGTTACAAAAGCACAGGCAGGAACACACACAGGATAGTATCTAGGAGGTTGAGGCATATGTCACCAATGAGACAGGAGCAACTATCAGCGAAGATGGTGAGTCAAACCGGGGTTGATATACTGGGCTTGTTTGAAGTTGATGACCGGCAGGTGTGTACGGCAGGAGGAGTGGTAGTGAGGAGGCGAGCAGGTGTGCGCAATCAGCTGGCTGGCACAGGCAGGAGGGGAGGGGGGAAACAGAGAGAGACAGAGAACTGACAGCAAAATATATAAGAGGGAAAAAATAAAAAACAGACACTCACAGCCAGCCGGACTCCAACCATCACATATTCCACTCCTCGCCACTCTGGCATTCACATTATTAATAACCTAATTTGTAGGAGCCACATGTGTGTTGTGTATGGCCTCATTTATATTGTTGATTATTATATTGTGCACCGACATTGTAGGTGGTGGGCGTTTTCGACGCGGTTTGAGCGGAAGTGATAACATATTTGTTTGCTTCAGTTGTTCACCTGGGTGTTTTTGGGCTTTGACAGAGAGGGGGGGGGGTGAGCCTGGGAGCGAACACTTTCTGTTAACGCACTTATTTCGACTCACAAAGTAACTTTACATTTGGTAACTGCAGTGCTAGTTGTATTTTACGTGTGGAGGAATAAATCATTGCAATACAATCTTGGGCGCGTCACGGTGTGTTTGTGCGTCTCAGTGTTTGGTCCCTCACAGCAGCACTTTGTTGGACTGCTTACAGCCACAACATCATTGATTAGATTACTGCGGAGAATGATGGATGGACTTGACTGTCTACGTCTATGGTGGCCTAAAGCGGGCAAAAGCGAGGAAAGAAAAAGAGCTATGAATTAAAATATACAAAATAAAATCTGCTTCTGTGCCTCTACGTCCTCTGGCCCAAACCAGGCCGGTCCTCCCCGGGCAAAGGAAGAGAAAAAAAGAGCAAACGCAGCAACTCAGCCTAAAAAATACCAAAGAAGGATAGAGGCCCGTTCCAGAAAGCAGGTTTAGTGAGTGAGTTTGTTAACCCTGAGATGAGGGAAACTCTGGGTTTTCCGTTCCAGAAAGAGAGGTAACTTAACCTCGGAGTCAGTTACTATGGTAACTGAGTCTGTGAACCTAACCTGGTCAGGAGCAGGTTTTCTTCAAGAAACCTCGAGTTTCTCTCATTCTCCTCCCTCTCAGAGGGGAGGAGACTGAGAGAAACGGGGAAAAAAACTCAAGTTTCTCTCATTCTCCTCCCTCTGAGAGGGAGGGGAAACTCATTTCCTCATTCATTCATTCATTCTGTATCAGGCACATTTTAATGCAGTTTTATCTGCATGAATAAAAAAACGTAGCCTATTGATTTATGTTAGGCAGACTAAAATGTTTTTGTTCTCAAACATGTCATGTCCTTTTGTCGACGATCCCGTTGATGAAAAAGCTGTATTAATTCACAGAGAGTTTACGTCGGGAGACGATATTGAGTCCCGACTAGATGTTTTTTCATTTCCACATAACCGATTTGAGAGGTATTTTTGATCACAGTCTATTAGATATGTAGATTTATCCTTCCACTAGTTCAACATCGTGGACAGGCTTTAACATCCCAGCAGATTCTTTGTGTCGCATTATGTTTTTTGCAAACGGCAGTTTTCTTTATAACAGCAGCGGATCATACTGTAATAGTAAAGCCACTGTATGCAGAGCAATCAGAAAAGTGTGATCGCTCTGAAACGTTTTTTAAACGTGTTCCCTGGACACAAACCAGTGAGAGCCATTAAAAAGAAATAAATGATTATACTTATAATTCTAATGATCATGGTGCTGCAGCCTCAGAATGGCAATAGTAGGCTAGTTTACTTTTTCGCCCGCAGGATTGCACCTGAATAAAATTATAGGTGTAGCCTACATTTCCAGTTTTCACCAGTAAAGTTAACTATGATTAAATATGAAATTAATACACTGTTAATGCGTACGCATTGACTCAAGCAGCAATTTTCTCCCACACCAATTCTCTCTCTTTTGCAGCAGCAGCCGCTGTCTTGCTTTTTTAACGAAATACATGTTCAAACCATAGACTGTTAATATCTATGGTTCAAACTTGCTGTTTGTGCGCATGAGTATTATCGCCGACCCGTTTGTTTGTGGTTGTTACCATGGTGAATCGTAGTATCATGGCTCCATTCATACTGCCTTATGTGCACGCGCGTAACCCTGAGTGAACCTACTCCGAGTTGATTGAACCAACTCATATCAGCAGAGTTTCCCATCTCAGGGTAAATCAACTCAGACATCAGGGTTAGACTCAGAGTTTGTTAAACCTCCTACCTGGAACGGACCCCAGATGTATCGGATGAAGCATTTGCAAGATTAAAACGCTAGAACGCTGAATCTAAGAGAACAGAAAAATGATTTGAGATAAGAAGCTGTTAAAAAAGGTTTGTCTTGACCCAAGGAATCCAGACAAAAAGTTTATAAATTGTGGGATAGCTTTTATGTTTTTGGTCATTGAAAACATTTTTAGGGGCCCTTAAATGGTGCAGATTATGCATTACAAACCTAAGTGAAAACTTAAGGAAAAAGTGTCAAAATAAAAAAGTGCTTTATTTTGCTACTGCACTTAAAGGCTTAGATCATTATTCTAAGGGTCTGACAACATTATGGAAAGGATCCCTACAGAAATACCTTTTAAAAACCTCTTTAAGACCTTTCTGTTTAACCAGAAACAGCTCTGAAGTCGCTAGCGCTAAACCCACCAGACTCCATTTAAATAAACAATACTTTTAGCGTGTGTATAGAGATAATTTCACATGTTAATCGATAACCTATGTGTTTATGTCAACCAAAACTAAAGTTGTTATGGTTGGAAGAGTGGGAAGACCACCAAAAACTGCTTTTCATAGTTTTATTTTGTTTCTGTCGAGTGTATTTTGCGATGCTAAAATTCCTGTTTATTTACATGGAGTCTGGTGGGTTTAGCGAACGCAATTTTGCAGATGTTTTCGTATTTAAAAAAAAGATCTTACTCTTTAACAGAAAGGTCGACCTCCTTAGACATCCTTTCCATAATGTTGTCACACACTTGGAATAATAATCTGAGCCTGTCAGTGGCAAAACGAGCACTTCTGTGAAGGTAAATACAAGCTGCACAATTGTCCAATAACTTACGTTGTAGCTTGGAATCCTGGACCAATGTCAAAGATTGTTGTTCCCATCATTCACTTCGACACAAAAAACCGGAAAATAGGGTCCAGGTTGAAAAACGGAAGTTACACTTTAAGTCTGTGTTAATGTTTCTATATGAATTTAATATGGCAGGCTAAACAGTCCATGTTAACTTTTTCTCATTTGCTACCATGGAAGCATACTTGTAGCATATTGTGTAGCATGGGGATTTGGTAAACATGGAGATGAAATGCAAACGGAGGTGACCTCTGCAACAACAAGGTGCTGCTGGGTGTGTGTGCGCGCTAGGGGTGGGGGAAAAAATCAATACAGCATAGTATCGCGATATTTTTCGTGGCAATACTGTATCGATACACAGATGCCAAGTATTGATCTTTTATGATATATGTGTTGGTCAGTCTGTCTGCTTGACAAGCTCATTTTGCAGCAATAAAATTGAAGTGAGATGTACAGACAGAGAAATTTGGGAAAAATTTGAAGTTGGAAAAAAGGTAATACATTGCAATATATCGCAGAATATTGCAATATGTTTAAAATCGCAATAATATTGTATCGTGACATAGATATCGTGATGATATCGTATCGTGAGGCCTCTGGTGATTCCCACCCCTAGTGTGTGCAACCTAAAAACTATCGCGGCCATCACAGAAATACAGAAAGATAATCCACAGCCACTGAGAACATTAGTCACACGCAAGACTGTGTCAAAAAAAACTTTACAACAATATAGATCTAGATGGCATTATATTGAGTCAATACATGTACATTAACAGAGGTTAAACAGTTAACAGCTGCCCAGACAGTTACATTACGACAGGAAGAAATCCTTTCGTTAGCTCGCCGTATCATCTTTGTGGTAAAGCCAGGCTGGGAGAGAACTGGGATTCTACGGTCAATCCTGCAGGCCGAGTGAAGCTGGTAGCTTCAGTCCTTGTAGATAGCTTGGTGCCAACTTGTTTTGTTCTTCAGTTGTTTCAGGTAAGCTGGTAGACTTTGTCTTAATTGTGCTACATATTGAAGTTATAAACAGTTAGTCAAGGCATTTACTAATGGTAAGTAGACGCCTTAGTTTACTGTTACTAACCGTTTGTCCAGGCTTTTTACTATATTAACTAATAGTAACAGACACCTTAGTTAGCTGTTGTTAACCATTAGTCTTAGGCTTAATATTGCATTTACTAATGATATAATTGACACCTTAATTAACTGTTAACAGTTAGTCAAGCCTTCTTAATGCATTAAAGGTCCGATACGTGATATTTGTACTGTAATAAATCCAAAAATGACACCAATGCCTCATCAGATATTAAGGAAACATGTTAAACTGAAATACTATGTTTTCTGACAACAATGCTAATGTCAGTATTATTTCTTTCTGAAATTTACATTCCGTGACGGAATTTATGTTTATGTTTTGATCTGTGTGTTGTTATCAACGGCCCAGTTTGACAGGCAGGCCGGGTTGCCAGATATACCTGTAAAAACGTAAACCCAGCACGCTACAGCTGTAACGGTAGTACAGCCATGAAAGCAGCAAACAAACGAACAGGATCAACAGAGATAGTTTCTACATGACATTAAAGAAAAGAAAACAGCATGTTTCTAACAGTTGCGTGACCAGAGACGTAACAACCCCCTGGTAAATATTGGAGATGTATTTGAAAGATGGAGACAGCTTAGATCCCAAAAGGACGCAGAGTTGGCTTATTTTCTCCTGAACAGGTAAGCATTAGCTTCAGGCTAATTTATCACAGCTACTAGGGATGGGCATTTTTTGTCATTTCAACATTTGTGTACTCACATTGACTTATATAGCTAGAGTACCCGAGTTGGTTACTCGTAAAAACAATTGAGACATAGCCAGTAAAGTGATCCCGACTGGTCCTGGCTAACGCCGCCATGCTAACCCTGCTACCTGTTAACGTTACCGGGAGGACCAGGCAAGCAGCCCATGGCTGTTTACAGCGTATAGCCTCGTCAGCGGCTGGAGCCGACAACGGTGAGTTATTTTGAACCACGAGAGGGGGGCTGTAAATCGGAAAGAGAGGACTGTGAGTTTGCAGTGTGTTTAGCGATTGTTGCCGTAATTCTAAGCCAATGAAGTGTGTTCCGTCGGCAAGGTAGCTAGTGCTATTTTTAGCGTTTCGTATTGTAATTCTAAGCCAAGGAAGTGTGCCTGACTGGCGTGTGGAGAGGACAGTGAGGTTGTTGTGTTTTTAGCGGTTCATACTGTAATTTTAAGCCGAAAAAGTGTGTCTCTCAGTTGGTTACAGAGCTCCGCGTGAGCACGACTGTCAATATAGTCAGCATCTACTGTTAGCTACTACGCTGTGCTGTGGAGTAATGTCTGGCTATGTGAGAAAAGGTCTAGCAACATTGTTGTGAATGCTGCGGTCTCAGCCTGGCAACCCCCGTGAACTTCGAGTCTGGGCAGGAGGGGGCGGGGGAGACAACTCTCCAGTATTTTGAATTGGTAGTGCAGTAACTATTTTAACTGCTAGCTGCCAGTATTACATACAATATTACATATTGCACCTTTAACTAATGGTAAAATGGACACCTTAGTTAACTGAGATTAAAAGTTATTTAAGGCATTAACTAATGGTAAACAATGCATGAATTAATACCTTAGTTAACATGAACAAAAAATGTTTAGTTAACAGCTAATTAATGCTTATTAATGCATTAAGCAATGCTAACTGATGTAGCCTTATTGTAAAGTGTTACCAACGTAATTATGTTGGGGAAACTGCAGCTATTTTATTAGCATGACATGAATAAACGTTACTAAACGTAACGTGAATAAACTTGAATGGGTAAACACGTCCGTGAACAGATGCATTCTAATCGACGATAGTGTTTAGCAATAAAAACTCCCATAATTCCACCCAACTTCCCAACGTCATCAAACATCTGTGTTTGAAATCCATTGTTTTGGCTGAGAGAACCCCTAGCGGCCGAAAGTTATATATTGTACGTTTAAAAAGATCCTGATGATATAAATTCGGTACATTTCCATTTATTTCTGAAGATATTGTACAGGTTATGCAAAAAATTAAAGGGGTGCCAATAATGGTGAGCAGGACTGTATATCTACACGTTACAAACTTCATTAATGATAATGAACTAATGTCCTATGCAGTGATGCCACGTAACGCGTTACTTGTAACGCGTTACTCTAATCCGACCACTTTTTTCAGTAACGAGTAATCTAATGCGTTACTATTTCCAAACCAGTAATCAGATTAAAGTTACTTATCCAAGTCACTGTGCGTTACTATTTTTCATTTTCCTTAGTAAAAATATAGATTTTTGCTTTCTTCTTGCGTCTCGGGGAGTGCAGTCACGTATGCGACAAGTCACGTTTTCAGCATGAGGACAGTTCACGTGTACCACGCAGTGACACAAACGTAAACAATGGAGGGAGGAGAGAGATGCGCGTTTTCTAGCTGGAAATACAGTCACTATTTAGAGTTTGTGCCAGCTAAAGACGGCAGTATTAAGGTTGGTTGTACACTCTGTGCTGGTGGCGACAAAGTGCTATCTAGCTACAAAAACACTACGTCAAATCTGAAGAACCATTTGGAGTCGCAGCACTGCAGCAGTCAAACTTACAGAGCAAGTCCCAGCAGGTGGAGCGAAGCAGAGAGGACAACAAAACAACAACAAACAACAACAGCTGGACTTCGGTGCAAAACCAGTAAGTGGGAGAGAGTTGAAGAAGTTGGTCGGGCAGTAGGCCTATGTTGTAGCGGAAATGCTGCCCTTAAACACGGCTGACTCGCTCTCTTTCGTGCCATAATAAACCAGATCCCTACTACTGGCAATGCCGAGCTGCCTCACAGTAAACCGGTTGTCATTTTTATGTTGAGGCTGTAGGGGTGTTGTCGGCAGTTGCTGAATGTAACTAATAAAGTAACTTGTAATCTAACTTCGTTACTTTTAAAATCAAGTAATCTCATTTTCATTTTCAAAGTAACTGTGGCAACACTGGTCCTATGCCATAAAATTTAAGCCAAATATAGCTGCAGCCAAGCTGGCGCGCGCAAATGTGACATCATGGGATCGCCATAACTATTTATACCCGCGCTGGTGGTCGCGACACTAGGTGCAGTCTTCTCCTGAACGGAGGTGTCGCAACTGAGTAAAGGCTACCAACTTTGCTATTTCTACTGACCAGAAGAAGAAGAAAAAGGTAAACAACGGCAGAACTGGCAGCAGCATTGACATCAATGCTTCGATTTGATTCGATGACCTACTTCGGCGGATCAAGCTTTTCATTCACCATAAAAGAACTCATCTTAACCCAGTAAGTTTACAAAAGAGACTTGCAGTCACTCCGAGAGTCCTGGCATCCGGTTGCTCTTGAGCTTGTTTCATTTTTCTGCTTTGTCGCGCACCATTGAAAAAAAATAGAGTGGTGCGCGCCCTCCGGTCGTGCACATAAAATCCTAAACTGGCGCGCGCCATCGTGACTTCAAAATGACGTAGATCTCGCTGGCTCGCGCCAGCTTGGCTACGGCTACTGTAAAACTGCCTTTAGACCTCTCTCTCTCTCTCTCTCTCTCTCTCTGCAGCGTGGCTGGTGCGAGACAACCGAGCCCCCTAGCAAACAAGCTAACTAACTAGCATGCCGGCAAGCCACTAAATTAGTAAAATGTAACTTAATGTATCATTTACCCGTTCGTCACAGCGTATGAAAGCACAATGCTATCGCCAGATAAGTGACAACTTTGTTCGGCTCATTTTCTGTAACAAGTACATAAAGGCACGTTGGGTGGAATTACCGCTAACTACCCCCACCGCAGTGAGATTTCTTTGCGGTAGAGAACAGATAAAATCCCGGTAGATGGACAGTTTGGTTAGCCATCTCCCCGTGTCTGCCGTCATCCCGGCAAGGAGTGAAGCTAAAATGGGGCAGTTTTAACCAGCCTCCCTACGAGGAATTTTGGGCTTTAATACTACTCGCTACCGTTGTCGCTCTTAATACTATGTCATCTTAAAGCGCCGCTTAGCTGCTGCTGCTCTGCCCGGTGCGTTCTACACACCCGCTGAAGGGTGCTTTTTGCATCGTATTCGACGCTGACAGCCGCTGCCAAGCGTCCGTTTTTTAAGAGTTCGGAGTGAGTGCGGGTTGGTCTGCTTGTTGTTATATTGGGGCTACAATGGTTCTGGAGAAAGCTACAAGCAGCAATACCACAGGTTAAGCAATTGGCCTGAACAGGCACTGCACTAGTACCCAAAGTTCTTCAATTCGTCGTTTATTGTTTTTTTTGTTGGTGTACTTGCAATTTGTTCTTTTCAACAGGCTTTAACCGAGCAAAATGTGCTCCATTCTCGAGCCAGATCTCGTTGAAATTGCACTTAGCCCTATTCGAATGAAAGGAATATAGACCTTTTGCACAGCAGACATGTTGACATATAGTAGGAAAAGCACAGGTGTATTCAAAACCATTAATGATGGCTGCATTCCACTTAGGAGAGGCCCTGGTATTGTGCATGCTGACTCACTGAAATAGCTTACTGGGACACTTGATGGAATTGAGCCATCGTTAAGGTTATCAATTTCAGCTGTGCTTTTCCTACTATGACAAGTCAACATGTCTGCTGTCAAAAAGGTTCATTAACAGAAACTTTTAACTTATTATTTCTAGAAGTAACTTCTTTTACACATGCACAAAATAATCTAGGAGCTACATTAGCCCACACACCACATTGTGTCACACAAGCTGGGTGTGCTGCGATTAATTCTGACCCGGTTGCAAAGTTTGCATTAGTGGACATTGGTTCCATGATGGTTTTGTTTCGATAATTCTGTTACATCATGAGCAATATAACCCCAATATAAATATAAAATGATTCACTGACTACAACGCAATTTCACAACAGTAACGTTACCTTCATAATCTAAATTCATTTTTATGGGCTGTCAAAATCATTTTTAAGAAAGTTCAAACATTAAATTCTAATTATTGAATTATAGACTAGTTAAGGACCCACTGATGTCAGATCACTTCTAGAGACTTCATTTTTACCATGCAGACTGGGGTTCCACTCCACACGGCTAAATTGTTTCTCTCCCGTGTGGGTTCTCATGTGTTTCTGTAAATGTCCACTCTCTCTAAAAGCTTTCTTACAGACTGAGCAGCTAAATGGCCTCTCTCCTGTGTGGATCCTCACGTGTTTCTGTAAATTACCACTCCCTGTAAAAGCTTTATTACAGACTGAGCAGCTAAATGGTTTCTCTCCTGTGTGGGTTCTCATATGTCTATGTAAATTTCCACTCACTGTAAAAGCTTTCGTACAGACTGAGCAGCTAAATTGTTTCTCTCCTGTGTGGATTTTCATGTGTGTCTGTAGATGCCCACTCTGTTTAAAATATTTCTTGCAGACCGAGCAGCTATATGGTTTCTCTCCCGTGTGAGACCTCATGTGCCTCTTCAAATGTCCATTTATGCCAAATCTTTTTCCACATTTAGAGCAGCCAAAAGGTTTCTCACCAGTACACCTCAGATCAAAGACAGAGACTTTGCTATTCAGAGAGTTTAAACCTGACTGAGTTACTCTGGCCTCCTTCCAGTCATCCGTGTCCGGTTCTGCAGAGTACCCAATCTTGCAGGTATCTGGTTGCAAATGTGCATCTCGATCCGAGTTCCTGGCTGGTTCTGTTCCTCCACTGTCCTCTCCATCAGCTGTTTTCATTTGTTCGGTTTGTCTTTGATGTGAGGACTGAGTTTTCTCTTCATCATCTTCACTCTTCATAGGGACCAGAGTGAAAGGGAACTTGGAGATATCAGCCTCCTCCAGGCCTTGAAGCGGCTCTCCCTCCTGACTGGTCCAGAGTTCCTCCTGTTCCTCTTTAATGTGGGGGGGCTTTGTGTCCTCCTGGTCCAGACTGGAGCACCACTCCTGCTGCTGTTCTTCACCAACAATCACTTTCTGGACATCTGAAGGAAAAGCTGAAACACAAAAGAAACTGCTGTTATTGTTCATATTAACAATACTTTGCTAATTAGCTAAATTCAATCACATCATGTCAGGACACCGGTTCATAATGAGATCATCTGCTACACCTCTGGCCCCGAAGTGCATCATACAATACTGAGCGCAACACACCTCCCTGCTGACTCTTTAGTGGAAAAAGCCAGTACCCTAGAGCTGCTACACTTCCACTCCGAAACACTCTGTAAAGCTGTGTCCGTCCTGTAAGGTAGGATAACTTTGCAGTACCAGATCAGAGAGGATGAGGCCCTGCTAAATTGCATGTAAGCTACGGCAAATGCGTGCTTCTGCCTCCATACCTGCATTGGATACGATACAAGTCAGTTCCATGATGTGACAACTATATGTTAAGGCTTTGTTGGGTGTAGGGAAAGTAGGATTTGGGTTAAAATGAGCACTTAAGTGAAAAAAAAAAAAAAGAGGACCTCTCTGATTTCACCGTTTTTATTCATCATCATACAACTTCAAAAAAGGTAATCATCTAAGACAGATTTTACATAACATAACCATCACCAGATAGTCACCAAAACTTGATTAAAAAAAAGCTAAATATAGAAAAGCTAAACTCAAAGCACTATACTGTAGATTTTTCAGGCCACCATTTTAAATAAGAACGTCTTTTTAATGACTTGCCGGTTAAAAATAAAGGTGAAATAAAAAGTAAAAAAGATTTCCTGCTATGAATATGGGAGGAAAAACTAAGAGTTTTAAATTATACAGAAAACAAAATAAAACAACTGGACAGTATTTTAACACTGTAGGCTGTGGTTTATGGGCCCAGTCGTACAGCAGCCCACCGGGAAAACTCATGCTACTCCCGATGGCCAGTCTGCCCTTGCCTGTCACTCTACTTTCACCATAGAGGGTCTGAGATTATTATTTACAAGGTTAACTTAATGTGAATGTTTTGATGCTTCACATATTGAGCTGTGCCATGCTTTAAAACAGTTTCTGTCCAGATAGCTTACATGACTGAAGGTTAAAAAAAACACTTTCTCATACTGCCGACTGCTGCTGCTCCTGTGTTCACCCTCTGTCTGAGACACTCTGTAGGAGTGCCTGTAGCTTTCATCCCCAAGCAAAGCCCAGTCTGCTCTGATTGGCCAGCATTTTCTGCATCTCCTGGAATCTCCGCTGTGTTAGCCTCAGCAGTTGTTTCACCCGTTGCAGCTGGAGCTAATGCAACAGTGTATATAGCAGGACTTTGTACCATGAAAAATCCCCAATAAAGGCTTCTAAACCAAATGCTACACAACCGGACGTCGCAGCAGCAGTTGACCCCGGAATTGGGGGGAAATGACCACCATTGGCCGCATAGATTTCAGCTATCTGGTGTAAGCATGCAGATACTTAATAGATAGCAGTAGGCTAACGTTTTAATGTCAAAAGTTGCAGATAAAGGCTTCTGACCCAAATACTACCCAATCGGACATGTTTCAGCAGTAACACAACCCGAATTTGGGAAGAAATGTATTAACATTGGCAGCCATGAATTAGAGGTTTCCCTGGCGTTAGCAGCACTTTCTACAGTCAAAAATCACAGATAAAGGCTTTAAAACCAAATACTACATAACCGGAATGTTTCACGAGTAATGTGACCCAAAATTGGGGAGAATTTAACAACATTGGCGCCAAGATTACATCTTTTACTTAAAGCATACCGCTACAGGCGACATTGTTAACACCAAACAACAACACTCCAGTAGTTCCTGCCTGGAACAGATGACCAATCCCATGTCCCATAGAAGGCCGGCTAGACGACAATTTCCACCAACTGCAGAACGGCTGTGGATCGGTTTTGTTTCTTATTTAACCCAGTAATACTATGGCAGACCTGCCAACCTTGAGAAATTTTTTTGAGTAGCAACTTACTGATTTATTGACGAAGTTCTGTTTTATCAACACGGCGGCACGCACGCGGAATAAATGTGCCATTAAATGTCACATGTGTATACATTTTAAACCCTAGAAAATAATTATGTTCAAGTAGGCTACTTTAATTAAATAAAACATTTTATTTAAATTATCGGTCATATTTAATACAATTAATTGGCTCATAATATAATCCAATAAAATAAATTACACTGCATAGTAAGCACTTTTACTTTTGGTACTTTAAGGATTTTTTGATAATACTTTTGTACTATTACATAGGGAAGATGTTGAATGCAGGACTTGTAACTGACAAGTAATTTGTAACTCTACAACACTGTTTTTTCTACTTTTACTGCAATACATGATCTCAGACCTGAATTTTAACAGTCACATTAAGACAATAACAAAATCAGCCTATTACCATTTTAAGAATATATCAAGGATTAGAGGATTATGTCTCAGCAGAATTTGGAAAAACTTGTCCATGCTTTTATCTTTAGTAGACTTGACTACTTCAACGGTGTCCTTACAGGTCTTCCTAAAAAAACTTATTAGACAGCTGCCGCTGATTCAGAATTCTGCAGCCAGAGTTCTCACTAGGACAAAAAAAGTGGATCATATTACTCTGGTTCTAAAGACTTTACATTGGCTTCCTGTGCCTCAAAGAATTGATTTTAAAATACTTATGCTGGTTTACAAATCCCTGAATGGCTTAGGACCAAAATATATCTCAGATCTCATATTAACTGTTATAATGAACAATTTTTGTATTTATGTATCTTATATGGTATTACATTTAAGTATTCATTAATATTTTTATTCTTATTTTAATCCCTATTTTGCTGTTTGTTCTTTAATGATTGATGTTTTGTGTAAAGCACTTTGAGTTGCCTTGTGCTATATAAATAAAATTGCCTTGCCTAGCCTAAAGTCTTCCACCTCTGGAAATCACCACCAACAGTCATGCATGAACACCTGCAGCAGAGTTTAACACTGAAAACACACAGCTCAGTTCAGCATTTCCTTGCAGCTCTGCTACAGTAGCAGCTAACCTTTAACGTTACCTGCCGGTCACATCGTCTTTAAAAAAGTCCGCTCACAGTGAAGTCCTGCACGGATCAACAGATTTTAGAGTCCGGCGGCTGTTTGTTACGCACACCGGGCACTTTGATGCGCTCACGAGCCAATCTTTGCAGATGTTACCGCTCTGTGTTTTGGCTAGCTAATAAGCCGTTAGCCTTTTAGCTTGAGCTTCGTCTGAAGGCGCCAAGCGGCCAGCCAAAGTCCGACAGACACCGACACATTCCGCACATCCTCCGCTAACCGCTAACCCCCCCCGGTAAAGGTCAGAGAGGCGTGTTTGTGTCTCGGTCCTCCGGTGTGTCCAGCGACGGGCTCCGGTCAGTTTTTAAATTAGCCTACATTAACAATTTTGTTACCGTATGAACTTAATCATTAACAGTTAATTTTGTTACCGTATGAACTTAATCATAGGAAAGGCAAAACATATATAAGATCTTTGTAACGAAATCCAAGACTATATAAATGCAAGGCTTTATTAATATAAATAAATAATATTTCTCCAAAGTTGACAGGTAGGCTACGTAAATTAATTCATTTCACAATTTCACCTTCGTACATCAAATCCGTTTACCTTTGCAAGCCCCTTCCTCCCTCGGGGAAACCAACCAAACTAAACGGGAATGAATAACACTTGCATTTGATGCTTTCGTTTTATCTAGCCGATCTCCCCGCTTGACTTTAGAGGAAGGGAGCCGACGGTGTGATTCATTTGGTCGATCTTTTCTTCTTTAGTTTTGTTTTCCAGCATGCTCGTGGCTGCTACGCTGTTTTAGCTATAATAAGTTTTGCTGCCTACTATCATCAAGAGTTAGACTGAGACGGCTACTGCATGTCAACGAGTGCACTCAAAGCAGTCACCTGATTTTCGCGTAGTTTAAAGTGATAAATTGTATCACCGTATTTTGATGTCAAAATGCGTATCTACTACACAAAATGCGTACAGATTGGCAGGTCTGCTATGGTAATTCACTAAATTATTCTGTGCATTTCAGTGCCCATTGCTAGGAGGAGAACGATTGCTTTTATACTTCTGCTTGCAAGACTGCACAGGAGTGGTAGAAGGAGAAGGAGCCAGTACTGGGTCCATCCACTGAACCAGCGCAGGCCTCAACAAGGAGATTTTTACCATCTTGTGGCTGAACTGCGTTTGGACAGTCAACGCCATCACCAGTACTTAAAGGATGAGTGCAGAGAAAATAGATGAGCTTCTCTCAATCATTGGCCCTGAACTCACCAGATAAAACACCAACTACAGGTCTGCCATAGAACCAAAGCAGAGACTGGCTGTTGGACTGAGGCGAGCTTAACATTACATACAGAATGAACACTGATCACAATAGGTTTGACCTTTTATTTTCAAAATTAAAAGACATACAAAGTTAAAACAGATTTACAAAGATAAGATAGAATTTATTAATCCCACACTGGGGAAATCCCTGTGCTACAGCAGCTCAAAAGAAACAGAATGTAAAAAAAAGTTAAGAGTAATCTTTAAAACAAATACACAAATATAAATAAAAAAACCACAGCAAAACAACTATTTACAGCATTAGGTGACATGATTGAAAGTTTGTGTAGGGGGTGCTGCCCTACCCCCACTGTGTATCCTGATCAGAGGCCAGCATCTGTGTGAATGGTCCGATTGGGTTTATTGGTGGGGGGTTGGGTTAATGCCCTGAAAGTACCTGTCTTTGGCAAAGTTGCAGTGGGGGTGTGGAACATAGGGGGAGGGTGTGTATAAAGCTGTTTACACACCAACCAGACGGCCAACCGTTGGCAGAAAAGGCAGATGGACTGATCAGTCTCCCCGAGGTGGTCAAACAAATGCCTCAGAACACACTGAAGAGACGAGACGTAATACGTCTCCATAACAGCAGGAAGCGCTAATCTGTATTGTTGCCCAAAAAATGAAAACCGGCAGCTAATTGGACGAACGCTTCACGTGGGTCTGTTTTCTCCGGAAATTCAAAGACAGGCGGCTTGTTCAGAATCGGAGCTCATATTGTGCTAAAATAGTTCACCGAAACGTGTTTCTGAAAACATTTTAAGCGAGAAATAGGCCGTGCTGAATCTGTCTTCATTTCAGATCAACAAAGATTTGTCAGATTTTGAGAGTCTCTAGTCACGCTCATTCCGCTCCCCATTTCCGGGTTAGCACTCTACCAATCAGATGGGTCATTTGAGTCTGACTGCCGGCAGTGCCCGCCCAGCCGATTATACATGTCAAATCGGCCAAAATGAAGGCCAACGGCCCTTAGACAGACGACAGCCGATTATTAAAATACACTTGAATGTGCTGCCGGTTCTTGCCTTGAGGCTGTGCTGCGCTGGATGTGTTGCAGCAGGTTCGAAATACCAATTTTGGCCTGCTGCCTCCTGTTGTGGTCAAGTCTATGGAGGAGTGGAACCAGGCTCATGGCAAAGTGGTAGCTTTCGTCAAGCTCAGATTCCGGTCTGGGAAGCGGCTCCTGTAAGATGGACAGAAGCCGTCGTGCCACGTCAGATGTCTGTGGTCTGTGGTTCCTCCTCGTGTCTGTCACAGCACGGCCTAGAGGCCCCCTCTCCCTTGGGCTCCGGGACCTGTGGGGCCTGTCTCTCACCCCAGATGTAGTGGGCCCCGATGGGGATAGTGATGGCGAAACAGTCTGTGGTCCCTGGCTGTCCTGTGGCACAGATGCACTCAAAGGACCCGGCTCATCAGATCCACACATTGACAGTGGTGTTGAAGAGCTTTCTTCTTCTGCCTGTAACACACCACTCAAATTGCTTTTGGAAATACAAAAAAAAAAAAAAACATTTATGACACACAATAATTATCTATCACTTTATTTGAAATGTGGATATTGAATTTAAAGATGATATTGTCACCAATACGGTTATATAATTTCATACAGACCTTCCCGGGTGTAGGTTGAGCACAGTAAAGGACGTGATGTCCGTTTCCTTTTGTGATCCTCCTGCTGAGCCGCCGGCAAACACTTTTTTTCTGTTCTTTAAAAAAACTTTCCCTCAGTGACCGCCATTTTGCCTCGCAAAGATCAACTGAAAAAAGAAGAGAGACGGATTAAAATAATAAATCACACATTTAACAAATTTTTTGTTTTGTTTACATGCTTCACAGATACTTGGATTCTGGTGACTCATTGATCAGCCTTGCATTTAACTACTGCCTTGGCCACACAACAGTGATGAACTCATATGCATATGGTGTGTGCTGCCATATAAAAGGCCATGATGCAGACATTTTTTGCCCCGGCCGACTGCAGACTCATGGAAGGAGGTAGCACAATGCTTCTGGGATAAATGGAACTTCCCAAATTGCCTGGGAGCAGTTGATGGGAAACCCATTGTGATTCAAGCACCACCCCTGTCCGGAAGTCAGTAATTTGAATTACAAAAATACTTTCTCCATCGTGCTTTTGGCACTTGTGGATGTAGACTACCGGTTCAGGTGCATTCAGGTGGGAGACGGGGGGACTTTGGAAGAACCTCTGATGGTGGGGTGTATGCAGGTTCAGATTTGGGGAAGGAAATGGAGAACATTACTCTCTGCCTGGGGCTGCTCACCTCAGGGATGTCCCACGTCATGGTGGGTGACACAGCATTCCCTAATGAGACCCTACCCAGGACAGAACCTCATCCACAGGAAGAGGATTTTCAACTACAGACTCTCGAGAGCAAGGATTGTAGTTGAAAATGCCTTCAGCATTTTTGCCGTCACGTTGGAGGACTTTTCATTGCAGGATTAACCTGTACCCCAAAAATGTGGACACACTTGGCAGCATGCATCCTGCACAATTTCCTCCTTGCAAAGTGAAAATGTACGGCTGCTGGAAGAGGCAGAGGAACAGGGGAGACACATGGCGCCAGTGAGAAACATGGGGGGGAAACAGGGCATCACGAGACGCCTGTGCTGTTAAGCCTACTACACACCGAGCCAGTGACTTGAGTCTGTTGTGTGTGTTCTATGCCATCGTCCGTTGGAGGAGCTGTTGGGCTTCATTTTTGGCTGACCTCGCATGTTCAGTTGGAGACAGGGCAGTCGGGACTCACCCGGAAATGGCAAGTGGGATGACCGTAATAACCGTGGGATAAGCCTCTCAAAATCTGACGAGAATCTTTTAAACCGACCTTTGTCGATCTGAAATGAAGACAGATTCAGCAACTGCATGGCCTATTTCTCGCTTAAAATGTTTTCAGAAACACGTTTCGGTGAACTATTTTAGTAGAATATGAGATTGGATTCTGAATGAGTCGGTTGAAAAATCCAAAATCCGGAAGCAGCAGCCAGACCCACGTGATGCGTTGGCGCCGTCTGGTTGGTACGTAACGGCCTTTAGGGAGAGCTTTGCCACTTTCTTTACCTCCCCCGAGGGCAGTGTGTCCTGGCAGGACAGAATGGTGTGAAACAACTTGGCATTACCGTTGACTGAAACCCTTTAGATTTGTATTGTGTCTATGTTTAGTGTTTTTTTTCTGGTGTGAAGTATTGTACTGTAATAATGTTAAGTTCTGTGAATTGTGAGTGATTTGTATTGAAAATAAAAAGTTTGAAAAACCATTGGTTTGGCCACTTGTTTTCAGCACCCTCATTTGCAAGTGTGAAAGTAACACCTACATGGCCCTGTGGTCAGTACACCAACAGTGAGGCAGTCTCTACTAGTGATGGTCAAATGAAGCTTTGCGAACGAGTGTCTTTACTTTCTGAGCTCACTAGATGGCGCTCTCTGTTAAAAAGAAAAAGGTTAAATGAATGGCAATTCAATGGGTTTTCAAACCCTTTGTTGAACAGACACCACCATCTAGTGAGCTCAGAAAGTAAAGACACTGGTTCGTGAAGCTTCTTTTGACCATCACTAGTCTCTACAGCACATCCCCCCACAATAGACTTAACTTAAACAGTATTGTTGAAACACAGCAAAGATTTAACTGTTATTTTTGTCACTTGTTGTCAAACACAATATTAAATAAATGGTTAAATTATAGATATAGCTTAATATATGTATAGCTTAACTCAAATGGAACTTACTTCATTACATAACCTAATACATGTTAATAAAGTTCTTCATGCAAATCAAACAACCCTGCAATGGCTGTATAACATGTATAGCTAGAGAATTCCTCATTACAAGTACATGAATAAACTTTTGCTTTCTATCTGCATTTCTTGGACAAAATTAGTGACTTACCATCCACGCCCATTACTCCTGCTACTGTTTTCCACACCATATCCTTTTTAAGGTTGTCCTTATAAAAATGGATGCGACAGGGCATAAATGATTTGGTGATTTCGTACTTCAAGAATCAGCATCTCCTCATCCATGGTGTCAACAAGGTGAACTGTTGACTTCCGGCCTGCCTCCGCCCATTAAGACATTTTCAAGGTGTGGCGCAGGGAAATATGATTCGCCATGAGCACGGTGTATTTTATTTTTGAAAATTAACCAGGTGTTTTATTTCGTTTCTGTGTGTTCGACTTCCTGTCCCGCACAATCGGACCTGTGCTGAATTGCTGGGGAGCTCTCTGGCATCCGGCAAGAACACAATCGTGCGTATCTGCTCTGGAGGGACCGCCGGAGCTGAGACGGAGTCGGAACGCGGCCGTTCCGCCGTCAGTGAAAATACATACATTAGCTTGGGAGGACGGACGTGCTGACGTGTAAGGTGAGCGTATTGTGTCACTTCCGGTGTTCCGTGTTACAAACGCTAGTTTGCTGCTCCGGCAATAACTTACTGAACTCTGCTTTACTGCTTTAATTAGCGGCTATTTGCCTGGATTGCATTTGAATTACAATTGTTTTACTCAAGAACTTATACTTAGTTTCACTTACAGTGACTGACTCGCTGAATTTACAATTGTTAAAACGCTGTTAGCTACTTTAGCTTAGCCATTAGCAATGGCTAATTCCTCTCCCTCTCCTGCTCTTTCTTGCTCTGTGTGTCAAATGTTTAGCTATTCCTCTGCCTCCTTTAGTGATAACGATACATGTAATAAATGTAGTATATTCGCTGCTCTGGAGGCGAGGCTTAGTGAATTTGAGTCACGGCTCCGCACCATGGAATCAGAATTGTATGCTTCCGTAGCCAGCCAGCTCCATGTAGTTAATGCGGACCACCATACTGTAGCTTCTCTAGCTTCTTTAGCTTCTGCTAGCTGTCCCCCGGCAGACCCCGAGCAGACGGGCGAGTGGGTGACTGTCCGAGGGAAGCGTAGCGTTAGATCTGGACCAGGGAGTGCACGTGGTGACGGTCGCTCTAAACCGGAGCGTCTTCGCCTCTCTAACAGGTTCTCCCTACTCAGTGATACACCCACTGAGAAGCCAATTCTGGTTATTGGGAGCTCTATACTGCGATATGTGAAGCCGACGGCCCCAGCGGCTAAAGTACCTACGGTCATATGTGTCCCCGGGGCTAGAGCGGGCGATATAGAAACCCATCTAGAGCTGCTGGCCAAAAAGAACCGTAAATACAGTAAGATCATACTTCATGTAGGGGGTAATGGTCGTAAATCGGAGATCACTAAATTGAATGTTGAGTCACTTTGTGCATACGCAAAGACAATGTCGGACTCAGTAGTTTTCTCTGGACCCCTGCCAAACCTGACTAATGATGAAATGTACAGCCGTACGTCATCCTTCCACCGCTGGTTGTCGGGGTGGTGCCCAGCTAATGATTTGGGCTATGTGAATAACTGGGGGGCGTTCTGGGGAAAGCCTGGTCTGATGAAGAGAGACGGCATTCATCCCACCTGGGACGGAGCCGCTCTCATATCCAAAAAATCTGACCGAGTTTATCAGACATAAACCATGACAACCCAAGCTTGATATTATTAATCAGAGGTGCAGTATTACGCGCCCTCTGTGCTTCCGTTGGAGCAGTCACCCACTCATAGTCTAATAAGCACGGTGTCTGTTCCCCCGACTCAGATCAGTATCAAATGTAAACAAAAGATGCGCTATACTTAACAACCTAATTGGAATTAAAACGACTGCAACGATAGAACAAAATAGGAAAATTAGATATAGCTTAATATATGTATAGCTTAACTCAAATGGAACTTACTTCATTACATAACCTAATACATGTTAATAAAGTTCTTCATGCAAATCAAACAACCCTGCAATGGCTGTATAACATGTATAGCTAGAGAATTCCTCATTACAAGTACATGAATAAACTTTTGCTTTCTATCTGCATTTCTTGGACAAAAATTAGTGACTTACCATCCACGCCCATTACTCCTGCTACTGTTTTCCACACCATATCCTTTTTAAGGTTGTCCTTATAAAAATGGATGCGACAGGGCATAAATGATTTGGTGATTTCGTACTTCAAGAATCAGCATCTCCTCATCCATGGTGTCAACAAGGTGAACTGTTGACTTCCGGCCTGCCTCCGCCCATTAAGACATTTTCAAGGTGTGGCGCAGGGAAATATGATTCGCCATGAGCACGGTGTATTTTATTTTTGAAAATTAACCAGGTGTTTTATTTCGTTTCTGTGTGTTCGACTTCCTGTCCCGCACAATCGGACCTGTGCTGAATTGCTGGGGAGCTCTCTGGCATCCGGCAAGAACACAATCGTGCGTATCTGCTCTGGAGGGACCGCCGGAGCTGAGACGGAGTCGGAACGCGGCCGTTCCGCCGTCAGTGAAAATACATACATTAGCTTGGGAGGACGGACGTGCTGACGTGTAAGGTGAGCGTATTGTGTCACTTCCGGTGTTCCCGTGTTACAAACGCTAGTTTGCTGCTCCGGCAATAACTTACTGAACTCTGCTTTACTGCTTTAATTAGCGGCTATTTGCCTGGATTGCATTTGAATTACAATTGTTTTACTCAAGAACTTATACTTAGTTTCACTTACAGTGACTGACTCGCTGAATTTACAATTGTTAAAACGCTGTTAGCTACTTTAGCTTAGCCATTAGCAATGGCTAATTCCTCTCCCTCTCCTGCTCTTTCTTGCTCTGTGTGTCAAATGTTTAGCTATTCCTCTGCCTCCTTTAGTGATAACGATACATGTAATAAATGTAGTATATTCGCTGCTCTGGAGGCGAGGCTTAGTGAATTTGAGTCACGGCTCCGCACCATGGAATCAGAATTGTATGCTTCCGTAGCCAGCCAGCTCCATGTAGTTAATGCGGACCACCATACTGTAGCTTCTCTAGCTTCTTTAGCTTCTGCTAGCTGTCCCCCGGCAGACCCCGAGCAGACGGGCGAGTGGGTGACTGTCCGAGGGAAGCGTAGCGTTAGATCTGGACCAGGGAGTGCACGTGGTGACGGTCGCTCTAAACCGGAGCGTCTTCGCCTCTCTAACAGGTTCTCCCTACTCAGTGATACACCCACTGAGAAGCCAATTCTGGTTATTGGGAGCTCTATACTGCGATATGTGAAGCCGACGGCCCCAGCGGCTAAAGTACCTACGGTCATATGTGTCCCCGGGGCTAGAGCGGGCGATATAGAAACCCATCTAGAGCTGCTGGCCAAAAAGAACCGTAAATACAGTAAGATCATACTTCATGTAGGGGGTAATGGTCGTAAATCGGAGATCACTAAATTGAATGTTGAGTCACTTTGTGCATACGCAAAGACAATGTCGGGACTCAGTAGTTTTCTCTGGACCCCTGCCAAACCTGACTAATGATGAAATGTACAGCCGTACGTCATCCTTCCACCGCTGGTTGTCGGGGTGGTGCCCAGCTAATGATTTGGGCTATGTGAATAACTGGGGGGCGTTCTGGGGAAAGCCTGGTCTGATGAAGAGAGACGGCATTCATCCCACCTGGGACGGAGCCGCTCTCATATCCAAAAATCTGACCGAGTTTATCAGACATAAACCATGACAACCCAAGCTTGATATTATTAATCAGAGGTGCAGTATTACGCGCCCCTCTGTGCTTCCGTTGGAGCAGTCACCCACTCATAGTCTAATAAGCACGGTGTCTGTTCCCCGACTCAGATCAGTATCAAATGTAAACAAAAGATGCGCTATACTTAACAACCTAATTGGAATTAAAACGACTGCAACGATAGAACAAAATAGGAAAATTAGATGTGGACTATTAAATATTAGATCTCTGTCTTCTAAAGCAGTATTGGTAAACGAGTTGATATCAGATAATAACATTGACTTATTTTTGTCTTACTGAAACCTGGCTGGGCCATGATGACTATGTTAGTCTAAATGAAGCCACTCCTCCCAGTCATATTAATGCTCAAATTCCTAGAGGCTCAGGCCGAGGAGGGGGAGTTGCAGCCATCTTTGATGCAAGCCTGTTAATTACTCCTAAACCTAAATTAAATTATAACTCCTTTGAAAGTCTTGTTCTTAATCTTCAACATCCAAAATGGAAAACATTACAGCCAATTATATTCGTTGTTATTTACAGGGCTCCAGGTCCGTATTCTGAATTTTTTATCTGAATTCTCAGAGTTTTTTATCATGTTTAGTCCTTAAAATCAGACAAAGTACTTATTGTAGGTGATTTTAATATCCATGTGGACGTTGACAGCAATAGCCTTACTACTGCTTTCAACTCATTACTGGATTCAATCGGTTTCAGTCAGAGTGTGCACAAGGCGACGCACTGTTTTAACCACACCCTCGACCTTGTGCTGGCATATGGTATTGAAATTGAGGATTTAATAATATTTCCGCAGAATTCGGTATTATCAGATCATTCTTTAATCACCTTCGAATTCTTACTACCTGACTATATTAAATTAGATAAAAGCTTCTACACCAGATGCCTATCTGACGGTGCTATAGCTAAATTTAAAGAAGATATTCCAACAGCATTCAACTCTATGTCATGCCTTAACATAACAGAGGACCTCTATGTTAACCTCAGTCCCTCTCAAATTGATACATTTGTAGACGGTGCTACGACTTGCCTACGGACAACCTTAGACTCCGTTGCTCCCCTGAAAAAGAAGATGATGAAGCAAAGGAAATTAGCACCTTGGTATAACTCCCAAACTCGCAAATTAAAACAAATCTCGCGAAACCTTGAATGTAAGTGGCGTTCCACAAAAGTGGAAGAATCCCGTTTGGATTGGCAAGAAAGTCTCAAAACCTATAGGAAGGCCCCTAAGAAAGGCCAGATCAAACTATTACTCATCATTAATAGAAGAAAACAAGAACAACCCAAGGTTTCTTTTCAGCACTGTAGCCAGGCTGACAGATAGTCACAGCTCTACTGAGCCATCTATTCCTCTAGCTCTGAGTAGTGATGACTTTATGAGCTTCTTTAATGATAAAATTACAACAATTAGAGATAAAATCCGTCACCTTTTGCCCTCAACTTTTAACGGTTTACCTTTAAACGCAGAGTCGCTAGAAATAACGACTAGTCCCAACATATACTTAGACTTCTTTTTTTCCTATAGACCTTCAACAATTAATGTTAAAGATATCCTCAGCTAAACCATCTACTGTCTATCTATCTGTCTCTTAGACCCCATCCCAACGAGATTACTCAAAGAAGCGTTACCCGTGGTAAACACTTCATTACTAGATATGATCAATATGTCCTTATTAACAGGTTATGTACCGCAGTCATTTAAAGTAGCTGTGATAAAACCTCTTCTGAAAAAACCCACCCTAGATCCTGAGGTCTTAGCAAACTATAGACCTATATCTAAACTTCCCTTTCTATCCAAGATCCTTGAGAAGGTGGTTGCTAATCAGTTATGTGATTTTCTACATAGCAATAGTTTATTTGATGACTTTCAATCAGGGATTCAGAAAGCATCATAGCACAGAGACGGCACTGGTGAAAATTACTAACGACCTTTTAACTGCTGCAGACAAAGGACTTGTCTCCATTCTTGTTTTACTAGATCTTAGTGCTGCATTTGACACTATTGACCATTCAATCCTGTTACAGAGATTGGAACACTTGGTTGGCATTAAAGGAATCTCACTAAGCTGGTTTAAGTCTTATTTCTCTGATCGATCTCAATTTGTTAATGTTAAATCCTCCAAGTACGTTAAAGTTAGCCATGGGGTTCCTCAAGGCTCAGTGCTTGGACCAATTCTTTTCTCCCTATATATGCTTCCTCTAGGCAATATTATTAGGAAACACTCAATTAACTTTCACTGTTATGCAGATGACACCCAATTATACTTGTCAATCAAGCCAGACGAAACCAGTCAGCTAGCTACATTTCAAGCGTGCATTAAAGATATAAAATCCTGGATGACATAATTTTCTGATGTTAAACCCTAACAAAACTGAAGTTATTGTACTGGGACCTAAACACCTCAGAACCTCATTATCTAAAGACATAGCTACTCTAGATGGTATTGCCCTGGCCTACAGCACTACTGTCAGAAATTTAGGAGTTATTTTTGATCAGGATATATCTTTTTATGCCAATCTAAAACAAACCTCAAGAACAGCTTTTTTTCATCTTCGTAAAATTGCCAAAATTAGAAATATCCTGTCTCAAAACGACGCTGAAAAACTAGTTCATGCATTTGTTACGTCTAGGCTGGACTATTGTAATTCCCTACTGTCAGGTTGCTCAAATAAGTCCCTTAAGACTCTCCAGCTGATCCAGAATGCTGCAGCGCGTGTTCTCACAAGAACTAAGAAAAGAGATCATATCTCTCCTGTATTAGCTTCTCTGCACTGGCTTCCTGTAAAATACAGGATTGAGTTTAAAATCCTTCTCTTGACCTACAAAGCTCTAAATGGTCTAGCACCATCATATCTAGAAGAGCTCCTAATACCCTATTGTCCCACTAGAGCACTGCGCTCCCAGAATGCAGAGTTACTGGTGGTACCTAGAGTCTCTAAAAGTAGAATGGGAGCCAGAGCCTTCAGTTATCAGGCTCCTCTCCTATGGAACCAGCTCCCGATCTGGGTTCGGGGGGCAGAAACTGTAATCGCTTTCAAGAATGAACTTAAAACTCTTCTATTTGATAAAGCTTATAGTTAGGGAGTGAGGAGTTGCAGTGTTAACCTAACTGGGCCAACTGCTTCTCTTCGTAATTGTTAGATTAATAATACATAACAAAGTAGAGGGAGGCAGGCCAGCCAAGCCCGATCCGGCAGGGGGGAGAGTTCTAAGCCCAAAAGCTACCTCTCCTTATGACCTGTCTCTCTTAGTTACGCTGTTATAGTTACGCTGTTATAGTTCTAGACTGCTGGGGGACTTCCTTCCTTTGACACACTGAGCTGCTCTTTCCTCTCCCTCTCTATTACTATTACTATTTGCGTGTATCCCGTCCCCGGAAATGCTAGTTACTAATCCTAGCTTCTGGGGAGTTTCCCCGAGTCCTTATGTTTTTTTCCCCTAGCGTATTTCCTTGGAGAACGTTGGCAACAAGATCCTGGTTCCAGCTGTCGCCGTGGTCCTGCTGCACTCCTTGCTGAGCTCAACGGTGCCCTGCTGCGTCCTGCTGAACCCTGCAGCTTCCTGCTGAACCCTGCAGCTTCCCGCTACATCCAGTCACTGTTCCATTATTAATGTGACTATTATCGCCACTGTTCATCACACCCCCAACCGGCCCGCCAGACACCGCCTACCAAGAGCCTGGGTCTGTCCGAGGTTTCTTCCCAAGAGGGAGTTTTTCCTCGCCACTGTCGCACTGCTTGCTCTTGAGGGAATTACTGTAATTGTTGGAATTGTTGGGGCTCTGTAAATTATAGAGTGTGGTCTAGACCTACTCTATCTGTAAAGTGTCTCGAGATAACCTATGTTATGATTTGATACTATAAATAAATTGAATTGAATTGAATTCAATGGAAACCTAATGACGCCGCTGCGGAGCGGATCCGCAGTTGGTGGAAATTGCGGCTAAGGGTTACGCAACACCTAGCCGAGAGTAGAAAAAAAAAATTCTTGAAACCGGGGGGTTCAAAAAAGTTGGAAATCTGAACGTTTTTAGCTCACAGGGATTTCTCAGAAATACATTTACCTCATTATTTGAACATTGCTACATTTAACTAACCTGGTTGACACCAGACCCTTCTCAGATGTAACTGAGAGTGGGTCTGGGAAAGGTTCATTGACAGTTCAATTCCATTTCCAACGGACGCCGCTCAAATGCCTCTGGGCGCATTGGATAGTCCTTCATCCAATCACACCAACGGTCTGGTAGCCGTCATGTTGAATGTAAACAAAAAGCTGCTCGCCGTCGCTGCGCTATCGTCGTCGCGTAAAGCCCGCCTGCACGGTTGTGATTGGTGCCTCGATTTTGGGGTTTGAATGGGCTCTTTGCCAGACTGACTTGCAGCGCAAATCTCAAATTTGCCGGAAGTTCGTCAGGGTTTACCCAGGCTAACGTTTAACATGAACATCCAACATAACACTATAGATATGACAGAAAATACAGAAAAGCATGAATACATCACATTTAAATAATTTTTACCTTCCAGACTGGAGCCCGACTCCACACGACAAAATGGTTTCTCTCCTGTGTGGATTCTCATGTGTTTCTGTAAATGTCCACTCTCTCTAAAAGCTTTCTTACAGACTGAGCAGCTAAATGGCCTCTCTCCTGTGTGGATTCTCATGTGTTTCTGTAAATTCCCACTCACTGTAAAAGCTTTTCGACAGACTGAGCAGCTAAACGGTTTCTCTCCTGTGTGGATTCTCATGTGTTTCCGAAGATTTCCTCTCACTATAAAAGCTTTCTTACAGAGTGAGCAGCTAAATTGTTTCTCTCCCGTGTGGATTTTCATGTGTGTCTGTAGATGTTCACTCTGTTTAAAATATTTCTGGCAGACTGAGCAGCAAAATGGTTTCTCTCCTGTATGAGATCTCATGTGTCTCTTCAGATGTCCGTTGGTGCTGAATGGTTTCCCACATTTAGAGCAGCTAAATGGTTTGTCACCGGTACATCTCGGATCAGAGACTTTGTTATTCAGAGAGTTCAAACCTGACTGAGTTTCTCTGGTCTCCCTCCAATCATTACTGTCATCAGTCTCAGGTTCAGAACAGTCATCATCAGCTGGTTGTAAATGTGTATCTGGATCAGAGTTCATGGCTGGTTCTGGTCCTCCACAGTCCTCTCCATCAACTTCTGTTTTTATCTCTTCAGTTTGTCTTTGATGAAGCTGTGAGAACATAGGTTTTTCTTCATCGTCTTCACTCTTCACAGGGACAGGAGTTATTGGGAACTTGATATCAGCCTCCTCCAGCCGTTGAAGCTCCTCTTCGTCCTGACTGATCCGGAGTTCCTCCTGTTCCTCTTTAATGTGTGGGGGCTTTGTATCCTCCTGGTCCAGACTGGAGCTCCACTCCTGCTGATGTTCTTCGCCAACAATCACTTTCTGGACATCTGAAAGTAAAGGTGAAACACAAACAAATAAGTCTTTAATGTGAATCTTAACAATTCTTTGCTAATTAGCTCATTTCACCCTGAGGACTAGGGGTGTCACAAAAAGAAGATTTTTCAATTCTGTTGTTTCACTGTCAACTCTGACTCCGACAGTGGCCTTGGTGTCTCAAAAAGTGCAGCTGCAGGCTACAAGTAAGCTTACGTTACCCTGTGTCTTTTGCTGCATGCTAACTCTAGAGCTGTAACAATCCCAAATGTTACTGTACAATTAACGGTCTCTGAAATAATTGCGATTAACAATACATGTAACTGTCTCTTTCAGTCAAATTTACAAAATATTTATTTATGTATAACTTTTGCAAACCAATTAAAGTTGTAAATGAATGCCAGGCTACATCTTTTGGTTATGTTATGTTATGTTATGTTATGTTATGTTATGTATGTATGTATGTATGTATGTATGTATGTATGTATGTATGTATGTATGTATGTATGTATGTATGTATGTATGTATGTATGTATATATATATATATATATATATATATATATATATATATAGTTTACACAACTAGCCTACAGCATGCTACTCTGCTAATAGCGATGTTTTACACAACTAGCCTACAGCATGCTACTCTGCTAACAGCCATATTTTACCAACAAGCTAAAACGAAAGCTGTCGGTTTGTAGTCTAACTGTTTATTAGTTTGCTTCTAATCTTTGGAAATGTAGCCGCTGCTGAGACAATCCGGCTCCTCCCCCCAGCATGGCCACTTAATATGTACGTGAATGACGTCATCATGCATTATTTATTCTTTCTCCTCACCATAGATATATCTATAATCCTCTCTGTGTATTAATTAGGCTTCTGAAAATGTGTCCCCCAGAACAGTGTAGTTGAGTAGCCCTGCTGTAAACCCTCTGGTCAGTGAACAGCTCTTTTGCATATCCAGTGCAAAGAGCCAGAGGCAAGAAGGGGAATGGGGTAACATTTGGGCCACCAAAAATGTACTATTGTAATGTTTTTGTTTTTTTAAGGGTCTTGGAATTTGGCAATCATTTTTTTTTGCTTTTTCTAAAAAAGGAAACCTGTCTTTTGTATATATACACAAGCTACAGGTTTCCTTTTTTTTTTTAGTTAACGGCCGACTGCCTACTGGCCGATACAACAAGTCAAATCGGCCAAAATGAACGCTGACGGCTCCTCCGACTGACGACGGCACGGAACACACCGAACAGACTCGAGTCACCGACCTGGCCCGAACGTCCGACAGCCGATTATCGGGTTGGTGTGTCAGCGCCTTAACACAAAAACATAGCCTATGAAGTAAGCAACGCTCCTTTGTTATATTATAACATTTTTCCTAACTGTATCCATCCTCGTCATTTTTGTTGTAATTAACTTGTTTAGGGTCGAGTGCCAACAACTAACTATTGAAACAAAATAAAAATATACAGTCTGACCAATAATCACGGATATATTTACAGTTTGGCACATCTAAACAGAATCAAAAATTACCAGTCACACGCCTTAAGACCGTAGCTACAATTAGCAATGAATTGCCTTTTGGCCAATTCTGGCATATTTACAGAAATGTTTAGTAATATGCACGGTCCCTGACAAATAAAATAAATTTAAAAAACAAACAAAGAAACCACAATTATGTAAAGAAATTGACAATTACTGGGCTTTTTCAAAGTAAAATTTGCAATCCATGATCAGATTTAGGGCTGGGCACCAAATGGCGATACTTTTATGGCACCGGAAAAAATTTCGCGATCCTATGAGTATTGAAAAATTATTAATCTTTTTCGGTGCCAAATTTCAGTTCCAAAAGCGTCTGAACGATTAAGGGCAAGTTTATCTATCCTCTCTGCATACTGACAGAGAGCAGAGCTCCGACCAACACACACACCTACACGGAGAGGTGCGGACAGAGTAAACTACGTCTTTGGCTCTGTAGTTTTATTGAAGTCACAGTGAGTCACAGCAATGCCGATAAAGGGCTTTCAAGTGTCGTTACGGTTTTTCAAAACTTCACCCAGACAGCGTTTGCTGCGATATGATATTAATGGGGAGCCGAAAGCGGTCGCGGTGCTGTTGACGTTACACTTCCTCTAAGCTCTAGGCAAGCAGCCACAACGGTGGTTTCTCTGCCCTGGTGACTGACTGACAGGCTGAGCTTGTAAGGCAAGACAACTTTATTAATGTTACTCTGAGTGAGCAGTGTTACCAGAATTTTTACATTTTGATAAGTGTTCTGATTCACAATTAAGTTGGAAAATAAAAGATTTGTTTAATGTATTTTTGTTGATGTTGAAATGGATTTTAAAACATATGGGATCGAAAAAAGTATCGTTAGGACCCGGTATCGAAACTGAGGTATCGAAATTTTCACCGGATCGAAAGATTTCGAACAATACCCAGACCTAATCAGATTTGAAACCAAATCCGCCAGACGATTCCAATAAAGAAACGATTCCACTGGAATCGTAATTTTTTAGTCTGCTGCTGTTGTGGCTGTTTCTGACGGTGTCGTCTGAGGAGGGTAACAACAATGGTGGCTTTGCTCGTTGTGGTTGCCGGTGGCAATGTCAACTGAGGAGGGGTAACTGAAGTCGTTTAGTCTGCTGCTGGTTACATGCTAAAGCTCAACTTTTCCAAGGTCCTAACGTTCCTTTTTTCATGCTTTTGTGGAGCTGTGCTTTTTCGTAATGTAGCATCATACGAGGAGGGTAACAGGCGGTGTCGGTGGCCTCGTTCACCAACCGTTCTCACGAAGAAATGTGTTCTTAAATCCCACTTAGGCACTTTTTTTAACGAAGATTCTGACATTCCCTAATGTTTTCTTATCTTGGAATTGTTCTTAGCTAAGAACAAAATCTATGCACACTCAAGAGCACTCTGACAGTTTGCTCCAGATAATTGGATACTGCATTTTATTTATTTCGTTTGTAGAAGTCGTTCGTATTTCTGATAATTTGTTGAATTATAGTATGCAAAGAAACACTAACATTGCAATTTACATCAGCCATTTATAGGGCCAAAATGGTCAATCTCAGATAACTCAGGGCCTGCTTTCCCCCCACCAGTGGTCAAAATATATGTCTCTTATGTTTGGCAATGGATTTTTTTGGTCTCTGATTTTAAGTCAAACAATTTTCTTTTTTACATCTTCAATTAAGCGACGTTGTCCAGAAACAGACTTCATAGAATCCGTGATCTCCTTCCATGCCTCCGTTTTGTTGGTGGCTTTAAAAGGGGTGATAGAATGCAAAACCAATTTTACCTTGTCATAGTTGAAAAATGACAGTTTGGAGAGTAACTAGGACATACATAGAACCTCAAAATCCCATTGACGCCTCTTTCCTCTGCAAATCTCACAATTTGAAACTGCCTCTGAAAACGGGAAAATTCAATTCTACGGTCAACTTGGCAGCTCCTCCTCATCTGGCTCTGGTCTCTAGTCTTTGTCACGCCCCAACATTTACATAGGCTACACAACTGACCTGAGGTCAACTAGTCTTCTGAATCTAGGTCGCGCAGATCTCTGCTATTCCATTACCAAATTCAATTCTGAGACTTTTTTATGCGAGAAATCAACTACGTAAAGCTAAAAATATGGGCTGTTTTCCGAAAATGTATGGCTAATTGCAAATTTTGTCTGAACCGTGATATTTTTGCTGAAGGTTATCATACCGTCAGAATCGTATACCGGCCCATTCCTAGTCAGCAGCAACATATATTTTAAACAATTCCAAAAAATCCTTTAAGTGTACACTATTTTTAGAATAGTTTTCCCACTTCAGAACAAAGTTGTTGCCCTACTGCTGCCTGAATCTGCTCGTTTGTGTTATTGTTTGACTTCAGTAAATTAATCTTTTTAAAACACTGAAGTCCAATGATAATACTTGAATAGTCAATCGAGTCAGCTGCAGTGACTCTTCTGTTATGGAGGTCAAAATGACTTTTTAGGTGTCTAGAACACGCACACCAGAGTGCTGATCGGGCTGAATTTTTTCTGTCCGAGCCCGGCCCGCGTCCGACAGAGCAGTAACCGAGCCCGTTGCTGAGCCGGCATCGGAGCTGGCATTAACCTTGTGTTTTTTGCAGAGGTGTGTCTTTTGATTGGCTGAAACAAGTCTAAAGTAACTGCTGCAGTGACCTGGAGGGTGGGGAACATGTCATTTTACCTTTTATAACTTAAAAATGGTTTTAAAGTAGCTTAAATAAGAAAAAAAGTGCTCATATTATGCTCATTTTCAGGATCATAATTGTATTTAAAGGGTATATCAGAATAGGTTTACATGGTTTAATTTTCAAAAAAGAAAACCACCATATTTTTGTTGTACTGCACATTGCTGCAGCTCCTCTTTTCACCCTGTGTTCAGGTCTGTTTTAGCTACAGAGTGGGACCTCTCAACTTCTGTACCATCTTTGTTGGGAGGCGCACATGCGCAGTACCTAGGTAAGGACTACTAGCCAGTCAGAAGCAGAGTATGAGGGCGTGCCCTGACAGTACCTAGGTAAAGACTACTAGCCAGTCAGAAGCAGAGTATGAGGGCGTGCCACGCTAGCAGCTAGACGAGCATTATAACTTGACGTCACTCTCTTACATCTCTTATGATACATCCGAGGGCTGTATGCTGTAAAGCTTGTAACGTGGATGAGAGATGAAGCCATGGATGAGCTCTGTTCACGAAACTGCAGGCTAACTGCTAGCGCTAGCTAGTTGTGATGAGTAATGAGTTCGCCACTTGTAAGAGCCACGAGAGATAAGCTCATCAACGAGCATGTTGCTACCGGTTGCTAAGACAACACAAACAAATTGTTGCTAGTGCGCGTGTCCACCGTGACGTCATGGGCCAAGAATGCGGAAAAGCCGAGCTCCATGTTGTCTTAATGTGCTTTTGAGCACTCTCATTGGAACGTACGGGGCTTCCCGCCGATCACTGTATCCAGTTCTCTTAATACATCCATGCGTCAGTCAGTCATCAGAGCAATAGAGAACGCCTGTCTGTCACGAAAGTGTGACATTAACTGCGCGGCGATCTCGCCATTCTGTTATATTGCAGCAAACGTCCTCCGTCTGCGCCGCACCTCGGTGTGGTCGGCGCTGAGCCCCGCTCTCTGGGAAACGCGCAGAGAGGACAGAGAAGCTTGCACCTACGCGCTCTAGGTTACGACGTAATTCTGCACTTCTGTGAAGTAGCGTTCAGTTTGTATGCTCCGCATATCAGGAACAACCTCCCAGAAAACTGCAGCTGCTCTCCGTCCATTTAAATTTATGGGTAAATCGATGCTGCCTTTCTTTGAATTAGTTGGCCATTTCTTACACTAACTTTAATTCTTGTATTTCATCTGTATGTTTATTAAGTTTTAGCGGCGTAACTGCTCTTTAACCCTCCTGTTGTCCTCGGGTCAAAGTTTCTATATCAGAATTTTGGGTTTCTTTCAACCAGCTTTTTTTTAACTGGATAGTTCCATGCAACGCTCTTCACAGGTAATAAAAAAAATTAAAATAAAATATAAAAAAATCAGTTCACTACTTTCATTGAATTTGAGGGTTCAATTTGATAGCATCTGATGAAAAAAATTATAAAAGAACATTGAAAAAAAAGTGACAAAAATATCGGAAAGAGCTTCAAAAACGAGGGGGGGGAATACAAAAATGTGACAAAAGTACTTGGATAAAAGTGACAATTATTTTGTTATTATTTCATTTCATGTATATTGGATGTATGTATATCATATCCTATTATTTAATGTATATTGTATCCTAGTATTTCATGTATATTTGGTGCTGTGTGACTGATATTTTGCTGCTGTAACACTGTCATTTCCCATTTTTGGGATCAATATCTATCTATCTATCTATCTATCTATCTATCTATCTATCTATCTATCTATCTATCTATCTATCTATCTATCTAGACCAGCCAACGTCAACTGGCGGCCCGCGGGCCACATCCGGCCCGCCAAAGCTTTTAGTCTGGCCCGCAGAATAATCATGAATTCACAAAATGTAAAGAGGAAAAAATGCGTTCTGTTATTTATCATTTCAAACATTTAGAGCAAAAACCCAGCCCCCTGTATTTGCATCTCTATTCACATGCTGGGATTTTGTACAGCGATTCCCGAGCTCCACACACAGATGAACCGAGATGTGTGTGCGTTAAAACACACACACACCGCTGAGCCGAGACGTGTGTGCGTTAAAACAGCAGCACCTGACTGGGAACGATACAAAGAGGGCAGATGAACTCACGCTAGTCTCGTTACTGTAAGTAGGCTACAATAAAACCTTCGTGAGTAAAAAGTCAATACTTATCAATGCACTCACCTGTGTCGGCATAAACATGTAGAAAGCGATATTTCAATCTGCTCAGTCCACTCTTGTCCACCGCGCTGTTTTACGCAAACACAGCTCTACTCTGCAAATAACGAATTTTTACAAACAAGCTAAAACAAAAGCTGTCGGTTTGTAGTCTAACTGTTTATCTTAGTTTGCCGGGAATCTGGAAATTTGGACAACGTCTTGTAAAACTCACTGCTGGCTGAACAAACCAAACTCTCCGCTGGAGCGGTAGATCTATGGAGGTATTATAAGACCAAAACAAATAGTGGCTACTTAATATGCACGTGAATGATGATGCTGGTTGTATTATTTTGCAACCTGACAAGCACTGTTTCTTTCTGCAAGCATTTTCCACCAATCAGGACGCTGCATACTACAATAATGTTTCCATAATCACAGACTTTAACCATCACTCCTCAGTGAACTGCCTCCTAGTCTGAGATCATTTTCTAGTTAAAGAGCCAGTTATCATTATGGAGTTTCCATGTTTTTTAGGAGTTTGCTCACACTAATACATCTAAAGAAATATAGCATTAATTCAGTAAGAAAGTGAAAATTGCGATCAAAAATAGGCGTATTAGGTTTAAATTAATTTTATTTTCTTTATTTGAAAGTCCGGCCCCCAGAGTGTCTGCGTAGAAAAATTCTGGCCCTTGGAAAAATCGAGTTGATGACCCCTGATCTAGACCCTGAAGACAACACAAGGGTTAATGTTTTTATATAACGCAGTGTTTCTTCTATGTTGATTTGAACGTGGCGGCCCCCCACGGTATCAGAAATAGGGCAGCATTGTTAGAGTGCACACGCGCTTCACACTGCATTATTTACATGCTGAAGTAGCTACACTGCATTAAGATAATATAATTAATAGTGGGCTTATTGTTATTTGCAAAGTTGGCCTATAGAGTAACTCCAAAAATACAGTTCAATCACAACTGCAAATATGCCTCATATAAAATGTGTTTGTGTTGCAGGGAAGTGTCAGATTCGTTTCATGGGGGGGAGGGGCCTTCCCACACTGCTAAAAAAAATCCTAAAGTTAACACTGTAACGCACTTTGAATTGCCTTGTTGTTGAAATGTGCTGTACAAATAAAGCTGCCCTGCCCTGCCTTGCCCATTCCCCCCCAGGGGCCAGTTCATAGAACAATGGAACTTATCAATACACAGTAAAGAAGAATATAGAACATTTTAAACGTCTCCCACCTCTCCGCTGGCCAGCTGACAGTTTCCTCTCAGAGTCCATGTTGAAGTGTCTCTCCTCAACTTCTCCCCGAGCTGCATTTGAGGAAAAACACGGAGCTCACAACATATCCGGTAACACACGTTAGCAGGAGCTAGCTACAGCTAACGTTAGCTTAGCGCGCGGACTCCCTGCAACAACAACGTTTCCGGTCGGAGAAAGAAAACAGACCTGCTCTTTGTAGCTCCGTTTCACCCATAGACAGTATATAGTGGACCAATAGATCCCGTTGCTCTGGACGGAGACCAGTGAAGGCTATTAGAAGCACTTTTCGGGTGATCTCTTCCCTTACTGCGCAGCCTCCAACTGAGAGAGACAACGTAAATGTGACGTGAGCAACGTGTCTGAAAGTTGTAAGTGTTCTGGTAGCTGTGCCAAGAGAAATCTCAATCATTCCCAATCTTACATAGACGGAGAGTGTATGTATATGTAAGGAGATAACATAAGCACAGGATAATTATTGCTAACTAACATGCTAGCTAACATTCGTAATTAAACCTAAACAGCTAATGTAAGTCGAAACTGCCTGCGAGCTTCTCCTGTACTATACGGTAATTCCTCTACTGTGTGACAGTAAGTCCCTTGGTTATGACACAATCGTTAGCGTATTTTTACAAAAGCGTCTGCTACGGAGCCATAACGTGAGGTACAAGGTAATGGAGCCTTTTATACATTGTCGTGTTTCTTTAGAATTAAACAATGGACAAATAGAGTCTTTAAACGCTTCAGATGTAAAGTTATTCGCAGTCAAGTGACGTAAAAACAAAATGGCGGTCAGTGGAATGCTAACAAGAGGTGATCTCTTTGTAGCAACAAAATGGCGCCATCGAAGGTTCGCGTTCTGAAGCAAAGCTTACCCCCTTGGTTTCACCACGTCCAGGAGTTGGTGACGTTCCTCTCTTTAGGAGACCAAACACTGGCGCCTTTTACTCCGCCGTCCTCATCACGCAGTGAAATACACAACAATGGGACGGAGGTCGTAGCATCTTCCGGGACCCGGAAACACAAACACAACTTCCGCTTGACTCCTCTGCCCTTCAGAATAAAAGAAAAGCGTTTCTACCCTTTGTCCTTTAATAAGACGAGATAATACCAGTGCAATCGTTGAATGTAACTAAGTACCTTTACTAATGTGCTGTACTTGATTATAATTCAGAGGTATTTCCATGTTATCATACTTTATATTTAGTACTCCACTACATCTCAGAGTGAAGTAGGCCTATTGTACTTTATTTAAAGTGTACTATTATTGTCTTTGGCAGGCGTTATATGTGGGAGAATGTTGTCCAGTGATGGCTCATATTGCACAGACAGCTAGCAGTGCTGCATTATAATGTTGCATTAAACAGTCCTTCCAGTTAAAGTTTTTTTGTGATTGTTGCGGGCAAAAATCCTTGATTATGCGGCACGTTTTCTTAAAAAATGCGATGGAATATGCGGGATATTTATGCAATTTTATGCGATGAAATTGCAGGAACTTGCAAAAATTGCGGGAACTTGCAAAAACTGCGTTTTGATGAAAAAGAGATAAAAAAGTGATTCCCCCAACAACCTGCTTTCCGATGATGTTCACATCGCGTAGTTACGTCACTTCATAACGTTTCCATGGCAACAAGGGAAAATGGCTGCTCTTGTGTGAAGTAAACACAACATTTTTCAACTTTCTGCTAAGATATGTGACTTTTTTGACATCATCATTATCATCGCTATCATCACCACCATCAGTATAGAATATGTATAACTAAGTATATTATTTATTTTCGTGTTTGTCAAGCAATTCTATTATGTTTACATTCTTTTCTTTATAGTCATAGTTAATATTTAATAATAAGCTTTTGCACTATACCACCATTGCACACTCTCTACCAGATCACCATATCATGGTCATTGCATCACATGGTAAGTCCATACTGGACCTTTGTAAGTACTACATGTATTGTTAACTCTTTACATTTCTGTGAGTGATTGTTATGTATGTGAGATATATGTGTTTGTTGTGTTATGGTCAAGGTTATAATCGTTAACAAAAACGAACGAAATAACGAAAACTAGGTGGGAAAAAACATTGTCGTTAACTGAAATAAAAATAAAAACGAGGCATTGCAAAAAAACGATAACTAACTAAAACTGTAATGTCTGTTTGCAAAACTAACTAAAATGAAATAAAATTATCGAGTAAATGTCCTTAGTTTTCGTCTTTGTCAATGTCTTTCACATATCAGTTTTCGACTGGGAACCCAGAAATTCCGACATTCCACGTCAAATTGAACACAACACGTCCGTACCCCTCGCCTGGCATCATAGATAGCGGTACCGAAAGTCGGAAGAAAGCGGCAGAGACGTATCTGATTATGACTGTGTCAGATAAAAGCAAGTGCCTCGCAGTGGAAGGTGGTAAAATAAGTGGACAATTAAGGGAAAAATCACACGAATTTGAAAGTACATTTGAGAAGCGCGCACAAGGAGGCTAACCTAGCTTACCTTAACAAACAGTGACAGGGCAAGGAGAACGCAAAGCCCCCTTCCCCCGAAACAGAAGTTAATATAACCCCGGTACAGGGCCTGGATGTATGGGGCAGGGCCAGACAGCATGACGGAGACAACCACAGGACAGAGAACACTACAGGAGGGCTTTCACCGGCGACCCGATAGCTGCTGGTTAGTAAATACGCATGAACACTAAAAGCGTGAGGACGCGTGAGTTAATATGTGGATTGATATTGGGATGTCTAGCTACACAACTGTGGGAGTCGATTGACTTCAAAAAGTTCGCCACTTTACTCGCACCAAAGTTAAAACACCTGTTGATGTCTGTCTTCTTTAGTCTGTTGGCTATTTAGGGTTTTTCCTGGCCCAGTTACTAACACATTTTGCACTTACTGCTGCGTCTTGTGTAGACTGTTTACATACAGTATCTCACAAAAGTGAGAACATCCCTCACATTTTAGTAAATATTTAATTATATCTTTTAATGGGACAACACTGAAGAAATCACACTTTGCTACTATGTAAAGTATTAAGTGTACAGCTTGTATAATAGTGTAACTCAACACACTGATTGGCATGGGGTACTTTCCATAAAATCATCTCTCAATGCAAATCAAACCAGCTATTAGGCTAACCGACATAAAACCATGGCAATCTCTAGGTATGGTGAAGGGTATGTGATGATGTGGGGCTATTTTAATTCCAAAGGCCAAGGGAACTTTATCAGGATGCATAGTATCCTGGATCCATGAAATAACTGGCCTTTAAAAATAAAAATCTGCCTGCCTCAATGGGAATTTAACATAGGGGTGGACTGACTTTAGTTGCCAGCGGTTTAGACATTAATGGCTGTGTGTTGAGTTATTTTGACGGGACAGCACATTAACACTGTTATACACAACACAACACAATGTCATTTCTTCAGTGTTGTCCCATTAAAAGATATAATGAAATATTTACAAACATGTGAGGGGTGTACTCACTTTTGTGAGATACTGTATTTGTGCTCATCATCATATGTACATTTTATGTACTGGTGATATTGTTGAATACATTGTGAATACATATTTCTAAAATTGTATGATGTTTTTGTTCAGTTATTATTACACAATACTTTTTTCAGACCTTTTTGAATCTTGCCCCCAACAAATAACCCATATTACAAAAAAGACTAAAACTAAGACTAAAACTAATAAAAACTAAACTAAAACTAAGCATTTTCAAAAAATAAAAACTAAACTAAACTAGTAAACCCGCTTTAAAAACTAATTAAAACTAAACTGAATTTGAAAACAAAAAGTCAAAACGAAATAAAAATAAAAACTAATGAAAAATGCAAAACTATAATAACCTTGGTTATGGTATATAAGCTATTGGGTGCCTAAATAATACTACTGATGTCTCTGAAGCCCTGAGAGGGGATGAGGTGGTCCGCAGTGGCCAGAGAGGAAAAGTTTGAGAGTCCCTGACAGGCCTGAAGTCTGGTTGGAGAGGGGGGTAGAATCAAATCTATTGAAAAAAAAAAGGAAAAGAATAATTTGCCCTGTCACCAAAGTCCCTCCCACTGTCTTTATTTTGACCAGAGATGGTTTTCAGTCCTCTCCAGACCTTCCTTGTGTTGTTTTGCTGAAGGCGTACCTCCAACTTTTTCCTGTAACCGTCCTTTCCTTTCCTTATCTCCCACCTGTGCTGTTTTTGAACCCTCCTCAGCTCTTCTTTGTCCTCAGATCTAAAAAAAAAAAAAGTCTTTTCTTTTCATTCAGCAGGGCTTTGAGCGCCGGAGCCAACCAATGTTTGTTGTTGGAGAACCACCGAACCTTCTTTTTAGGCATGGTGTTCTCCACACAGAAATTAATATAGTCTGTGACGGTCAGTGGGAAAATAAGGGAATTTTTCTTAAAGCTACATGATTACATTGTAAGATATAGTTGTTTTTTTGTGAGTTTTCTCTCTTTACTTTTTATATAACCTGAAGTATGCTAAGAACTGATGTTACACACACTCCAGTAAGCAAAATTACAATCCCACTATGGCCACGCCAAGACCCGCCCTGCGAAGCAGCTCGATTGGTTGGGGTTAGGCATTTCACCTCGAGTAGTTAAGGTTAGGGTTAGGGGATAGGTCAGGGGACCTGTAAGCATGGACGCCTGGCCAATAGTAGTGTGTGAATGCTATTGAAGGGCGGGTCTTGGCGTGGCCGTAGTGGGATTCGTAATATCGCCTCCGGTACAGTGGGTGGCGGTATGTATCTATTGGTTTGCCATCCGCCATTAAATCAGAGATGAAGATTTTACCGAGCTAAACACCGGAGCGGTCAGCGGAAAGAAGCCGTTAGTTGGCAGAAAAACCCGAACAGTTAGTTTGTTCAACAGAGATGGACCAACACCGGAAACGGCTCGGGGAGGTTTTAAAACCGAAAACGAAGCCGCTAGGAGAAGGTTTGTGGTATTTCTACTGCTCTGCTAAGGACGCTAAGCTAACGTCAGCTAAACAATTCACGGCCGGAGCTAGCTCCTTAAGCTAACGTGTCTCATCTCCAATAGGATTTCATTAAGAGTCTTGACAGTTTGTTGTGTTATCTGCCAGTGTGTGCAGCTTGGTTACCGATAGAAGCAATACAAGGAGCAGCTGTGAATGGTTTTCCAGTTGTAACGCGAGGGGTGTAGCCGGAGAGAGCTAGCTAGCTAACGTTAGCAGTTAGCTGGAGCTCCGAGAGAGCCGGTTAGCTCCAAGAGTCCATAGACAACTGAACGGAGCTCCCACCCTGATACTTTACTCTACATCATCGACCATACAATGCCAGGTCTCCACGGCGCGTTATTTACTCCTCATACGTGAGCAGTAGAACATGTAGCTAGCACAATCTGCTCGCTAGTCAAGTCTAGCGAGCAGTCTCTTGACGTGTCTCTTGACGTCTGTCGGTCCGAGGAGAGAAGCCTGCAGCGGCCCGTCTTCACACTAGTACACCACAGGGCTCGGCATTTAGGCTACTTTTTGATTTACGTTTCACTTGTCCATGCACAAAAGTTACTTTTTTTTGTGTGTTTTGCTATTGCAGAATTCGAACAAACTGTTGAAAGCATCCTAACTCTATCAACATTAATACAATTCAGTTGAATCAGTAGAAACAAACAAGAATAGAATAGGATCTCCAGACTCCATAATACAAAGTGATACATTGCACGCCGGTGTGCAGAAGTTAATATATTGAGATTCTAAGGCAATAATTTTAAAGTTTGTCATTACTTTCAGATTCCTAGTCAATATTCTGAGTTAATAGTCATTATATTGAGACAGTGTTTCCTCTGTTGATAGCATAGTGGCGTTGCGCCATGGTAAAATTTCCAGTGCCACGGTATCAGAAATGGGGCAGACGCACAACGGGGTCTGCACGTGAGATAAGTTATTGAGATTGTAAGTCAATATTTTAAATGTTCTCATTACTTTGAGATTCTTATTTTATATTCTGAGATACTGCGTCAATATATTGAGACACTAAGTCAATATTTTGACCAGAGGTAGTGGTGACTTGAACTTGTACTATATCTAAAATAATTTTGTAGACGTAATAATGGATTTTGCCACTAAATGTTGTCGTTAAATTTTATTTTTATATATACAATTTCACTTTCTACCCGGCAGAGGCTGATTTACCAAGGGATCCTTTACAAGGTGTAGCTACTTTTACAGTTGATTATTAGCTTATATTTAATCCGGCAAGTCGCGGAGCTGAGGTTTTACAATAACTGACGGACAAATGAGCAGCGGAGTAGTAACGCTACGAAGCAGAGAGCCAGCTACTGCTAAATGAGTCCGATTAATGCTTCATCCACACAAAGCACACTGCTCTCGCCACGAGTGACATCTGTATTCGGCTCGTTTTCTGTGAACGATGTGGCGAGGGGGTAACAGTAAGGCGGAGTTAGCTAACTAACACCGGCTGGCTCGCCGTGCTTTCATGCTGCATCGCTTGCAGAGAATGAGCTGAACAGCGGGCTGGGTCTAACGTTAGCGGCCCGCTGACCTGCTGGGTCCGCTGCCGCGGATTGTGGGGAAAAAATGTACTTGTTTCAAATCTGTAACATAGACGTAATGACATAACGTGAAGCAACATGGCATTTTATTTTGTTTGAGTTGTAACTTGTCCAGTGGGGCAAGTCAATTTCTCTTCCACTTGCCCTATAAAAAATCCACTTGTCCCGGGCAAGCGGACAAGCCTTAATGTCGAGCCCTGCATCACCATATGGCGTTTTTCCATTACATGGTACCTGCTCTACTCGACGCACTGTGTGTCCGTTAGGGGTGGGAGATATTGACAAAAATGAATATCTCGATATTTTTTTCCGATATTGATATTCAGACGATATTTTTGAAATCCTTCTAGAAGTTAAAAGAAGTTCTGTTCGGAGGCTATTTCAGTGGTTCTCTTGGGAAAATGTACAAGCAAGAAGAAATCCTAACAATATTAAACAAAGGGCTCTGTTCTGTAACATATTGCACACAACCATGTCCTTATTGGAAGCAGTCCTGGAGCTGGGACAGGGCCGGGTCAGACTAGGTTCTGATAGTCTTTCTGACCGGGATTTATGCTGGGATCAGGAGTTGGATGTGATCTGACTGGCCCAGGTGACGAAGAGGTGCAGTTCTGTGTGCTTTTTTGATGTTAGAGTATACATGGTCTAGTGTGTTCTTCCCTCTAGTAACAATCTACATGCTGGGAGAAAGCTGGAGGGGAACAGACTTTAAGGACGCCTTGTTAAAGTCCCCTGTATCCTGTAACCAGGTGATTGCGCTGCAGTTTGTTCACTATGGTTAGCAGTGAACCAAACTTGTGCTAACATTAGCATCGGGGGCTATGTAGACGGCAGTGTGCTGTTTTCGTAGTAAACGAAATGGTCAGTATATTACCGACAGGGCTCCAGGTCAGATGAGCCGTGCTGGGCAACGATCCTGCAGTTGGTACTCCATTCATTGTGCACATAAATGCAGTCCTCCGCCTCTGGCCGTGCCGTAGTTATTTTCTCATTCTGCCGGTAGATAGCTAGCTCGGCGTGCTAGCGCCGACAACAACCTGGAGGGCTCGGTCAGGCTATTTCCGCCGGGATGTTATGAGCCGCCTGGAAGGCTCTCGTAACGGCTGTGTTGTATCGTGGTCCTGTATTGATTTGTTCAGTGTGGCTGAACGTACTTGTATAAATATTAGGGTGACCAGATTTCCTGGAGCTAAAACCGGGACACTTTGCGCGTGACCGTAGTGTGTTTGTGCACGCACACGCTTTTTAACGTGAACATGTGCCAGCCCAGGTCAGACACAGACAGTAACTTCATTATTTAGATCCTAGGCTCCTCGTCTAATAATTGTTTCTTCCTGTGAAATTAACAAAATTGCAGCAACAGCCTTTTTCAGTTTAGTGTGAGATTTATGTTGAGATTTTTTCTAAAAAAGATTTTTTGAAGTGTTATTTATTCCAATAACAGCAAAGTAATTAAAATGAGTTATTGAACATTTTGAGCATTAAACATTTAATTTCCTGCATTTTGGTGAATTTTTATGCACCTATTTCTACCTTTTTCTGAATCAATGTATGCTGCAAATATCTTTATTTAAAGAGAAACAGATTACAATCCAAATATAAAAACATAATGGAATATATTGCAGTAAAGGCCTTTTTATAGTTGTGCGTCGGCTCCACGCAGAGCTCTCGCCGTAGCCTTAAAAAGTGGCCTGATGTTTATACTTGTGCGCTGGTGTGTGCGTCGAGCTGCATGTGTGTGTGTGTGTGTGTGTGTGGGGAGTGTGTGGTAGAGAGAAGTGAGAGAGTGCCGGCGATTACCTTCGGAGCGAGTAGCGACTCTAGAGTCATAGTGAGAGAAACAAAGTGTCTCCTCTGTTCTTTCTGACCACAGTGGGAAATATGTAGCAGGAGAAGTTAACCCTCTCCTAGGGCTGGGCGATAAATCGATTTTATCGATTAACTCGAATGTGTAGTCAACGTGGATTTTTTGAAATGAAAAATCGATTTCCTCCTTAACATCCGCCGACGCTCTCTTCTGGGCTCCCGTAGCTCCGAACGGCCCCCTCCGCGCGTTTGCCACAGAGATACACAAACAACATGGCAGCGACAGGGACTAACATTAATTATTTTCTTAACCAGTCGTTTCATTACTTAGTTATCCGTAATCTCCGCTGAAATGACCGGCAGCTCGCGGTGCTGTCCCCGGCTGAGAGTCACCTATTCTCGGTAAGTGAACCACCAGCTACTGCTGACCTGAAGGAGCACCCTGCGGGGCACTAGAGCGGGTGTTGAGAAACTCTTTTGCGGCTCAACACGTCTACTAATGCCGCTGATACGACCGAGCTGTGACGGAGGTCTGTAGCGGCTTAAACAACTTGCAATCTCCGCTCTGTAGCACGGAGCTCTGCTTCGACGTTTGTTTTTATCGCTACGAAGGAGCTTGCTACAGGTATGCTACATTCAAGACACCATCACGGTATGTTAACGTACGTTACTCAGCTACAGGTGAAAATAGGGGCAAGGTTGCGCAATAATGTTAAAATTATTTGAACTTTTAGCGAGGAACGAGAAGTGAATTACCTGTATGTGTGAAAACAGCTTTATCTCACGCATCCGTTTTGTTGTTGTTGAATATATACCCCCCCCCCAAAATAACAACACTCAAACCAATGTATATTTCCACAAAATTGGCATGAATAATCATAATGATATACTTGCCCCGTGTGTGTGTGTGTGTGTGTATGAGTCAAAACAAAATAAAACTTGTTTGGAACAATTTCCTTTTCATCTGCAGATTGATTTTAAGTAGAAGGAGAAAAAAATCAATTTAAATCTTAAATCAGATTTTTTTTGAAAAAATCGGGGATTTTATTTTTAGGCCATATCGCCCAGCCCTAACCTCTCCTTGATTTCATGTTGTTTATGGAGAAGAAGAACCAGGAAATGAGTCGGGAGAAATGCAATGCTACCAAGCCACGGCCGAGCTACGTGCGTCGCTGCGACGTGTAGTTACATTTTTCGAGAGGTGCACGTCAGGCTACGGCGTAGGGTCTGCGCCGTCGATTTGACGCACAACTGTAAAATGGCCTTAAGGCTGTCAGGCATTCTGTATTGCTTTCAACTATTTATTCTCCTTTGGATGGACTTTTCTAATTATATCTTGAGTCAGCACACATGTAGCCTATAGGCATCATTTACTCTTACCTCCTGTTTTGCGTCTTTTGTTGGTTAAGTAACCTCCTTAATGTGCATATGACAATTATTCACCTCAATGATACATTCGTTCATTTTAATTTATTAATAAACCCCTGGACTGTAATATTTCAGATGTTTGAGCAAGATTTACTGCTCTTGTCCAAAACTTTGTGCACATTCAAAGTATATAAACACAGTAGTGTTCTCTGTGATTTGGAGGAGTCGTGATATTTTGAGAAAAATAAAGTGCTAATAGGCTATTACAAGAATAAAGTCACAAGCTATATTTCAGAAAATAATCTATACCTGCACCATAGTCTGCCTTTGCATTACGTGATTGCTCTGCTGATACGGTAGATCTCAGACCTTCTGACAGACACAGAGCCCCGTTTGGGTCTCTGTTCTCTGAATGAGACAAAGAGTTTAGCTATGGGAGTGGTTGAACGCTGCTCTACGTCGGAGGTGGAAATTACAGAAATACACGGAGCACAAACGCAACACATCTGCCGCAGCATGTCGACAGCTGAGCGCATCCATAAACCTGAAGCTGCGCTGCATTTTACAGAGAGCGGACACTAAGTGACGCACAGGTCTGCTTCAGAGCTCTGTGTGTCTGAGTCTGAACCGTAGACTGGAAATGTCAGGTCACGGGAACTTCAAACTAAATCATTAGTATTGCGCTCCTAAACTTTGTGTTGATGGCATAAATGTATTAGATTGATTTGGCTAGGATTCCTCCGAAAACTTCACCCGGCTTTCACAGCTTTCCTCACGTAGAGACGGTTGCTAGGTGATAGGCAACAAATACAGCATGGTCGGACCCCGCACGTAGCTGCCCGTTCTATTCGCCTCGGAAAAATAAACTGGACAAAGTTACATTCGGGGCTACACTCAAAACATTCGGGGCTGAAGACACGGCAAAATCGGCTGACGCCGCTCCTGGTGTTAACGGGGACATTGTAGCGTCCCGACAGGCTTTTGTGGACTCGGGACAAGCAATTAAAAGTCGGGACTGTCCCGGTCAAACCTGGACGTCTGGTCACCCTAATAAATATACACCGAGAGGAGAGCCACTGGACAATCGCGCACCACCATCTTTGTTGACATGAGTGAACGTCATAACGCTCAGGTAAGAACTAGTATCAGCTTACTCTCGTGCGGGACGATCGTGATTTTGTACAAAAAAATACAGTCAAACAAACCCCTACAGTATTAAAATCGCTACATATAATTGTTTAGAAGGTTATAGTGTGCACTATTTGTTTTCTCTTTAACTTCCTTCAGCTCTTTTCATGTTTGGGGGGTCGGATTGTACAAATTATGAAATATTCGAAATCCCAATTTTGCATATCGTCCAGACAACAATTTGGATATTATCGTCTAAACGATATATCGCCCACCTCTAGCGTCCGTTTTCCGTTGCAGGTTTTAGTACCACCTCAGCGGGGCTGGTCGTCATATCACCGCCGCTGTAAACTGCCGTTACCTAACGCGACACACACAGAACGTCAAAGGTGTGTTGTTGTTGCTACAGCCAGAAGACACATTTTGTTTCAAATGAAGCTGGAGGCAGCAAAAAAAAAAACACAGCTGGCTAAACTATTTAAAAATTGTGAGTTTGTTCAGGACCCCCCCTCGGTTACCTTAGTCGCTTTCACGTCACCTTTTGGTATCGCCTCAGCTCGCTTGGAACCTCGACTGAGGTGGTACTAAAAAAAAAGTACCCGTTGGCAGGTACCAGGTACTTTTTTTTTTTTTTTTTCCTAATGGAAAACCGAAAAAGGCGAGTAGAGGCGAGTCGAGCGGGTACCGTGTAATGGAAATTTAAATTTTTTCGGTTCGCCATTAATATCATATCACAGCAAACGCTGTCAGCGTAAAGTTTTGAAAAACTGTAACCACACTTGAAACCACTTTATCGGCATCGCCGTGTCTCTCTGTGACTTCAACAAAACTGCAGACAGTTTACTGTGTGTGTGTGTGTGTGTGTGTGTGTGTGTGTGTGTGTGTGTGTGTGTGTGTGTGTGTGTGTGTGTGTGTGTGCAGAGGTCCGCTCTGTGTCAATATGCAGAGAGGACAGATAAGCTTGCGTTGAGACACTTTTGGAACCGAAATTTGGCACCGAAAGATAAATAATTTTTCGATACTCATAGGAGTATCAGTGCCATAAATGTATGGACGTTCGGTAACCAGCCCTATTCTACTTGCAAAATATCAATAAAATATGATGCATTATTTATGAACCTATCCACGGATATGTTTTTATTTTTTTATATAAACCTCCAACCTGTAACACATGTGGGTAGTGACAATCAAAATTGTCACTACCCAACCCTAATCAACCCTCCCCGTTAGCTCCAACTTTAGCCAGGCACACTAGCACAACGTTTGTTCTAAGCCACTGCAGTCAGACAAGTGCCGTACTGTGGACACCTCTTCAGCTTTGTTACTCCACTTAGATCCAAGCTAACTATTCTAGTGTCTCTTGATGTTTCTCAGGGTTTTCTTTCCTCTTCTCGATTTGCGATTTTCTCCACTTTCCTCCGCGTGTCTCCGCTCAGCCGTTTTGCGTGTCTGTGTGCATGTCTGCCTGCCTGTCTCCGTCTGTGTGTGAAACGGGTTTGGTAACTGAGAATGTTATTTTTCATTTGAATGTTTATGCCGCGGCCGGAAAATTAATGAGTGACGTCCCCGCGTTATATAGATTATGGTCGGCCGCTGCATCGATGCAGCATTGTCCGTGTCCGCATCCCGATTATTTGGATTAATTTCAACGCCTCTAGTTTATGATGACCATATTAAAACGGCGTCTTCCACCAGACGGGGGGCCAGTGTGTTGTTATATTTGCCCCGGGCCATCGGGCAATCCTTTTGTTGAGCCCTGCAGAGAAGTCCCGATTTATAGCTAGATAACTCTGTCGGTTACAAGTGTGCTCATGTTATAGGACTAATTAACTCGATAACATCAACTTACTAATCACTTATTAACAGACACGTGTTCTCACTTTCACTTGGAAAAGAAAAGACTAAAAGAAAAAGTAAGGTTTTCAAGTTTTTTTTTTTTTTTAAGTCATTCATCGTCATATTTTACACACACACACACACACATCTGGATATTCTACTTTATTTTCTACTGCAGTTAATTGCTGCCACCATGAGGAAATATTAGGGGTGTGAATCTTCACTGGTCTTTCGTTTCAATTATGATTATCCTGTTGAAGATTCAAATCGATTCGATATCACAATGCGTCACAGTGCATCGAACCCTCAGTATTATTGATTGCTACACGTGGTTTTCATCATCAATTCAAGCAGTCAGATATATATGTATAAATAAATGAACTCTCCTTTTTTTATTGTATCTGCTCTTTAAAAGGACTCTTGCTGAATGTAGTGGAGTGTGAAGCACAACAGACAAAAGGCCAAACAGCGATGCAGTGATTATTTTCAACACACCTAGAAAATATTAGCTCAGTTTCTTGTTATAACGAGATATAATTTTAACGTTAATGTTTTTAAATACGTTTTCGTTCTTACTAGTTGTTACAATGAGGAACCGTTGTTGTAAAAACTGAATAAAGCACAGTCCCTCCAAGATTTCGCAGCCTTTTTTTTCTCGATTTTTTGCGGCCCAAAATGCCTGGTTTCGTGGGAACTCTTGTAAAAAATTTCGATAATAGATGCGATGCCGTCTGTATTTTTGTTGCAATGAAGTTGCGAGACAGTGAAAGTTGAAAAAAAAAAAAATCTTTTTTTGAGTTCTTTTTTTGTTGTAGTTCTTTTTAAAAATCAAAAGCAAACTTGTTTTGGGGATAATAAAACGACTCTGGGCTGAGTTGTCCTAGTAACCTTACCAAAAAGGCTCAGGATGCTGCAGACATTGATTAGCGTTTACAGTAGCCAATAGCGCTGATAAGCGTTACACTGTATGACGACAGTAGATTGGCAGTTCTCACCAGCACGATGCTGAATGATGCCTTTAAGTGCCCCTACGACAGCAGGTCCAATGAGAGAAGTGGGACGATGTCTTCTCAAATGGTAACTAAATTTTTTTAGCGTATTTACTTTAAACGTTAAAGAAGTAATGTGTGTAACGTTTATTTGTCAGCGTCATCTTACTTATTCCAATAGGGCACCCTATTTATTTGAATTTGAAAGACCTTTTGTGCATTAGAATATAATTATGTTTGTAGCGTTATAATATAATTGCATTAGTTGGATTAGAATATAATGTTAGTTGCATTAACTAGATTGACGAACATACGCTATCAGTTCTGATAGATAGCTAATGTGCGCAATAACTATAAAAATTAACTCCTCATTTACATCACAGCAAATGCAAACAAAATAAACTCTTAAGACCTCATGCCACTGACACCATCCCCCCACCGCCACTTTTTATTACATTTGCAGAGTTTTTAGTTGGGCTGTTCCATGAAGGGTCCTGATTATGAGAAAGCGGCCCTTTGTCCGGCCGAAGAAGGGCTAAGCAGTGGCGGTTCTAGACAAATTTTACTAGGGGGGGGGGCAAGGTGGGGCCAGTGTTTAACCAGAGGGGCACATAAAAAAATAGCAACAAATGATATTTAAAGATTATAAACTTTTCCTTTAAAATCATATAAACCTTTTTTTGTACAAGTGTGAGTGCAGGTGCAAGAGAGGTAGGGCAATCAAAAATGAAAATTATACCAGTTTTGCCTGTCATTTATTTAGTTATGAATGTATATCTGCATGTATTTCAAAACGTATGCCAAGTATTTACTTAAAAAAAAGAAACCGAGACATATTGACACAAAAAAGAATTTACAGTAGAAAGCAGCATTTTAAGGACACACAGTAGGCCTACAATGAAATTGTAATTGCACTGCTTTGCAAAAAGTAAGAAGCTTCTTCATCACAAACCTGATGGGGCAGTACTTCATCCACATGGATCCACTTGCTGTCCCTCTGGAGGACGCTATGTCCCTTCCTCGTTTCATGATAACTATTAGAAGAAAAAAAAAAACGTAGGGGCATGCATTACATTTCCTTTCCTAACCATCCCTCCCTACTGCGCGGGCAGATAGCCTGTTGATTACTTTACTCAAATGTATTTATCGCAGTGCAACAGCCAAGACGGATGAAGTTCTGTGGTTAACATCACAGCATTGTGTAGACCTAGCAAGGAGACTGACATTTGGATATTCGCTTCTGCTTCGATGAGTTTGCTTAGATATGATTGAGTTTCTAAACACATCAAGATCAGACATTTACAACCTTGATTTCATTATCAGTGTGACTAACAAAAGTAACACTGTTATGTGCAAGAACAACAAGTCACTTAAGAGATGAAATCGTTTTGCTTACCAACAGGAGAAATCGTAGCTTCTCTGCCCTCTCCAAGAGTAGTTGCTGTCTCATTCACCGAGCAGCACCACACATTGCAGGCTACAGTGTTTGGGTGCGCCGCTCTAATTTACCTGTGTAGAACATTAGGCACGGGCCTCCCTAGGCCTCCGTGTAGAACCGCCACTGGGGCTAAGGCAAGAGGGGAAGGGGCTCAAGTGGAAGCGATGGAGGCAAGAGTAGTAGAGGAGATAGAGGAGGAGAATGTGGCAGAGGAAGAAGATGAAGGAAAGACATGTTTGATCAAGAGGAAGAAGAAAGACTGAGGGAACTCACCTGGCTGAAATAAGGGTAGGTGATTTTTATTTTATCAAGCTTTCCACACTAGAGCATGCAGGTCTGTCTGAAATGGATCAACAAACATGGTGTGTGAACAACAGAGTTAAGCTTAATTCAGTCAATTTTTAGTGTAGTTGGCCGAATTATTTTTTTTGCTAATTTTTCATATTCAACCATCATTCATTGTCCGAAAAGAAAATGTGTATTTGAGAATGTGCCAGACACTGTAGTCGTTAAAAACTTTTTTCTCTGCCAAACACTCTTCATATTCCTTGTTGTTGTGCATAAACAGGCTGAAAGAGATGCCGTGACCCCAGAGGAGAGGGACAACATTGCAGAGACAGTCGTGATGCCTCTACCTGCAGTCAGAGTCAGTCGGCGGAAGGCTGAGAACTCCGCGCCCTTCAGCATCGGCTTATCGCTGTCCCACTGGTCCCCCAGGACAGAGTGGTCACTGGGAGAGTCTGGTACAGCCTGACTCCGCAAATGGGGTTCCTGTTAGCGTAGCTTTAAAGCTGAGCGATCAGGTGTAGTGAAATCAGCGCCATCCAAATGAGTATATAGTGGCTGTGAATGAGAAGGTTTTCCTTTGGCGCTGGCTAAAACATCTTTGGGGGGCACCCAAACTTTCTCGATGCAGGAAAAACCTTGATATAGCCTGGTCCAGTATATAAGAAAAATCTCTGTCTCTAGGGAACCTACACACTTATACTCACAGTTAACACACACATGACAGGCACAACACTAGACATGCCTATAAAGGATGATTCACACTACCTTTACCTAAAACTAATGCCATAAAGAAACTGTAATGTATAGGGCGATGTCAAATTGGAACACATTACCACTTACATTTAACAAAGCTGACAAGTAAGATCAGTTTTTTTAAAAAGACTAAAATTAGCAATTACTCAAAAGGAAATCATCTTAAGCTGCATATGATAGTAGGGTTGTGAATGTGGATTCATTTTGTGTTTATTTTAGTACGGACACTAGTGCACACTGGTACAGCGTGTCCATTGGTTACTTGTTTCAAATGTTTGTTAAGAAGGAAATGTGCATGTATCAGTGGAACTATATTTTGATGTTATTGATAATGTGAAAATGATTTATTAGATAGTATTTCTATTTTCATATGTGTAAGTATTAATGTAACAATTGCAGGGCTCGAGAGTGCGACCAATTTGGTCGCAAATGCGACCAAAATGTGTAAGGGTGCGACTAAGATTTTTCCTAGGTCGCACCGGTGCACCTAACGTTCTTGCATCCGCTGCCTCTCCACTAACGAAGCAATGTCGTTTATATGGATATGGTTTAATATTGCGGTACATGACCCATTCTTTCTGTAAAGCCGTGCCTGTGTTTGGACAAAGCCGGTCTACGGAAAGCCATTCCACTCCCTATCCAGCCCCATTCTACCGGATTTGGTTGCAGTTCCACCAGAGTTCCACTGGGGGTGATCGCGGTCCAGTGCAGAATGAATGGGACCCTATGGAGCTAGACGGCTAAATTTGTCTCTTTCGCCCGATTGTCGTTGAGAAACCTCAGATTTGATTGTAGATTTTGCAAGTTCAACATGGGTTATAGGTCGAAAGTTGAATGAAAGAGTACTTATGTCCTTTTGATTTCTTACAGGTTGAGTCGTTGTAGCCCATAACACGCTAGCATTCTGCTAATGAATGCTGATTGGTCAGTGAAGGACTGATTACGATCGGAGATCCCGCTTGACGGCATCCGAAGCAGAGCCTGAATATCAGAGTGAATATTTCGGCGTGGTCTTTAAAACATCAGCAAACCTCTTTCTAGCATGTGTATTAACAGGGAAAGACTAACCTGTCAGCTGTGTTGTCGATGCCTCGAGAGAAAAAAGGAAGCGACTCAGCGCTTGCCGTAAAGCAGTATCTCTGGCCGTATATGTGTATGATGTCATTGACATTTTAAAAGGCTTTTTAGAACAGAAAAGCTACTTTAAAAAAATCTAACACCCAGCAGTGTGTGTTTTCTTTGCCTCCCCTTTCGAATGCAACATTCAAATTACTAGACAAAAAATTATATCCTGAGAAAAGTGGGGTTTGAGGGGTATAGCTCCATACAGTCCCATTCATTCTGCACTGGCCTGTGAGCGCCCCCTATATGGATCTCTGGTGGAACTGCAACCATTTCAGAACCCGGAAGTAACGAGGGAGTGGAACTTCTTGATATATTAGAAGTTCTTTGGTTTGGATCTCTCCTCCGCGCAGCCCCGCCCCCATTCACTCACACACCGGCCGGCTCCCCTGCAACATGGAGAGACACAGCGCCGCTGGTTCAAACTCCCGACATTTGTCTACAGTTTTAATTGTTATTAACACAGCTGTATATTGTTAAGTATGAGAGGGAAACCTGTATCGGTACCAGTGTTTCCACTGGTAACTCTGTTACTGCGTCCGCCACGGCGAAAAACACATTAGAAGTTATTAAATGCAACTAGCTTCAGTTGGTTGAGTAATAGCATGTAAGAGACGGAGCCTGATTGATCATAGTTCATAAAAATGCAGCGCAGTGACGATACAGACATTTCATAGTCTACACAAGACGGGTGTAACGCCGCTAATGAGTCAGCCGTCACTCTCTGAGTAGCCTAGCATGCTTCAGTCCATCGCACTCCCTCGGTCTTTCGGTCGTTCTTTTTTTTAATTTCTAAAGATTTCGGCCTTTATTTTGATAGGAAAGCTGAAGACATGAAAGGGGGAGGGGGGGGGGGGGGGATGACATGTAGGAAAGGGCCGCAGGTCGGAGTCAAACCTCTATATTTACCAACTGAGCTATCCGGGCGTCCTCTTTCTCTTTTAATCAGTCTGTTATTGTTGTTGAAAGCTTGTGAAGGAGCTTTCTCAGATATATATATATTATTTCTATATATATATAAAAAAAAATATATATATATATATATATATATATATATATATATATATATATATATATATATATATATCTCCTAGGCTATTTATTTTAGATAACTTTCATTTACATGTGTTGCAGCTGTATATTTTCAAACTGGTAAAGGAAACCCTGTCTTTGCATTTTATTTCAATCACAATCTGTTTTAATAAAAGAGCTTGTGAAAAGTGGCTTTGACTTAAGACTGAACATTTAGCCCACTTTGTAAAAAAATACAGAGCTATATATCGTGTATCGCCATTCAGCGTTAAGGCGATGCGAGGAAAAGTTTGGGTGCACCTAAATTTTGTGCTGGTGCACCTAAACAAAAAAAGTTAGGCGCACCAGTGCAACAAAGGCAAAAAGTTAGTGTGGAGCCCTGAATTGATCTTTTGTTTTATCTTTTTTGTGGACCACAGGAAAAATACTTGTTACTACGCTAACAACTAAATAGATAGATAAAATAAAATTTAAAAAAAATGATAATGAAGTTAACTGGAGATATCCGCTAACCGGAGCTCATCTTTGCTCACCGAGCCTGTTCACATTCTTTGTCTCCATGCCTGTATCCATTAACTTTAGTTATAGACTTATTTCTTTATTTTTTTATTTTATTTTTTTTTATAGTTTTTTGAATGACAGATATCTGTTCACGTGAGATATTGAGGGCAAGAGGACACATGTAACGTTAGTACAGCGTGCTTATTAGGATCCTAACATTTTCAAAAAATGAAGAATGATCTTTAATGAACAAAATGAACAGGAGTTAGGAGGAGACATGCCGTGCGCACAGTGATGAGTTTCATGATAAGTAACTTTCTGTATGGATCATAATAGGCTATGGTTTTAAGGTTAAGTTAATACATATAACATTTGGGCTCAGGGTAATTGGGTATTCTGAGCGATAACATTTATGAAAAACAAACCAAATTTAATGGACAAAGTACATCATAAGCTACACTTCATCTGTCTGTATGTCATCTTCTACTTATTTAGTTATTTCTTCCTAAATTATTTCTTAATGTTTAAGTCACTGTTTTCAATAAATACTGTGATTTGTTTGACTAGTTAATTAATGAACCCAGTCACCACACCCCGCGCCGTCACATCCTGCGTCACCCACCACCACAGGTAAATTCTAAACCTGTAACATGATTTACTTTACTTATTAGTTTACTTATCAACCTTTGAACTGTGAGCTATGTACACATGTGCACATTATCATTCATTTTTTCTGTATATTTGTCATTTTATGTTATTTCAGTTTTTGTTATAGATTTGTTTTTTTTAAGTTTATTGTGCATTTGTTTATTGGTTGCTAAAAAATGCTAATAAAAAAAAATATTTCTAAACCTGGGAAGTTTATCTGGGAGTTTAATTTTGTACAAAGTTAATAAACGCTGTGAAGTGATAGCAGTCAAACTTGTTGCACGTTTACATTTATTTAATGATCTAATCATTAAATAATCAAAATGCTAATTCTTTACAAAAATACAGTGCATTTCAACAAAGCGGTATGTATAAACAATAAGTCAATTTTCTCACTTGTGCATACCCAGCAGTAATGTGTGGTGTTCACACTTCATTTCATGATCTATAAATGGTAAATAACTGCAATTAGATCACTATCTGCTAGCAGAGTAATTTTTAAGAGCAGCACCAAAGATAGGGAGGGTCTCAATGTCAATTTTGCCCTGAAGTTCTGTGCAAAAATCACGTTTTGACTGTTGTTTAATGAGTGTTGCACATTTATCCAAGAATATATGAAAAAGTTATGTGAAAATAATGGACTCTGGACTGGAAGAAACCAAGGAATCAACTGAACTCTCCGTCATGGAATGTGATGACTATTGCTACGCAAGGAGGATTTGCTAAACTTAGTAAAAGTAGATGGACATGTGCATGACACAGGCCTCCTCGAGTCATTTCTGAACAATACAAAATCCATGAAATAATAATCATGTATATACCAACACAAGTTTTAAAGTCATTGACTGTATCCTCATCAGACCCCCAAAGACTCCATGCTATATTTTAATACAAAAGTAACTGTCACAATAGTAATAATTGTTTGTAATTGACTGTGCACCAGCTGAGGAAGGGCGCTGCCTGAAACATTTGGTGTGTGGCAAAAATAAAAAAGACAAAGCTTTCCAAAAACCCCAGAACTGTGGGACTGATTTTATGAATGCAAACTGCGAAACAAATAAATAGGTTTAGGTCGCAGACTGCAATCAAATTGTATGAAAGAATATGCCTACTAATGTCAATTTCTATAGTGCAGTATGCATGCTACAACTGCTAATCTAGAAATGATTTTACTGTCACACACACAAATAACGTTAGTGAAAAACACGATCTGCTGATTCTTTAAGATGTCGAAATATAAATAAACGCAGCATTATTTGAATGTAAGATTATTCCCTTAATAAGCCTTTTTCTATTTATCTATTGTAATAAAAAGTTTTTATTTCCAATACAAAACAATCTTTTGACGAACCAATTCAGTTAAAGGGGACTATTGGCGTTCAGACAGTTCTTAAAGGTGCCCTGCCACACAAAACCATTTTTACTTGTGTTTTTTGAAATATGTTATATTAGGTCCATATGTGTTTGTGTTATGTCGTTAATGTGAACTGCTGCCTCCTCTGTCAGCTCTAGCCACTTAAAAGCAATTAGCGGAGAAATCAGACCAATTACTAAAAGCTGGTCAGTCTGACGTGGTGTTGCCTGAGCTCATTACTATTCATGAGCTCGCCCAGTTGCCCTGGGTAAAGGATGCTGATAGCCAGGCTCTAATTGGCTAGCTGTTAGCCAATCAGAGTCAAGCAGATTAGCTCGTTGAATATTAATGAGAACTGGCACAAATCGAGCTGAGTCTTCCTGCAGGCTTTCTATACCACGCTAGAATGGCTTAAAACGAGGTAACCAAGGCATTTGTTTCCACATAAACATGTTACAGAGTCCATGGTAGAACTTACCGCAAAGTAATGAAATACGTGTGGCAGGGCACCTTTCAAACTTGGTTTATTTAAAAAATAACTACATCCTATATCATAGGATGTGAAACTACAGAGGCAGATAATGATGGTGGTTGAACAGATACTGATAATGGCAAAAATACAGTTTGTCGGCTGGTATGCACTCTAGATTCCCAAATGCATGCAAGCACTCAAAAAGTGAGTTCTCAAAAATATGTAATATGGGCTTTAAACTGTATACTGAGGTTGCCAAAACAGACCGAGATGTTGTACCACAGGATGCTCTCATCTACAGCATGGTAGACAAAACATTCTCAGCCTACTAAAAACCCTCAGCCTACTAAGGAAGTGTAGCCGCTGTTGGGCTCCACGACACGTCTATATATATCACCAAGACTATATTCAAACAAAAGGCAATATTGTGATATCGTTATCGACCAATGAAATGACCTGGCTGATACAGACAAAGATTCTAAAATCAGGCCGTCATTTTGTGGATGTATTCAGCACCGAATAGAATATTTTGTCCCGTTACTGTGGTGAAATCCTCTCTGATCTGGTGCCGCATAGTTTTCCTACCTTCCAGCTCAGTTTTCTCCGACAGATTGACACAATTTATACAGCCGTTTGAAGAGCAGAGTGGAGGCATACGTTTTTGGAGAGGAAGTGCACTAGCTCTAGGCTTAAAAAGTCAGCAGCCAGGCAAGTTGTTCTCAGTATTGAATGATGGACTATGGGACCCCGAGGTAAAGCAGATGATGTCATTATGAACCTATGCCATTATTGTAGTGAATGTAGCTACTAGCAAAGTATTGTTAATTTAACATTAATGGCTGTTTGTGTTTGTGGTTCAGTTTTACCTTCAGATATCCAGAAAGTGATTGTTGGTGAAGAACAGCAGCACGAGTGGAGCTCCAGTCTGGACCAGGAGGACCCAGAGCCCCTCCACATTAAAGAGGAACAGGAGGAACGCCAGGCCAGTCAGGATGAAGAGCAGCTTGAAGGGCCGGAGGAGGCTGATATCACCAAGTTCCCATTTACTCTTGTCCATGTGAAGAATGAAGAGGATGAAGAGAAACCTGAACAGATGAGAGTAGAAGCTGTTGGAGAAGACTGTGGAGGACCAGAACCAGCCATGAACTCAGATCCAGATACACATTTACAACCTGATACGTACGAGACTAGAGACTCATCTGAACCTGAGACAGATGACAGTAATGATTGGAAGGAGACCGGAGACCCTCTTTCAGGTTTAAACTCTCTGAATGATAACAGAGTCCCTGTTAGCGATTTGAGATGTAGTACTGGTGAGAAAGAGTGTCTGAAAAGATTTGGCACCAGTGAACATCTGATGACACACACGAGATCTCAAACAGGAGGAAAACCATTTAGCTGCTTACTCTGTAACAAAACTTTTACGGTGAATGGAAGTTTACAAAAACACATGAAAATCCACACGGGAGAAAAGCCATTCAGCTGCTCAATCTGTGCGAAAGCTTTTACAGAGAATGGATATTTACAAACACACATGAGAACCCACACAGGAGAGAAACCATTTAGCTGCTCCATCTGTATGAAAGCTTTTACAGTGAGTGGAAGTTTACAGAAACACATGAGAATCCACACAGGGGAGAAACCGTTTAGCTGCTCCATCTGTCAGAAAGCTTTTATACAACGCGGACATTTACAGAAACACATGAGAGGCCATACAGGAGAAAAACCATTCTGCTGCTCAGTCTGTAACAAAGCTTTTACAGTGAATGGACATTTACATAGACACATGAGAATCCACACAGGAGAGAAACCATTTAGCTGCTCATTCTGTGAGAAGGCTTTTACAGAGAGCGGACATTTAAAGGCACACATGAGAATCCACACAGGAGAGAAACCATATAGCTGCAATGTCTGTGAGAAAACTTTTACAGTGAGTGGAAGTTTACAGAAACACATGAGAATCCACACAGGAGAGAAATCGTATAGCTGCTCAGTCTGTATGAAGACTTTTGTACAAAGTGCAAATTTACAGGCACACATGAGAATCCACACAGGAAAGAAACCATTTAGCTGCTCAGTCTGCAAGAAAGCTTTTACAGTGAGTGGACATTTAGATAGACACATGAGAATCCACACAGGCGAAAAACCGTTTAGCTGCTCTGTCTGTAAGAAAGCTTTTAGAGTGAGTGGACATTTAAAGACGCACATGAGAACCCACACAGGAGAGAGGCCGTATAGCTGCCCTCTCTGCGAGAAAGCCTTTGCCGTAATCGGAGTTTTACATAAACACATGAGAGTCCACACATGCGAGAAACCATAAAGCTGTCTGAAGAGGAGCTCCAGTCTTAAAGGAGAGCAGAGAACATTAGTCAGGTTTAAAAACTCCACAAATGAACGAAGTCTTTCAAAGTTATGTGACATGCAATACTCTGTGTGTCTAGGCAACACTTTATAATAACAGTCACTTAAAAAATTGTAAATTGATAGCTAAAACTAGTTACTAGAATTGCCATAAGTGGTCATTTTGAGTGCCAGATTCCAAACTCTAATCTGTTGTGGTAAATACATAATTGTGAGATTAATGCATTTATTGTTTTAGGGTATCTTTCTGTAGGGAATTTTCCGTCAATGTAACTCAGTACATGCAAATAACAAATGAATGTGTCTTATTTGATTATGAATCTTTAAATTCTTTTTTTAACATAACCTAACCTGGCACTGCCACCGTTTTGGGGTCCACTGCAGCTCTACTCGCGCCTGGTGCTGATCTGTGCGGTTAAAATGACACATACGTGTATGGCCAAAAATTGGTAAAAAGTGATCATAATTTCTTTGGCTTTCATGTGATTTATATAAAACTCATTCAAAATGAAAATACAGGCACTTTTAGGAAAATTCAGGCACCAGCAGGATCGTATTTTAATTGATTTCAAAACGGTCAAAATGACCATCATGTTCGTTGAAAAAAAACTATGAAACGATAAATAACAATATTTACTAAATCTAAACATGAATTCATTAGTTATGCTATGATTTGTTATTTTAACATTGCATTGCCAGACATTCTGGCTAGTCCACACAGCATTCTGTGATGGGGGAAAAAAAACGTGCTCCAGTTTATTGGCATTTCTTTAAACCAATCACAATCGTCACGAGCGCTGAGCTCCGCACAGAGCCGCTGCAAAAATAGTCTCGGGAAGGAGCTTGTTTTGGTGGAACGAGTACGATCAAAAGTAGTTTGCATGGAAAACTCCGATTGGACAGATGGTCTAGCTAGCTGTCTGGGTAAATCCATACATATATGTTTTATATATATTAAGATATATATATATATATATATATATATATATATATATATATATATATAAATATTATAACATCTGCATCTGATGAGTATATACCTTGTTAAGTTATTTATAATAACTTTCTCCTGTTAGCTTAGATCTTTTAGTTAAGTTAGATATTGTGTGTTTTACTTTTGCTTTACTAATTTTCTTAATAAATGCTTTGTAAAATATGTGCTAGGTCATTTTGTACAAAATTAATTTTGCCAACATCTTCTCTGGAAAGAACTCCGTACACATTCAACTTTTAATAGTTATTGGCATGTTCATTTTGGTTGTTGTTATTCCCTTTAGATCGTCTTGAGCGCAGAAAGAAAAAGCAGTGATGTGCGCGTCTACACAGAAATGAATAGGGACAAATATTAACATTATCAAATGATTTAGAAGTAATTTCCTCTGAGCCGTCATGCCAGATATATTTTATCACATGTGAGAGGTCAATTAATATTTACAAGATTGTTTATGTTTATTAAATCCCCCAGAAAAGTTTTAGCATCAATTTTAATTTCCTGCATTCTGGTGAATTTTTCTGCAACAATTTGTGCCTTTTCTGCATCAATTTATGGTGCCATGTTTTTTTAATTACGTGAAGGAAAGTATTATTCTCTTGTATTGTTCAAAACTTTCTGCATATTAAAAAACATCACACAAGTGTTTATTTTTTTTTCTTCTTTTTTTTATGGAAATAAAATAGCCCAAAAACTCCAAATTGAAAAATGATGTTTTTGTCTGTAGTGTCTCCCAGTAGGGACTCGAGTCTGAGACTTGGACTCGAGTGGCACAAACAGCAGACTTCAGACTTGCGCCTCAACCCAAAATACTTCAGACTTGACTCGGACTCGAGCTTCGAGACTCGTCAGCAACCTGTTTTCATGCAATTATTACTTTTAAAATCTATATTCATGTATTTCTATTTTCTTTTATTGGCGCATATACGTTGGGGAAATGTATGACGAGCTGCATGTCCCCTGCCCTTTGACATAATGTGCAACGTAACTCACGCACATAAAAAAGTTACTGACGAGCTCAGACACTTGAGATTCGACTTGAACTTCCAAAAAATGACTTGTGAACATCTCTGGTGTAAACGATCAGTGTAACTCTTATCAGTTCAATTTTCTAAGCACAAACAGACATATAGGAAAAAACGAAAAATAGGTTCCAATATCCAATTTTTCATTTTTTTCCGCCTTGACAAATTAAAAAAATGTGATCTTTAACCTGTTTTTCCAAGTTTCTGTTTTGATTCAGAGGATCAGAAATTTAGAAAATTACAAAATTGCATCTGAGCTCCAATTATTCAATACTGCAATGATATTCTGTCCCTCGTTCTGCCTAGCTACGCCCCCCCACTCGAAACCATCAGTTGCAAGCACCTCTGACCCCAAAGGCTATCAGTTTTTCATTTTGGTCCATATGCAGTTAATGACCTGCATATTCCGCAAAGTAGAGGGAGAGAATATCATTGCAGTATTGAATAATTGGAGCTCAGATGCAATTTTGTAATTTTCTCAAGAAAATTGGAAAAACAGGTCAAAGATCCAATGTTTTCATTTGTCAAGGCGGAAAAAAATTTCAAATTGGATATTTGAACCCATTTTTCTGTTTTTCCGAATGTCCATTTGTGCTTAGAAACTCGAGAGTCGCTGGTTCAAGTCCCCGTGCCAACCAGGTACCGAGTGTGGACTGGTAGCTGAAGAGGTGCCAATTCAAATCCTAGGCACTGCTGAAGGTGCTCTTGAGCAAGCCCCCAAAACGCCAACTGCTCAGGGTTAGCCTTTATTGGGCAGCTCCCTCACTCTGACATCTCTCCATTAATATATGTATAGGTCCTGTTGCAGATCCTGTGCATGTGCGTCTATTTCGGACCAATATGTAATATTTATATAGAGTGTAAACATGTTGTTTCCCCCTGGTGATCAATAAAGTATCTCTTCGTCTTGGAAGGCTCTGATGGCCAACACCTGTTGTTGGGCCTCCGTCATCCTTTACCCTGACTGAACCACATCTGTATCCAAGCTAGGTCCCTCCTCTTTGAGATGGGTCCATGCCTTTCCAGAGTGCGAAAAATTAAGCTGAAGCAAAAACAAGAAACTGAGCGTCACGATGAATCTGTGTGAAAACCGACTGTTACACATTCCTTGTTGTCATCTTTAAATGAGAAGCTGTTAATGCCGGTGTTTAATTGGTAATTTAATTGGACTTTTTGACTCTTAAAAAAAAAGCAGGGGAGAAAGGGAGAAGGAAATGTGTTGTTCTGAGTTTCAGCCACTAGA